>CM060916.1:720336325-720936325 GCA_030737875.1 Allium sativum | reverse complement strand
AATTCTGAGACCGTTTGAAAAATGGTCATATTCCAGTCGATTAAAATCAACTGAAATTGGTCAAACGCGTTTTCCTTTGCCACGCTCACAAATTGATTCGAAAAATTATGAAATTTGGAATCTAGCAATAATTTGGCACTGCGGGTCCAACAAAAGTGGTTTCGTTGGAATCCGAGGTCATTTGCAAAATGTCCATTTTTAAGGGCCTGAATTCCATAGCGACTATTCAGAATTTTCAACTGGACATATATTTTGATTCCCGCTATGAAATTTCGATTTTTCGGATTCGTTGGAAAGATATTCTCAATTAGTTTCTATTATTTTTGGTTCCATTAAAATCTGGTTTATTTTGCACCCGGTATGTTCAATTGAAATTTGAAATCGAATTATCGAACTACCGCGCCATTTTCAATTCCTTTTATAATTTAAAATAAATAATTATATTCTAACGACGATCTATATAAATATATACATTTGAATTCTATTCAAAATAAATTTCTCGTCGTTTTTATTTAAAATATTCATTTTAAATATTCAAAATTCACGAAATTTGCCAAAATAAAATTTTTAAATTGGCCCAGATTTCCGGGTTATTACAATCCCCCCACTTAAAAACTTTTCGTCCCCGAAAAGGAACAAAGTCGAAAGTGGTTTGATTAATCAACCATACGTTCGATCTGGCTTCCATTCTCCAACCTTTCAGTTTCTGAGAATTTCCAAAAATTTCAAAAAATTTGGCTAACACCCTAAATTTTCGAAAAATTTCGCCATAACCTCCTCTGCACCGGGAGCCACGGGAAAATCCCGAAATTGCCATATAGGCCTTCTGATCTCAAAAAGAAAAAGAAAAAGCCAAGCGGCTAGCCAATAGGCTCATAATATCATCATCACCCAAACAAAACAGTAAATTATGTAGTAAACATGTACCTATTTGTCGGGCAAACAAATTTTATTCTCTGGCTCTAGCCTACTTGCTATGACCTGTTCAATGTAAGCACATGTATATGCAAGAAATGCGACCAAATTTCAATACAATTCAATATTTGATTCAATTATGCATAATGGTTCAAAATTATCAAACAATTAAACAAACAACACAAACATCAATCAATTAGTGGATTAACGTTCCAAATTCATAATTTTGATACATAGTCTAAAAATCAGGTTTTTGATGCCAAATCACAACAATAGGCCCTATCTAATTTTGGTTCTCACACCAGTCAATAGGAGATATATAAATATCACACCTTCGACTCTCGAACACTAATTCTGATGATGTAGCTACAATCATCAGAATCATCTTCGAGCGACTAGAGTGTGAATCTATATCTATCCAGTATATTAAAACTTTGAATATACGTTTGCAAGGCGTATATGCAAATTCTTTATATACTGAATTGTCCAAAATCAATATAAATAAATAATCAAATACGAATAGTTGATTTAAATTTCAAAACAAAATTCGTTTTCATTTTAAAAATATACTCTTCACACTCGTTCTAGGATACTACTGATCCCATCTCTAACGAGTCATTCTCATTGGATATTACTAATCCAATATCTGGTGAACTCTTTCATATGGTTCTAATGTGTCTTGTTCTCTGCTTTGTAAACCAAAGCTCTGATACCAACTGTAAAAACCCGTAACTTCCCCGATGAGGAAAGTGCGGATAGTTCGAGAAAAAGCCACAACAGAACGCATATAAAGGAACATTTCATTGTATATCACAACAATGCATCAGATTACAAGAATATACAGAGTATAAACAAATAAATATTACACAGAAATATCAGAGATTTAAATTACATTTAAATACATCGCTGCGGAAAATAATACAATACATAACTAGAAGGAGATATACGGATACAAAGCTTTCCGGATATCGTTCCAGCTGTAAACCAGGATCCTGTGAATATCAATCTGCAAAACCAAAACTACTAGCTGCCCGTGTCAAAATAGGGGCATCCAGAGTTTAGGTTAAAACAATAAACTCCAGGTCAGTCATGTGACTGGTGTGAGAATGAAAACAGTTTTTAATCTTTGTTTTAAAGTTAGGTAAATCAAGGGACCACGCCGTATAACACGGAACGGGTTTCCTCCCAAGAATACCAGTGCATAAAACAAACAGCGCAATGCTAAATAAAGAAAAATGAAGCTATTATAAGACCCAGGTCCTATCACACAATGCAACGCAAGCCGGGGGATAGGGTTTTTACCTTATAATAGCCAAAGAATGCTTGATACGTTTAAAACGGATTATTTGATACTATAATAAGTGCATAGTGTATAAAACAACTTCAAATCATAAGTATCAATCATAGGCGGCACGAATGCCCCATACCACTATGTCGCCATATATAGGTTATATAATCAAAACCGCAAATGTCGTATTGGAAGTTGGGTTATCATTTATGGTATGAACCGAGGCTAGGGGAAAGATCCTCACTGATTCGAGACTGTCTAGTCCGAGCCTCAGGAACAGCCGCAACTGCCCCATGGATCGTCAGGGCCGGTCCACCGATGTGGATTATTATGCCTGAACACTGCTTTTCCCCGCCCTTTGGGGCGTAAGCCTGGCCCGTCAGCCGACCAGAAGCATCGGCCGAAACCGATATCACGAGGCGCCTCGCTTTTCAGCAAGTAATAACAAGCAACATCCACATGAGTCAAACTCGTCAGCCAGTTCAAGCACTGACGCCACTCCTGACTAGAAAGAAACGCATGCCCTCCCTGAGGTCCATCTCCCGTTTTTGGTTCATAATGGGTGTGATACTCGCGAATCAACGTTACACAAAGCTGTGCCACACAGGCTGTGCTTTGATCATCGCCACAAGGCTTTGCTTTTCAACAGAAGCCTCGATCAATTGCCACTTAGGCATGCCACACAGGCAATTTACTCCATGCGTTTGATATCCATCAGTATATAACCCCTGAGCTCGTACATCTCAGAGAAGGGCGTTAAGCAAGAGAATAAATTCTCCGCCGCCAAACAGATATATATTTAATAGAGATCAATCACACGGACTAAAATCCAATGTCAGACACACAGTCCATTTACAAGTCCGTTCTGGGTCTGAACGAAACCGGAGGCACCTAGTACCCCGCATATCCATCAATCTCCAAGTACGTCTGGACGATCACCAACTGTTTCCATCTTCTTGGGTGTACAGCCCAATCAAGATCATCAGTAATCACCCAAACGACGTGAAGACCTCCGGTATTCGACCATCGTCTTCGTCTTCGACTTATCGTCGTATCAGTTATTCAGAATGGGATAAACCCGGTCTTTCCAAATAACTCTCGTATATTTTAAATAAGTGTTACACAAACCCAACATACGCCTCATTCCAATTCATCAGTCACTAACCGTGAATTAATCAAGAGAATAATTCCCCAAATATTAACCCCGAAGGCCGAAACCAACATTAGATCAATATCCAGAAAACCATTCTGCTTAGCTAACCGACAGTTCGTTACTAAATTTCACATTCATAGGGAAAGGTTCCCATTAATTTTATCCAAGATAAATCATTAAAATTTATTCTCAAATCTTCTTTTGAATTTCGATTCAACTAGTCGGGATTAACGAACCTTACCGAAGTAATCATTTGTTTTAATTTCCAATCCCAACCTATTCATCTCATGAAGTAAAACTGGTAGTACTTCATATCTAACACCACGGTGTTATCGGTAAATTCAATTACCATTTCACGTTCAAATCTAATTAAAGATTTAACTAACGTCTGGAGCAAAACTGGTGATACTCCATTTCGATTATTTCAATCTAATTAAAGATTCATTAAAACTCCACTTAGTTTTAATCACTAACAGGGTTAAATAATCAGTGTCATTTAAAACACGGTTCACGATAAACCCAAAATCACATCACATTAATTATCGGGTTAAAGAACAAGTGTTATTTAAAAACACTGTTCACGATAAACCCAAAAATCAATATCAATTCAATTAAATATTATTTCATTGGTACACTTCATTAAATATAAATAAAAAGATTCAATCTTTTTCTCATCTAGATTCAAGAACAGTGTTAATGAAGACACCATTCACGACAAACCCAAATCACATTTGATATTAAATACAAGGCTCTGAATAGAAAATATATCGGCTTATATTCAATATCAAATCCTATGATTAACAAATGTCGTATTGGAGATAACGATATAAATATATCTTTCAAATTTCCATAACAACATCTGTAAAATCACGAATTCCAACATCGAAATATTCCGAAGACAATTTCGATTCAAATCCATTTCAAATTCAATTTATTTATTTAAAAATAAATAGAATTATAATTCTAGTTCAAAACTAGTTCATTTCGATAAAAATCTATTTTTGTCTTTTCAAATATGGAGTTTTTCATCCTAATTCTTTCTTAATCATTTGTTATGATTTTACACGAATTATTACTATTTTTAATAATTTTATCAAGGCCCGTACAGTCGATTTCCATCAATGGCCATCGAACTGCACTTACAGCGACCTTTTTCAAATTTGATTTGGACATAAGTCCAAATCCAACCGTTAGATTTCTAATTTCTAATATTCGTTAGAAAGCTCTTTTCGATACGAACCCAACGGTTCCGGTTTTAGGAGAATCCGACGGTCGAATCTCCCGCAATATCCGTTCGAAGTCAATGGTCGAAATTCGCGAACTGCCGCGGCGCGTTCTATTCAGGCCATTATATTATATATATAATATATACTTCGTCGATTTCCTTTCGAAATGAATTTTATAAATCGTTTTAAATTCTTTTTCAAAACGGTTTCAACTTCATATTCAATTTCAAATTAAAATTGAATATTCCAATTTAAATTCATTTTATATTCATTTCAAATTGATTTCAATTCAAATTGATTTCTAATTCAATTTCAGTTCGTTTTCAATTCAATTCAATTTCAATTCGAATTTATTTCTATTCTATTTCAATTCGAATTCGTTTATATTCAATTTCAATTCGAATTCGTTTATATTCAATTTCAATTCGAATTCGTTTATATTCAATTTCCATTCGAATTTATTTATATTCAATTCTTTTCAAAGTATCAGATTTTGAAATCACTTTCGATATTTATTATAAAATGAATAAAATCGATATAAATATCGTTCACGCCAAAAAGGCGTCAATCTAATCAATACGGCTTCATATATTCCTATTTTCAAATATTCTATTTCAAATATTTCCTATTATCAAAATATTTGTTATTATCAAAATATTTCGTTCAACACATGACTAATCTCAACGGATGAGTACAGTCAACACATGAACCTTTATTTTATAATATTCTTTATTTTCTAAATTGGAATGAGGCCCAATTAATCACCATATAATGTTAATTATATGGATTTTCATACATCACACTTATATAATAGCATTGAAAAATAATCAACCATCAACCAAAGTGCACTACACTGTATAAGAATCAAATATAGATATCTAACGCTCATAACAGCCTGTCAATCAATCGATTGACATATTTAATCAATCAGGATGAGTGAACTTCAAATTTCATCCCAACACCCGTGTGGGGTTTCAAACAATCAAAAATAGATTTTTATTCGTGCAGTTGGGCGATGTGTAAAATTTATCGACCCAATCAATATCAGTCAAATCAGTGCATATAAACAAATCGGCCGATTTGTCTATAAATATCTATTTATTCACTTTCACGTTAAAAATTATATTTTTAACGATCAAACTATTTTATTTTAACATATGAATTTCTATTCGGTTCATTTATTCAATAAAATTGATATTTTTATTTTTCTAACATATTTTAGAAAATTTCGGCGGCATAATGGCACGATACTAGAAACGGGACAAGGCCTAGCCTTATCCCCGGTCTAGTGAAGGCCCACGCCATCCACACATCAATCAAATCAATTTCATTTCACAAAACCTTTCAATTCCAAACAAAATAATCTAACCAACTACACAACCAAACAAATAAACAAACAAGCCATCCATGGTCTGTGGATGACGGGTGTCGGGTGCTACTAAACACCGTCTGCATCCTAGTATATATATATATATAACTAGAAAATGAAATTGAAAGGTGAGAAATTCTCACCAATAGACATCCAACTTCACGACACTTCATTTATAGAAATCTTCATCGTTCTCGCCTTTTTGTCATCTTCGTTGCCCGTAGCCACTACATATGTAAAAATCGAATTTTTACTTTGCTATTCAATATGTAAAAATCGAATTTTTACTTCGCTATTCAATATATATAAATCGAATTTTTACTTCGCTATTCAATACATAAAAATCAACTCTTTGTTTATTCGAAAATCTTATCTTTCTATATTTTTTCTGTATAAATAAAATCACTTCTTTAAGGTGTTAAAAATCAAATCTTTACGGTGTTAAAAATCAAATCTTTACGGTGTTAAAAATCTCATCTTTACGGTGTTAAAAATCTCATCTTTTCGATGTAAAAAAAATCTCATCTTCGCTATAGTATATATAAAAATCTAATTTTTTTTTTCCTTCTCTATAATATATATAAAAAATCAGATTTTTTTTCCTATTATAAAAATTCAAACTTTCCTATTCTATAAATCATTTTTTCTATTATACATCTATATATAAAAAAAAATCAGTATCTCTTGTAGAATAAATTTAAAAAAAAAACTCACTGTTAAATCTCTTTCCTCCCTGTTTGTATTCAGAGCCGACATCGAGCCGGACCCAGCCTAGGGCACACCGCCGTTGGGCATCGAAGCCACCGGAGGATCATCCACGGCCGGTGACAGGTGCGCCTGACGCTCGCCTTCCTCCTCCGCGAGTGGCTGCTAGCTCGAGGGTCTTTGGAGGGTGCGGTCTTCAAAGGAGGAAAGGGGGGCTGTTCGTCGGGGAAGAAGAAGAGGGGGGAAGATGGGGTCGGCGGCGGCGCTCCGCCTGGGTAAGCGACGGTGGATCGACAGGGATGACGGGGATTTAGGTTTCTTTTTTTTTTCTTCTGATCAGAATGAAAGAGAGAGTGGGGGCTTTATAAATAATTATATATTTAATTAATTAATTTCTCAAAGTTGACTTTTACATACGACCTCTAAACGAGGCCCACCGCCTGTCGCCCATAGCTAATTACCCCCATTCCGAACACAATGGGATATGAATCGTAGGCTGATTCGATCGTTACAATTAGTTTCTGTTTGATTTACAATTAAATCACTATATTGAATTTTAAACGTACATTTCAAATTACCGGGGTCGCATACGAACTTTAAAAATTCCAGAAAAAATTTTTCTAGCTTCGTATTGACAATACCGTCCTAACAAAATTAGTTTCGTCGAATTCTGAGACCGTTTGAAAAATGGCCATTTTCCAGTCGATTAAAATCAACTGAAATTGGTCAAATGCGTTTTCCTTTGCCACGCTCTCAAATTGATTCGAAAAATTATGAAATTTGGAATCTAGAAATAATTTGACACTGCGGGTCCAACAAAAGTGGTTTCGTCGAAATCCGAGGTCATTTGCAAAATGCCCATTTTTAAGGGCCTGAATTCCATAGCGACTATTCAGAATTTTCAACTGGACATATCTTTTGATTCCCGCTATGAAATTTCGATTTTTCGGATTCGTTTGAAATATATTCTCAATTAGTTTCTAGTATTTTTGGTCCCACTAAAATCTGGTTTATTTTGCACCCGGTATGTTCAATTGAAATTTGAAATCGAATTATCGAACTACCGCGCCATTTTCAATTCCTTTTATAATTTAAAATAAATAATTATATTCTAACGAAGATCTATATAAATATATACGTTTGAATTCTATTCAAAATAAATTTCTTGTCATTTTTATTTAAAATATTCATTTTAAATATTCAAAATTCACGAAATTTTCCAAAATAAATTTTTTAAATTGGCCCAGATTTCTGGGTTATTACAACAATCGGCCATGGTGGGTTCATTTTTTTCAGTTGCTGAAGCATGCGTTACGAGGAAGGAGAAGAATGGCTGATTTGGCAAAGAGAGGGGATGGGTATTGTTTATTTTTAATTTTTTTTTCAATTTGAATTTCAACTGTTCAATCGTGTGTAACTTTTTCATACCAACTCAAATTGACGGTTTTTTTGTTTCGTTGGAATCGTATCGAAATTCCGAACGGCACGAAGTTGGTTTGGTTGAATTTGGAGACTGTCAAATTTTGGACCTATTTTTGATCTTAAACGCGTTCAGAACCAAAGCTGAGTGATTAAACCCACTCACGCCTAACTAAAATATTCTAATATTAGTTAAATTAATATCTTGTTATAATATGATTGCGTTGATTGATGTTTGGTAATGTAAATTGCATATTTATGTTGATTTGCATCTTTAATGTAGTTTAATTTGACCGTTGGATTAAATTTTACAATTAAGTTAAAATTCGACATTTAATTACTGTTTAAAACCTGACATTAGATAATTAGTAAAAATATATGATATTGGACCGTTTATATGTATTGATGTGATGAATGGTTAGGATTAGATATATTTGACATATTGATGCTCGTTGTGTGAATTTATCCGTTATTCATCTTGATTTTGATATGACCATTGTTTATGCTGATTAATCCTAACCATTTACCTTAGATGTTACGTTCATCAAATAAACCCGGGATTAATCATTAAAATGAATTAAGAACATAGGTTTAAATGATAAATACCTAAGACCCTGGTTTGGATTGAAACGATATATATCCTTTCCCGAAATACTAAAATTAAATTTTAAGTATTTCCTGGCCATAGGATAGAAAATTATATACGGACATTGGTTGGTTAAATAAAAATTACCTTTTTACCTTTAATTTTGTAATATTGATTTAAAGACAATATAAATGATATTATTAATCAATTTTATTTGAATTTGAACTTTAAGCTTTGGGAGAAAATGATAAATTTTAAGAATTTGTTAATGTGGATAACTGGAGTTAAAATTGAATTGAATATGAACTAAATTTATAGAAATTGAATTCATTGTCCATCTTTGAAATTTGCTTTAAATTAACTTGGTTTAAAGTTTTATTTAAATTGTTGACTTGAGATTTTATAAGTTGAATAACTCAATGTGAGAAAATTTCAAATATTTGTATTGAATTGTTAAGTCAAATTGTTTGAATCGAGTCGTTAAATTGTATAGAAATAGAAATGGGAAGTTGAGTCCTTTTGAATTGAGATATCGAAATTTAGTCGAGTTGATCTGAAACTGGAATATGATTCCACTTTATTTTTTAAATGATTCCAATTCCAACTACAGTATTTCAAACCATTTTGTAAACTATTTTATTAATAATTATTTTTCTTTATAAGCTATTTTACCTTATAACTATTTTATTTTTATTAATTATTTTAAATAAACCATTTTAATAATTAACTATTTATTTTATGAACCACTTTAATATTTTTAACTATAAATTTTACTAAATATAAAATTTCTATTTTACATGCAAATTATTTATTTTTAAACTATTTCAATTATATATTTGAACTATTTTAAATATATTTTAACTATTTTAATACGCAGTTTATTTTAAAGTTGGAATTATTTCAAGATTTTAAGTATGGTTTTAAATGGATATTTATTATGAAATACTCTATCTTGACTATTGAAAGGAGTGTAAAAAAGGTATGATATTTTGATATAAAGCACGAACCTCTTTGAAATGTAAAGAACTGACCAGTGTGAAAAATGTAAACGATTAGTTGTTAAAGAGAGAGGGATCAAATATTGTCATACTCCCTGCCAATACCGAAAACCACTTTAACAACTGCTTAGGCTGTGGAGTTCCAGAATGAAGTAGGTTGATTTGGAGGCAATTACTGGATTTGAAGAAAGAGAACAATGATGGATGTCCTTGACCTTCGGGTCATAATTAAATTGACTAAAACAGGGCTACATTGGACCAACTGGGGTTAGCTACCTCCATCGACAACACTTCTTCCTTTATTACTATAGTCCCTCGATTAGATTTATTTGATTTAATGTGCATCCGTGATTTGCGAGTGTTGTTCGAGGTGGGAAATTGTTGCGGCTATGCATGTGTTACCACTAGTCTGGGCATGCAACTAATATATTCCTACTCTGGGCATTCCTCGTGTGCCTCGTCATATTATCCTCATCGAGCCTCCTATGACTTTGATTTGTATCGTACCTATAGAGTGCCCTCTGATAGCCACTACATATTGTGGACTTTATGGTATCTGTATAGACTATGGTATTATAAACGGTGTAAGGGTAATAACTTCCGCTTACGCTATTTTAATATTTTATATTTAAACGTAGACACTATTATAATAATGTATTGTATTATATAGTACCTATTTTAACTGATCCATAGGAGATGGAAATTCCCGTAACATCTCTTAAGTTATTGCACTCATATTATTGCATGAATTTAATTTAACTAATATGAGAATATTTTAGTTCTGATCCGAATATTTTTGTCTTTTCATTTGTGCTCGGGTCAGCTTGAGTTTTCAGTTAACGAAGACACAGTTATGAAGATGAAGATGGAGCCTGACTGACGTATTTATTTATATTATTCTGCTGCATATATTAGTATGTTGTATGTTAATTAACTATAATAATCATTGTAAATGTATATTCTAACAGCTTCATGAGCTGTTATTTATTTATTTATTATATTTTGTCCTTCCGTTGCGAGATTCTGTATTTGTTTTCTTCTTCCTTCTTTCTTCTTTTTCTTACTTTATCCAAACAACTATCTAAAATTTTGGGCTCTTTTAAGTTGACATTTATGGATTTTGTCACTTTGAACGACCAAAAATCTCGGATGTTACATTTGGTATCAGAGCTTCGTTTTAGCGAAAACCTTGGCTCTATTTGGGATGAACTCATTGGAGATAGGGTAGTAATACCCTGGAATGAGTTTGAGTGTATATGAGAGAGTGTACTTGTAATTTCAATATAAAATGATTTTGGATTATTTTGGTTTGTTCTGTTAAGTATTTATGGATTCTGGTCGGTATCTGGGATGCCAAGGCATCGATAAGGATTTCTAAATACTCGAATAAGGCTCATTGACATAATATTGTTTTGAATTATATTTTATTTATATATAGAATTATATGAAAATATATGAAATTTGATTTTATCGGTGATAATATTAAATTTTCATCATTTATTTCTCGATTAATCAAAAGTTTAAAACTATTGGTTATTGAATGGTTTAAGAAATAAATATAGAAAATAAATTGATAATGAATTGTTGAAAATTTAATTGATAATGAAATAAGAACTAAAATACGAATTTGAGAATCTAATTCTGGGTGGTTATGTAATATTGATTTGTAAATGGTTTAAAATAATAAAATTATATTTAAAAGTTGTTTCGTATAGAAATTGTTTTCAAATGCATTTTTGAAATAAGTGTATACTCCTCTCTTGCCTTTGGAAAATGATTTTGGTGATGAGTGCACGCATCATCGACATTTATTTTCAAGAGAATTAGTAGGGGAGATCACTTAGAACTTTTATACTTTGTTTTGCGAAACTGGATTTCATTTAAATCTTTTATAATATGGTTTTATATAAAAGATATAATATATATAATATTTTGAAAGTTTATTTGGAAATGAACCCGAAATTAAATTCTTAAGTTCTAGAATAATTGAAGAAATGAACAAAACTTGAAATTTTATAAACTTCTAAACTATGAAATAAGAAATGAATCTAAGAAAAATAAATTAAAGTGGGAACTCCAAGAAATGTGAAATAGTGAATTTGAATCAAATTGAAATGGTTGAACTTGTGTAATAAATAAGAGAAATGATGAAATATAGATTAACTTAAGTAATGTAAAATGGAATTGATGGTAATTAATTAAAACTTTGTATGAATTTGAACTATAATCAACTTAGGCTTAAGTGATGAAGTTAATGGAATGCGTTAATGAGAATCAGTGTTGAATATAATAGATGTGTTTTGAATGGATGCAAATAAATCAAAACGTAAAAGGGAATTAATAAAAGAAGAAAACAATGAATCAATTGAATTAATTTAGAATAAATAGAAGTGAATAAGCATGTATGCAATACAAGTTAACTGAATCCACTCAAAAGTAAAATGAATTGAATGTAAATCTATATTATTATTAAAAAAATGAATGTCAATGAGTGAATGTAAATAAATTAAATAATGATAGAAGATAATATATAATAAATCAAGCATTGGCATTGGAAATGAATGGGAAATGAAATATAACAAATGAAATATGATTATTTGGTGGCATTTATTTGTTTCTTTGACTTTATTTGTAATTTCATTTTGAGTGAAGAAGCAAGTGAGTTAATACCTTTGAAATGAATTGAATGTAAGAATATATAAAAAACGGTTATAAATATTAAATGAAAATTTTCCTATAATGCCTTTTCGAGGACGAAATGTTTTGAGTGTGGGAGAGTGTAACATCCAATATTTATGACAATTTAAAATTTTTGAATATAATAAATTCCTATAATTCAATATTGAAAGAGAAACAAAATTGTGATTTTTAGCAAGGATATCAACTGTAATGACCCAGATTTTTGGCATCTGAATATTTAATTTATTTTAAATATGAAAGTGGTTGAATTAAAAGTTGAATAACTTGAATTCACAATATACGAGTTATTAAAAATAACTGAATCGAATATGGAATTTAATATGGAATTAAACTGAATTGGAAGCTTATGAAAATTCATATTAGAATGGGAACGATAATATTAATTTATTATCAAAGAATAGAAGTGTTTGGAAATTGATTGGTATTTATTCGATTTTATTTACATGTGAAAATAGTGTTTTTGCAAACGCTTTCAGAATTCGAGGAAAGCAGTGTCATCAAGTCCGGAATATGGAAATGTAGCAAAATAGCAAATTTCGTTAAAAACGAGTTTATTATGAAGCCGTACGGGCTTAAAAGGCAAACGTGAATATAATCGATTATAATATTATAAATATTTAAGGAAAATATCTAAACCAAGTACCTAAAAGTAACCTTTTCAAACACTTGTAACCTAATCTTCCATCTTCTATAAATCACTAAAAAGAGAGGCCGCCACTCTTAAACATCTTCAAGCAATTGAATCCCACAATATACTCTATGAAATCAACTGAGAATAGATTCGTTAAACTCGTAGATACAAGAGCTTCATCAGAGTGTGCCTCAAGTATCTTCCGGTCATTGTTATTGGGTGTTGGTTTTTTTTTGGGTGGCTTAGGGCTAAGATCCGAATTGAATTAGTAATATCGGAGGTATGGTCGGTGGTACGGATGAACTCATGATGACAAACGGAGCCCAGTGGCGTTGATTTAGAGGAGCTCGGTCATCCGAGTGGGAATGCGTTGGTAGATTGTTGAGGTTTGGGCTTCAGTTTGAGATTTTTGCGGAGGGACGGAGTGCTCCATGATTGTGATATTCGATAGGAGAGAGTGATGTTGAGTAACATGGTGGAGGTTGCGGAGTTGTTTGGTAGCCGGGGAGGTAAGGGTTGTCGGTCAAACAGCGAGTCAAGGTTTTGAAATGTACTGGAGGGAAGTGACATTCTAATCTGGGGAAGGAGAAGTGGAGCGCACGTGATATATGGGTGAGGGGTCTTTATTTAATTAAATGGATAAGTTTAATTATATATAATCTCGTATTAACTAGTTTACGCGATATCTAGCTCATACGGAATCAAAATCGCGAATGGTCAGTGGCAGTGGGTCAGCATCGAAGAACACTACGTGTACATTGTGGATTGGTATTTTTCTGAGAAGTTTGGATTTTTATTTAATTTCAAATGTTGTTTGAAATTAGTTAAAACAGCGTAAAATGGCCTTTGGAATGGATGGTGAGTTTAACTCACGCCTATCACAATAATGTTATACCATAAAATAATATTGAACTATATTACATATGTATGTGTTGATATATGAACTGTGATGCAGGGGGACAGGTTGGAAGAATCCAATAGGATTTCTCAATATTATTGTAACTGTATTTATATTCATATGTTGTATTATGAATTGATTGTGTGTTAAACCTGAATGTGGACCCCATTGATTATATATCGTTGTTATATGTGAAATTATCGTGGAGTGAATATATTGAGTTTGTCTATTTCACACAAATTGGTGTGTTTGGCATAACAGGACTGGATTTTGAAATTATATGAATAGGAACGGGAATGGGGAAAATTGGAAGTGAATGGTTTTATTAGATTTGAAAATAATTTCGGATTATAATGCATCCGTTATAATCAATGATTTTGAAATCACAGTATTTCACCATATTGAATGTTTATCGATATTTACATCTTTAAAGGAATATTTTAAAGACGTGAATAAATATAAAAATGGTTTTGGGTTTACTGTGACAATGTGTTATTACATTCGTTTTTAACCCACTCGAATTTTATCATCGAAGTTAATATAATTGAATATTTAAACGAACATTTAAAGACAATTATAAAAAGGAACTGTTTTGGGTTTGTTGTATGCAGTGTTTTAGCAACATTTGTTTTTAAATCCATGTAATTTTGTTAAACTGGAATTATACTGTTTAACGGTTTTGAATATACTTAGATATTTAATAATTGATTTTAAAGATAAAACAAGTATAGGAAATCTTCTAGGATAAAGATATGGAATAAGATGTTTAACTTATAAAAGAGAAGAGGTTTTTTATTAAACAATGGTTTAACCTCTTTGATTATATTTTAAGAAATCTTAGAAATGAATTATAGTTATACTTATACCGGAGGTATAAGTATACCAATATGTTTTGATGTATTGGAGTTAGAAAAGAAATCTCGAAAATGAATTGTGTTTATACTTATATCGGAGGGGTAAGTATATTAATACTTTTTAAGTATTAAGGCTATAAAGGAATAAGGAATTCATAGAATATATACATGTGTCTTTTATATGTATAAGTTGAATATATACGCTAGTATATAAAGGAATATTAATCGAGTATGAGTTATTGATTAATAAGCGAAGTTTTAGTTGACAAATGAAGTTGTATTAGTTAAAAGGAGTTTTACTAATAAAAGAGATTTAATTAATGAAAGATTAATTAAATGGGAGTGAGATTAGAAGCCGTTTATATGAGTTAATCGTTCTTTAACTGTTTATCATGCTTCTTGATCTTGATAATGCTTGAATGTTTATTCGTTTGTTATGGAAATTAAGCGAGGCTGTTTTCCATATACAATCGTCTATTGTATGAATTATAGTCGGTTTCGACTATTGAACTTGTCCTTAACTCTAGCGACTTGTTTTGAGGAGACCAGGATTGGTAAGTATTCTACTTATCAAAAACCACTTCAAAACTAGCTTACGGGTTCTATGTTTTGGAAGCGGTCATGAAGTGTAGGCTATGTGGCAATTCGAGATCTGTTGAGGTGCTCGAACATATGTAGTGATTCTAAGATCTACGAAGGAATCTATGTGTGATTCCAAGATCTATTAAAGTTGTAATAACCCGGAAATCCGAGCCAATTTAAAATTTTTATTTTGGCAATTTTGATGAATTTTGAATATTTAAAATGAATTATTTCAAATAATATCGACGAGAAATTTATTTTGAATAGAATTAGAATGTACATATTTATATAGCTCGTCGTTAGAATATAAATAATTTATTTTAATTATATAACGAGCCTGAAATGGCGCGGTAGTTCGAAAATTCGATTTCAAATTTAAAATGAATGTACAGGATTCAAAATAAACCGGATTTTAGCGAAACCAAAAATATTTGAATCTAATTGAGAATATCTTTCTAACAAATCCGAAAAATTGAAATTTCATAGTGGGGATAAAAAGATATGCCAGTTGAAAATCCAGAATAGTCGCTATGGAATTCTGGCCCTTAAAAATGGAAATTTTGCAAACAACCTCGGTTTTTGACGAAACCACTTTTGTTGGATCCGTGAGGTCAGGTTATTGCTAGATTTCAAAATTCGTAATTTTTTGAATCAATATGTGAGCGTGGCCAAGGAAAACACATTTGACCAGTTTTAGTTGATTTTAATCGACTAGAAAACGACCATTTTTCAAACGGTCTCAGAATTCAATGAAATAAGTTTTGTTATGACTGTATCGTCAATACGAAGCTAGAAAATATTTTTCTGGAATTTATAGAGTCAGTATGTGGCCCCGGTAAATTGAAATGTGCGTTTAAAATTTAATATATAGATTTATATTTTAATTTGAACGAAAACCAGTCGTAATGGACGAATTGACTATCGAAACATATCCCATTGTGTTCGGAATGAGGGTATTACGCTAGGGACGATAGTCGGTGGGTTCGATTCGGTGTTCGAATAAAAAGTCAACCGTTGGTGGAATAAAATATAATATAAAATAATTTATAATAAAAACCCTTACTTAACCCCTTACCCCCTCCACCTTCTTTTCAGTCAAACCCGAATAAATAAATAAAAAAAATCAAATTAAACGAACGCGTCGGGAAGGTGGGAGTGGGAAGGGAATCGCCGCCGCCGACACGCCAGAGGACCGTGCCACCTCCCTGATCGTCGTCGCCCTTAAGTCTACCCGCGACACCCTCTCTCCCTCGCGCGCAACCCCTTCCATCGCTCATCCCTTCGTTCAATGCTCCCCTAAACCATAACGCCCCAAATCCACGAATCCCGCACCCAAATCGATCACCCCCCGGCGGCGCCGAACCCCTCCGAGCCCCAGCCACCAACGTCCGAATTACGGTGACTTTTAAAGTGATTTTACTTGTTTATTAAAACTGATTTTTATTTAGTTATAAAACTAATTTTATTTATTTATTTAAAATTAGAATTTCTATGCATAATATAAAACAAAGTTTTGATTTTCAAAATAAAACCAAGCTTTGATTTTTAACATGAAGAGTTAGGTTTTTTTTTTAACATAAAGAAATGATCTTTATGTGAAGTAAAAATCTGATTTTTCTATATGTGAATGGAGTAAAGATTATATTTTTCATGAAGTAAAGTTATGATTTTTATTCTTGAAAAGTTATGATTTTTATTCTTGAAAAGTTGTGATCTTTATTCATATGAGAATACGATTTCTAAGTTAGGAAAAATATATTTTTAGTTATGAAAGAAAATATAGTTTTTGCATACATGAATAGCGAATAAAAATATGACTTTTATATCGGTAGAGTATTAAAAATATGATTTTTAATGTATAGAACATCATATTAAAAATGTGATTTTAATATGAACAGCGTGGAGAAGACTGCGTTGGAAGTACGGCCAAATCCAGATGTTTTGAATTTCAGAAATAAAATGGAGGAGTGGAACCCTCAGTGAGAACTCCTCACTTTTATTTTTATTTCTAGTTTGAAATATATACTAGGATGCAGACGGTGCTTAGAGCACCCGACACCCGTCGTCCACAGACCATGGATGAATTGTTTGTTTGGTTGCTATGTTGTGAAATTTGATTGTGATGTGGAATGAAATAAAATATTTTATAGTGAAAAATATTTTATAGTTAAAAATATAATTTTTAACGTGTATATAAAATAAATATTTATAAACAAATCGGACGATTTGTTTATATACACTGATTTTACTGATATTGATTGGGACGATAAATTTTACACATCGCCCAACTGCACAAATAAAATCTATGTTTGATTGTTTGAAACCCCACACGGGTGTTGGGATGAAATTGGACATACATTAATCCCAATAATTAGTTGTATGTCGATCGATTAATTGACAGGCTGTTATAAGCGTTGACTATTTATATTTGATGCTTATACAGTGTAGAATGCAGTCTGGATGATGGTTGATGATTTATCGTTGCTATTATATACATGTGTTGTTGGGAATCCATATAATTAACGTTATATGGTAATTGGCTGGGCCTCATTCCAATTTGGAAAATAGAAAGAAAATTCAATTGTTGAATAGAAAGAAAATTCATTTGTTGAATTGTAAAGAAAATTCATTTGTTGAATTTTAAAGAAAATTCATTTGTTGAATTGTAAAGAAAATTCATTTGTTGAATAGAAAGAAAATTCATTTGTTGAATTGTCAAGAAAATTCATTTGTTGAATTGTAAAGAAAATTCATTTGTTGAATTGTAAAGAAAATTCATTTGTTGAATAGAAAGAAAATTCATTTGTTGAATTGTAAAGAAAATTCATTTACTGAATTGTAAAGAAAATTCATTTGTTGAATTGTAAAGAAAATTAATTTGTTGAATAGTAAAGAAAATTCATGTGTTGAATAGTAAAGAAAATCCATTTGTTAAATAGAAAGAAAATTCATTTGTTGAATAGTAAGGAAATTCATGTGTTGAATAGAGAAAATATACATTTGTTGAATAGAATAATGAAGTTATTGAAATATATAAAGCCGTGTTGATTAGGTTGATGCCATTTTGACGTGAACGATATTTATATCGATTATATTCATTATAAAATGAATATAGAAAAGTAAGTGATTTCAATATAAAACGTTTTGAAAATATTATCATTTGTATGTCGATGATGTGGAATATTCAATTCTGATTCGAAATTGAATATGAAGTTGAAATCATTTTGAAAACGAATTTAAAACGATTTATAAAATACGTTTTAAAAGGAAATCGACGAAATATATATATATATATATATATTATATATATATATATATATATTATATACATACATACATATATATATATATATAATGGCCTGAATAGAACATGTCGTGCCGCAAAAGTTCGCGAATTTCGACCATTGACTTCGAATGGATATTATGGGAGATCCGATCGCCGTATTCTCCTAAAACCAGAACCGTTGGATTCGTATCGAAAAGGACTTTCTATTGAATATTAGAGAATTGAAATCTAACGGTTGGATTTGGAATTATGCCCAAATAAGATTTGGAAAATGTCATTGTAAGTGCAGTTTGATGGCCGTTGATGGAAATCGACTGTACGGGCCTTGATAAAACTATTAAAAATAGTAATAATTTGTGTAAAATCATAAGAAATGGTTTGTGAAGAATTGGGATGAAAAACTCCATATTTGAAAAGATAAAAATAGATTTTTATCGAAATGAACTAGTTTTGAACTAGAATTATAATTCTATTTTTTTTAAAAATATTTAAATAAAGTGGATTTGAAATGGTTTTAAAAGTAACCAGAATTTCCAATAATTGAATTGGAAGGGCTGTGAATCGAAATTGTCTTTGGAATATTTCGATATTGGATTTTGTGATTATACAAATATTGTTATGGGAATTTGAAAGATATATTTATATCGTTATTTCAATACGATATTTGTTGGTCATAGAATATGATATTGAATATAAGCCAATATATTTTCTATACAGAGCCTTGTATTTAATATCAAACGGGATTTGGGTTTGTCGTGAATGGTGTCTTCATTAACACTGTTCTTAAACCAAGTTGAGAAAAAGATTAAATCTTTTTATTTAGATTTGATGAAGTGTACCAATTAAATGGTATTTAATTGGAATTGAATTGGAATTGATTTTTGGGTTTATCATGAACGGTGTTTTAAATAACAATTATTCTCTGATCCGATAATTAATAAAATGTGATTTTGGGTTTATCGTGGACCGTGTTTTAAAGGACATTGGTACTTTAACCCAGTTAAAGACAGTATATTGATGTCTGTGAAGATTAAAACTAAGTGGAGTTTTAATGAATCTTTAATTAGATTGAAATGGTCGAGAATGGAGTATCACAAGTTTTGCTCCAGACGATAGTTAAATCTTTAATTAGATTTGAACGTGAAATGGTAATTGAATTTACCGATAACACCGTGGTGTTAGAGATGGAGTATTACCAGTTTTGCTCCATGGGATGAATAGGCTGGTATTGGGAAGTAAAATAAATGATTACTTCGGTGTGGTTCGCTAATCCCGACTAGTTTGAAGTGATATTCAAAGGAAGATTAAAGAATAAATTTAAAAGAATTTATCTTTGATAAAATTAATGGGAACCTTTCCCTAAGAATGTGAAATTTAGAAACTAACTGTAGGTTAGCTAAGAAGAATGGTTTCCTGGGTATCGATCTGATGTTGGTTTCGGCCTTCGGGGTTAATGTTTGGGGAATTATTCTCTTGCTCATTTACGGTTAGTGACTGATGAATTGGAATGAGGTGTATGTTGTGTTTGTGTAACACATGTTTATTATATACACGAGTTATTTAGAAAGACGGGGTTTATCCCATTGTGAATAACTGATTCGACGTGGTGTCGAAGAGGAAGACGATGGTCGAAGACCGGAAGTCTTCACGTTGTTTGGGTGATTACTGATGATCTTGATTGGGCCGCACACCCAAGAGGAGCGAATCAGTTAGTGGTCGTTCAGAAGTACTTGGAGATCGATGGATATGTGAGGTACAAGGTGCCTCCGGTTTCGTTTAGACCCAGAACGGCCTTGTAAATGGACTGTGTCTGACATCGGATTTCATTCTGTGTGATTGATATCGGTTGCATAGCGCGAATTGCCTGTGTGGCATGCCTAAGTGGCAATTGATCAAGGCTTCTGTTGAAAAGAAAAGTCTTGTGGTTGATGATCAAAGCACGGCCTGTGTGTCATAGCTTTGTGTAGCGTTGATTCGCAAACCTCACACCCTGGTAGTGGACCAGAAACAATAGAGGTCCTCAGGGTGGACATGCGTTTCCTTCTAGCTAGAAGTGGCGTCAATGGTTTTACACGCCCTGACGAGTTTGACTTATGTGGTTGTTGCTGTTGCGAGGCGCCTCAGATATATCAATGACTATGTGGAGAGTCATTTGTTGACTCATTGACACTCCAAAGGATGGGGAAACGCAGTGTTCAGGCATTTTAATCCACATCGGTGGGCCGGCCCTGACGATCCAAAGGTCACTTGAGCTCTGACCTGAGACACGGGCTAGAGCGTCTCGAATCGGTAGAGGACTATCTTTTGCCTTCGTTCACAGATGAAAATCGAACTTCCAATATGGGACATGTGCGGTTTTGATTGGAGAGCCTAGTATGGAGACATAGTGGGATGGGGCGCTTATGTCGTCTATGATTGATACTTATGATTTGAAATTGTTTTGACACTATACACTTATAGTAATAATAAAACATGAAATTTCACGTATAAACCATTCTTGGCTATTATAAGGTAAAAACCCTATCCTCCGGCTTGCGTTGCATTGTGTGATGGGACCTGGGTCTTATAATAGCTTCATTGTTCTTTATTTATCATTGCGCTATTGTTTTATGCACTGGTATTCTTGGGAGGAAACCCGTTCCGTGTTATACGGCGTGGTCCTTTGATTTACCTAACTTTAAAATAAAAATTAATAACTGTTTTAGTTCTCACACCAGTCCCATGACTGACCTGGAGTTTAATGTTTTAACCTAAACTCTGGGTGCCCTTATTTTGACATGGGTAACTAGTAGTTTTGGTTTTGCAGATTTATATTCATAGGATCCTGATTTACAGCTGGAACGATACTCGGAAAGCTCTGTATCCGTGTATTACTTCTAGTTGTGTATTGTATTATTTTCCAGTGCGATGTATTTAAATGTAATTTAAATCTCTGATATTTTCTGTGTAATATTGATTCATACTCTATATATTCGTGTAATCTGATTGAATAGTTGTAATAAGCAATGAAATGTTCTTCTGTCTGCGTTTCGATGTGGCTTGTCCTCATAGTATCCACTCTTTCCTTACCGGGGAAGTTACGGGTCTTCACAGTTGGTATCAGAGCTTTGTTTTACAAAGCTCGAGAACAAGACACGTTAGAACCAAACGAAAGAATTCATCAGAGATTGGATTAGTAATATCCAATGGGAATGACTCATTAGAGATGGGATCAGTAAAATCCTAGAACGAGTGTGAAGAGTATATTTTTAAAAAGAAAACAAGTTTTGTTTTGAAATTTAAATCATTTTATACATATTTGAATATTTATTTTAAATTAATTTGGACAATCCAGTATATAAAGATTTTGCATATACACCTTGCAAACGTGTATTCGAAGTTTTAATATACTGGATAGATATAGAATCGCACTGTTGTCGCCCGGAGATGATTCTGATGATTGATCGTTCATCATCAGAATTTATGCTCGAGTGACGAAAGTGAGATTTCTATATATTTCCTATTGACTGGTGTGAGCACCAAAATTTGATAGGGCTTATTGTTGTGATTTGGCATCAAAAATCTGATTTTTGGACTATGTATCAAAGTTAAGAATTTGAAAAGCTAATCAACTAATTGATTGCTGATTGTGTTGTTTGATTATTGGTTGACTAACTAAAATGTTGAACCTTTAGCCAAATTGAACCAAATAGTGAATTGTATTGAAAATTGTTTGAAATTGCATACATATACACGTACTTACATTGAACAGGTCATTGCAAGGAGGCTACAGAAGAGGAATAAAATTGTTGGCCCGACAAATATGTACATGTTTATCGTATTTCTTTGGGTTTGGATGATTTTATGAGCCGATGGGCTAGCCGCTTGGCTTTTTCTTTTTCATTTGGATTGAAGAAGGCCATGGGAGGCTATATGAAATATCCCGAAGTCCCCGATGCAGGGGAGGTTATGGCGAAATTTGTCGAAAATTTAGGGTGTTAGCCAAATTTTTGAAGAATTTTAAAAGTTCTTAGAAATTGAAAGGTTGAAGAACTTAAGCCGCAAAGAAAATAATGGAAGTTGAGTTGATTTGTTAAGCAACTTTCGGCTTTGTTCCTTTTCGGGGACGAAAAGTTTTAAGTGGGGGAGATTGTAATAACCCAGAAATCCGAGCCAATTTAAAATTTTTATTTTGGCAATTTTGATGAATTTTGAATATTTAAAATGAATTATTTTAAATAATATCGACGAGAAATTTAGTTTGAATAGAATTAGAACGTACATATTTATATAGCTCGTCGTTAGAATATAAATAATTTATTTTAATTATATAACGAGCCTGAAATGGCGCGGTAGTTCGAAAATTCAATTTCAAATTTCAAATGAATGTACAGGCTTCAAAATAAATCGGATTTTAGCGAAACCAAAAATATTTGAATCTAATTGAGAATATCTTTCCAATGAATCCGAAAAATTGAAATTTCATAGTGGGGATAAAACGATATGCCCAGTTGAAAATTCAGAATAGTCGCTAAGGAATTCTGGCCCTTAAAAATGGAAATTTTTCAAACGACTTCGGTTTTCGACGAAACCACTTTTGTTGGATCTGTGATGTCAGGTTATTACTAGATTTCAAAATTCGTAATTTTTCGAATCAATATGTGAGCGTGGCAAAGGAAAACGCGTTTGACCAGTTTCAGCTGATTTAATCGACTGGAAAACGACCATTTTTCAAACGGTCTCAGAATTTGATGAAATCAGTTTTGTTAGGATCGTATCATCAATAAGAAGCTAGAAAATATTTTTCTGGAATTAATAGAGTCAGTATGGGGCCCCGGTAAATTGAAATGTGCGTTTAAAATTCAATATACAGATTTATATTTTAATTTGAACGGAAACCATTCATAATGGACGAATTGACTTTCGAAACATATCCCATTGTGTTCGGAATGGGGGTATTACGCTAGGCACGACAGTCGGTGGGTTCGATTCGGTGTTCGAATAAAAAGTCAACCGTTGGTGGAATAAAATATAATATAAAATAATTTATAATAAAAACCCTTACTTAACCCCTTACCCCCTCCACCTTCTTTTCAGTCAAACCCGAAAAAATATATATAAAAAATCAAATCAAACGAACGCATCGGGGGGCGGGGTGGTGGGGGGGATGGGGAAGGGAATCGCCGCCGCCGACACGCTAGAGGATCGTGCCACCTCCTTGATCGTCGTCGCCCTTCCCTCTTCCCGCGACACCCTCTCCCCCTCGCGTGCAACCCATTCCATCGCTCCTCCCTTCGTTTAACGCTCCCCCAAACCATAGTGCCCCAAATCCACGAACCCCGCACCCAAATCGAGCACCCCTCCGAGCACCGCCCCTGCGGCGCCGAACCCCTCCGAGCCCCAGCCACCAACGTCCGAATTACGGTGAGTTTTAAAGTGATTTTCCTTGTTTATTAAAACTGATTTTTATTTTGTTATAAAAATGATTTTATTTATTAATTTAAAATTAGAATTTCTATGCATAATTTAAAACAAAGTTTTTATTTTTAATATAAAACCAAGCATTGATTTTTAACATGAAGAGTTAGGTTTTTTTTAACATAAAGAAATGATCTTTATGTGAAGTAAAAATCCGATTTTTCTATATGTGAATGGAGTAAAGATTATATTTTTCATGAAGTAAAGTTATGAATTTTATTCTTGAAAAGTATTGATTTCTATTCTTGAAAAGTTGTGATCTTTATTCATATGAGAATACGATTTCTATGTTTGGAAAAATATATTTTTAGTTGTGAAAGAAAATATAATTTTTCCATACATGAATAGCGAATAAAAATATGATTTTTATATCGGTAGAGTTTTAAAAATATGATTTTTAATGTATAGAACATCATATTAAAAATGTGATTTTAATATGAACAGCGTGGAGAAGACTGCGTTGGAAGCACGGCCAGATCCAGATGTTCTGAATTTATGAAATAAAATGGAGGAGTGGAACCCTCGGTGAGAACCCCTCACTTTTATTTTTATTTCTAGTTTGAAATATATACTAGGATGCATACGGTGCTTAGTAGCAACCGGCACCCGTCGTCCACAGACCATGGATGACTTGTTTGTTTGGTTGCTATGTTGTGAAATTTGATTGTGATGTGGAATGAAATAAAATATTTTATAGTGGAAAATATTTTATAGTTAAAAATATAATTTTTAACGTGTATATAAAATAAATATTTATAAACAAATCAGATGATTTGTTTATATACACTGATTTGACTTATATTGATTGGGACGATAAATTTACACATCGCCCAACTGCACAAATAAAATCTGTGTTTGATTGTTTGAAACCCCATACGGGTGTTGGGATGAAATTGGACACACACTAATCACGATAATTAGCTGTATGTCGATCAATTGATTGACAAGCTGTTAAAAGCGTTGAATATTTATATTTGATTCTTATGCAGTGTAGAATGCACTCTGGATGATGGTTGATGATTTATCGTTTCTATTATATACATGTGTTGTAGGGAATCCATATAATTAACGTTATATGGTAATTGATTGGGCCTCATTCCAACTTGGAAAACAGAAAGAAAATTCATTTGTTGAATAGAAGGAAAATTTATTTGTTGAATTGTAAAGAAAATTCATTTGTTGAATTGTAAAGAAAATTCATTTGTTGAATAGAAAGAAAATTCATTTGTTGAATTGTAAAGAAAATTCATTTGTTGAATTGTAATGAAAATTCATTTGTTGAATGGTAAAGAAAATTCATTTGTTGAATAGAAAGAAAACTCATTTGTTGAATTGTAAAGAAAAAAGAAAATTCATTTGTTGAATTGTAAAAAAAATTCATTTGTGGAATAGTGAAGAAAATTCATGTGTTGAATAGTAAAGAAAATCCATTTGTTAAATAGAAAGAAAATTCATTTGTTGGATAGTAAGGAAATTCATGTGTTGAATAGAGAAAATATTCATTTGTTGAATAGAATAACGAAGTTATTGAAATACATAAAGCCGTGTTGATTAGATTGACGCCATTTTGACGTGTACGATATTTATATCGATTATATTCATTATAAAATGAATATAGAAAAGTAAGTGATTTCAAAATACAACGTTTTGAAAATATTATCATTTGTATGTCGATGATGTGGAATATTCAATTTTGATTCGAAATTGAATATGAAGTTGAAATCGTTTTGAAAACGAATTTAAACGATTTATAAAATATGCTTTAAAAGGAAATCGACGAAATATATAATATATATATTATATATATATATATATATATATATATATATATATATAATGGCCTGAATAGAACGCGCCACGCCGCGGCAGTTCGCAAATTTCGACCATTGACTTCGAATGGATATTATGGGAGATCCGACCGTCGGATTCTCCTAAAACCGGAACCGTTGGGTTAGTATCGAAAAGGGCTTTCTAAGGAATATTAGAGATTTGAAATCTAACTGTTGGATTTGGAATTATGTCGAAATCAAATTTGGAAAAGGTCGTTGTAAGTGTAGTTCGATGGCCGTTGATGGAAATCGACTGTACGGGCCTTGATAAAATTATTAAAAATAGTAATAATTTGTGTAAAATCTTAAGAAATGGTTTGTGAAGAATTGGGATAAAAAACTCCATATTTGAAAAGATAAATATAGATTTTTATCGAAATGAACTAGTTTTGAACTAGAATTTTAATTCTATTTATTTTTTTTAAAACTAAATAAAGTGGATTTGAAATGGTTTTAAAAGTAACTAGAATTTCCAATAATTGAATTGGAAATGATGTGAATCGAAATTGTCTTTGGAATATTTCGATGTAGGACTTCGTGATTATACAGATATTGTTATGGGAATTTGAAAGATATATTTATATCGTTATTTCCAATACGATATTTGTTGGTTGTAGAATTTGAAATTGAATATAAGCCGATATATTTGCTATTCAGGGCCTTGTATTTAATATCAAATGGGATTTGGGTTTATCGTGAATGGTGTCTTCATTAACACTGTTCTTAAACCCAGTTGAGAAAAAGATTAAATCTTTTTATTTAGATTTAATGAAGTGTACCAATTAAATGGTATTTAATTGGAATTGAATTGGAATTGATTTTCGGGTTTATCGTAAACAGTGTTTTAAATAACACTTGTTCTTTAATCCGATAATAAATAGAAAGTGATTTTGGGTTTATCGTGGACCGTGTTTTAAAGGACATTGGTTCTTTAACCCAGTTAAAGACAGGATATTGATGTCTATGAAGATTAAAACTAAGTGGGGTTTTAATGAATCTTTAATTAGATTGAAATGGTCGAGAATGGAGTATCACCAGTTTTGCTCCAGACGATAGTTAAATCATTAATTAGATTTGAACGTGAAATGGTAATTGAATTAACCGATAGCACCGTGTTGTTAGAAATGGAGTATTACCAGTTTTACTCCATGGGATGAATAGGTTGGGATTGGGAAATAAAATAAATGATTACTTCGGTGTGGTTCGCTAATCCTGACTAGTTTGAAGTGATATTCAAAGGAAGATTAAAGAATAAATTCAAAAGAATTTATCTTTGATAAAATTAATGGGAACCTTTCCCAAAGAATGTGAAATTTAGAAACTAACTGTAGGTTAGCTAAGAAGAATGGTTTCCTGGGTATCGATCTGATGTTGGTTTCGGCCTTCCGGGTTAATGTTTGGGGGAATTATTCTCTTACTTATTTATGGTTATTGACTGATGAATTGGAATGAGGCGTATGTTGTGTTTGTGTAACCCATTTTTATTATATACGCGAGTTATTTAGAAAGACCGGGTTTATCCCATTCTGAATAACTGATTCGACGTGGTGTTGAAGAGCAAGACGGTGGTCGAAGACTGGAAGTCTTCACGTCGTTTGGGTGATTACTGATGATCTTGATTGGGTCGTACTCCCAAGAGGAGGGAATCAGTTAGTGGTCGTCTAGACGTACATGGAGATCGATGGATATGCGAGGTACAAGGTGCCTTCGATTTCGTTCAGACCCAGAACAGGCTTGTAAATGGACAGTGTGGTGACATCGGATTTCATTCTGTGTGATTGATATCGGTTGCTTAGCGTGAATTGCCTGTGTGGCATGCCTAAGTGGCAATTGATCAAGGCTTCTGTTTAAAAGCAAAGTCTTGTGGTTGATGATCAAAGCACGGTCTGTGTGGCAAAGCTTTGTGTAGCATTGATTCGCGAGCCTCACACCCCGGTTGTGGACTAGAAACGGGAGAGGACCTCAGGGAGGACATGCGTTTCCTTCTAGCCAGAAGTGGTGTCAGTGGTTTTACACGCCCTGACGAGTTTGACTTATGTGGTTGTTGCTGTTGCGAGGCGCCTCGGATATACCGGTGACTATGTGGAGCCGATGGAGTCATTTGTTGACTCATTGACACCCCAAAGGGTGGGGAAACACAGTGTTCAGGCATTTTAATCCACATTGGTGGACCGGCCCTGACGATCAAAAGGTCATTCGAGCTCTGACCTGGGACATGGACTAGAACGTCTCAAATCGGTAGAGGACTATCTTTTGCCTCAGTTCACAGATAGAAATCAAACTTCCAGTACGTGACATGCGCGGTTTTGATTGTAGAGCCTGGTATGGCAACATAATGTGATGAGGCGCTTATGCCGTCTATGATTAATACTTATGATTTGAAATTGTTTTGACACTATACACTTATAGTAATAAAAAAACATGAAATTTCACGTATCAAGCACTCTTGGCTATTATAAGGTAAAAACCCTAACCTCCGGCTTGCGTTGCATTGTGTGATGGGACCTGGGTCTTATAATACCTTCATTGTTCTTTATTTAGCATTGCGCTGTTGTTTTGTGCACTGGTATTCTTGGGAGGAAACCCGTTCCGTGTTATACGGCGTGGTCCCTTGATTTACCTAACTTTAAAATAAAGATTAATAACTGTTTTAGTTCTCACACCAGTCCCATGACTGACCTGGAGTTTATTGTTTTAACCTAAACTCTGGGTGCCCTTATTTTGACACGGGCAGCTAGTAGTTTTGGTTTTGCAGATTTATATTCACAGGATCCTGATTTACAGCCGGAGCGATACTCGGAAAGCTCTGTATCCGTGTATTACTTCTAGTTGTGTATTGTATTATTTTCCGCAGCGATGTATTTAAATGTTATTTAAATCTCTGATATTTTCTGTGTAATATTGATTCATACTCTGTATATTTGTGTAATCTGATGGAATAGTTGTAATAAGCAATGAAATGTTCTTCTGTCTGCATTCCGATGTGGCTTGTCCTCATAGTATCCGCTCTTTTCTTACTGCGGAAGTTACGGGTCTTCACAGTAGTATTGGAATCCATGTGTGATTCCGAGATCTGCGAAGGAATCTATGTGTGATTCCAAGATCTATTGAGCTGAGGAATTTCAAATGGGAATTCTGGTTTTGTTCGGGTGATGAAGACTCGTGTGAAAGATGTCGAACGAAACCTCGACATCGGGAATGGCTAAAAACAGAGTAGGAGCACATTCTGGGGTTTTGCTGACCCACGACAGGATATATTTACTCCATATATAGTGTATGCTTATTATCGAATCATTGCAAGAGCTCTCTGAAGTTGCGCGCGGGAGTTGGGTATATTTGGTTCCACGTGGTGCACTTCGGTGTTTTCATGCATGGGCCAGTTGTGTTTACCTTATGTATATTTTATTTAGAGATATTTGATGCTCGGAGGTACTTTCTGACTCTTGTGCATGGAGTTCGGATCTGTATTGAGAGATCTCCAATGGAAAATCCAATATGCGAACATGCCTTATCGGTTTTGTTTTTATACTTAATAGTTGTTGAATGCAACCAATGTAACCATTCCTTCTATGTGAATTTATTTATATTCTATACCCTAGACATTATCTACTTACAACTATACTCTCCTAATAAATGGTTGATGTTATTGAGGGGATAACCGTTATGGATATGCGTACGGCCTCTCATTGTATTGATATATAAGTTACTTAAATGTTGAGTTATCTCACGCATTGCTAGCCTAATCTAGGTGTTATTTTGAGGTAATGCTTGGGTCAGACCGAGTATATTTGCATATCAGATTTGGATTGCTTTGTAGGTTCAGAAGAGGAGTCGGTGACGAGACATATACCCATATTCTTTTATTTATTCCGCTGTGTATGTTATTGTATGTATCAGCAATTGTAAGGATAGGTTGTTGTAACTGTTCAGGCTGATTCATTGTGTACTCTAATTGATGCATGCATATTTTAAAGTTTTTCCCTTATTTTGATAAAAGAGCAGTGTTATTAATATAGATTATTCGTTCTGTTGTGAGATTCTATTCTGTATCTTCTTTCTTTTGTTCTTCTATCTCCTTTTTTCCCCCTAACTATCAGACTTTATGGTACTTGATTTTAGATACATGAATACAGAGGATGTATGTAACAACCCGGAAAACCATAAACAATTTAAAATTTTATTTTAACAATTTTTATGGATTTTAAATATTTAAAATAATTTATTTTAAATAATAATGATGAAAAAATTATTTTAATCGAAGCTAGAACGAATATATTTATTTTGATTTAAAATGGAGTTAGAAATAGCGTGATAGTTTGAAAATTTGAATTTGAACCTTGACTGGATGTACAGGATGCAAAATAAATCAGATTTTGGTGAAACCAAAAATATTAGAAACTATTTAAAAATATCTTTCCAACGAATCCGAAAATTGAAATTTCATGGCGGGAATCAAAAGTTATAGATAGTTGAATATTCATAATAGTCGCTGTAGAATTAAATATAATATATAGCCCGTATAAATAGCAATTTTGCAAATGACCTCCGTTTTCGATGAAACCACTTTGGTTGAATCCGGAATGTCAAATTATTGCTAGATTCCAAATTTCATAATTTTTGGAATTAATATGTGAGCGTGGCAAAAGAAAATGTGCTTTGACCATTTTAGTCAAATTGGATCGACCAGAAAATGGCTATTTTTCAAACAGTCTTCAAATTCAATGAAATTAGTTTTATTAGGACCATATCGTCAAAACAAAGCTAGAAGTAATTTTTTTATAATTTTTGGAGTTAGTATGCGGCCTCGGTAATTTAAATAGTACGTTTGAATTTAATATAAATAGATTTATATTTTAATTTTGAGAAAAACCGATCGTAATAGCCAAATTGTGTTACAAAACATGTTCCACTATGTCCGCAACATGGGTATTTAGCTTGGGTCGACAGTCATTGGGATTCGTTTGGAGTTCAAGGTGCTAAACTAGTATTATTGGAATTAATTTGAATTAATTAAACAAAATAATTATAGAAATACGGTATAGATACAACCTGGAATACCGAAACCCTAAGTCCCAGTAACAGATGCGCCATCGCCCTTCATTATCAATGGCAAAAAACACTCTAAATTCATTCATTAATCTCTCATTAAAAATCAATAATTAGCTCACGAATCTAAAGCAAAAATCAAAGAGATCTTTACGATCTTCGATTTGGTAAGGGTATGATCTGATTTAGAGTCATATAGAGGATGAAATCGCTGCTCAAAGTCATGAAATTTGAACGGATTTTGGGGACTATACGCGGGTGCGAGTTCATCGATGTTGGGCGTGTGGGTAGATGGCTTTCCGGTGGTTCATGGCATGGTGTCTGATCAGGGTACGATGGACCCTAGGGTGAGCGGCGACCGATTTGTCTTCTGCGATGGTAGGTTCTTTTGGTGTCGTGAATACCTGAAGGGAGCAGAATGATGGCAAAAAGTGAAGGGTAGTTGCTTTTTCTTTATTTTAAATATACAATAGAAATGTTTTACAAAATAAAATATTAATGTTTTATAAAATACAATAGAATTGATTTACAAAATAAAATTAACATTGATTTAAAATAAAAATTAGCATCAATTTTGTAAATAAAAATTAACATTGTTTTTAAATAAAAATTAACATTGTTTTGAAATGAAATTGACATTGTTTTCTATATAAAAATAGTAATTGTTTTGCAAACAAAAATAGAAAATGTTTCCAAATCAAAGCTAATAATGTTTTCAAATCAAAATTAACATTATTTTCAAATCAAAAACTAACATTATTTTCTAATCAAAATCAACATTGTTTTGTAACATTTTTTTAATATGAAGATCACATGGTTCTTAATACAAAAGTTACATTGTTTAGAAATTGAAAATAACATTATTTGGAAAATGAGGATGGCATTGTTTTTATAAAATATATATAACATTTTTTTATAAAATATTTATAGGATTGTTTTTATAATATATATATATATATCATTGTTTAAGTAGAATTTTTATAATAATATATCATTGTTTTTTTAAATAAAAAAATCACATTATTTTGTAAATATAAATGTAACACCCCGTAATTCTATAACGCTAAGATTCACAAATCAAGGCAGAATTAAAAGTTAAAATCAAAATCAAGGGAAACGACTGCTCCATTGTGTTCGTCTCGGAATTCTACATGAAAACGAGTCCGAGTTTGCGTAAATCGGAGTCCGTATGAGGGAGATATGGCCTCCGGAAGTTTCAGAATTCTGTTTAAAATTCGAACAAATTTAAATTTCAAAAATCGGGCCGGATTGGCCAGGGCGGGAATTTTCCCGCCCAAGACACCCAGGTCGACTGGGTAGTCGACCTGGGGTACCCAGGTTGACTACATAGTCGACCTGGGGGTCGACCCCCTGTTTTTCCAGCTTTCTGCACCTTGTTCGTTCTGATGTATTTGGTCGCGTTTTCTGACCAGGTTCGTCCACCTAACACTATATAAACAGCCCTAGTCTTCTTCTCTATTCACAATTCCTTTCTATCCTTATGCTGCAAAGATTCTGGTGAAACATGGCTTCTTCTCCTCCTATTAAAAGAAATAATAAATAGAATAATATATAAAAAATAAATCAAGACGAGGAGATGCTGCTCAGAGACTTTCAAGAAGAGATTCAAATCAAGATTAAAGCTTCAGGATAAGGATCAAAGGCTAAACGTCGCACGAATCATAGCAACGCCATCTTTCTTTTCTAATCTAAATCTCTGTAAGTCCGTTATTTCTAGATTTGAACGTTTTTCTCTGTTCGTGACATGAAATTAAAGGAATAAAAGAATATGCCAAATCTTTCTATTCTAATCTGTGCCTATCTCTTTGGACCTAATTAAGAACTGTCATGATTCAAGGACAAATAAGACCGTGACTATGAAATTATGGACCATAGAACCATATGCCTCTTTGACTATGAACATTTCCTATGACTATGAACATTGCCTATGACTATGGACATTGCCTATGACTGTGACTATGACTATAAGAATTATTTCCATGACTATGAACACAAGCCTATACCTTTGATTAGGAAGCAAAACTATTGTCTATGACATAAATGGGACAACTGTGATTAAGCACCTATGGTTCATGACTAGGGAGGTGTTTAAGTTTTGTGACTGTGAAATTGGGTCTAAACCCGATTATCTATTCTATCTGTTCTTTGTTTTCTTTGGTTTTAGACCTTGGGAATTTACCTATTAAGTTAGGTCTACCCATGTTCTTGAACCTACTCTGTTTATTCTTGGTTTTAGACCTTGGGAATTTACCTATTAAGTTAGGTCTACCCATGTTCTTGAACCTATGTCGGTATTCAAACCCTTTTATGCCAGTTATAATGTCCATCCTTTTTCATAGCATCTTTGGTTCATTCCCTATTTTCTACGAGTCTAGGTTTATCCCTAATCTAGATTGAATCACAATTATACGAACGGTGGGAATACGATTTGGGCATAATGTGAAATGTACTAAAACGTAGTTGTAAAACTTGGAATTTGGCATAAATTGGGAACATGTATTATGGCATGTTCATAGAAATGCAAATTGGATAAATTTGACATAAATTATAAGATGTGAAATTTGAATTTAGTATTGACGTGTAAATCTAGCATTTACATGAATAGAGAACTGGAGTAATAAGTCTAGTTTGACGTGAATTAGAATGTTGAATCAGAATTGGATTAGCTAAGTTAGCACGGTAAGTATATTGGCATAAACGTGAAATTGGCCATAATTGGGAATAATTGTCAGGTTTAGCAAAATCATGGTTTGTGACACTTAATTTGGTATAGTTTACATACCAAAAAGCATAAATATGATTTAGAAGAGGAAATGGGCCATAAGAATGAATGTAATCAATTTACATTAAAAGGGAAATTGGGAAATAAGTAAATTAGGATTAATTTACTTATAGAATTAGTCCTAAATGAGGAAATATAAATTTAGTCAAATTAAAGGTTTCTTAACGACATCTCTTTTAATAATACACCAGAAAGTTCTAGGGTGACAGAGAGGATAGTGTCTAGGCTTGGGTTTGGAAAATACAAGTTTCCTGCTCTCCCTGGCTATCCCTAACTGATCCGACGAACGGGATGGTTACTTTCAAAACCTGATTTGAAAATTAGTCAAAACCCTTGAACTAGAAAACACGAATAGGCCTAACCTGAGGTTAGACTGAGTTGCGATGTAAATCTGCCCGGAACCAACCGGCACATCCAGTAATCACAACAATATCTGTCTAATGTGAGTGGTCGTGGCTTTAATCTATTTAATTAAAGCTAGAACAAGAATGGTAGGGTTAAGTTCACTAAGACACTTAACCAATTCAACATAATAACCAGACTAGTAGGTGGGGTTAGGGCCATACAGTTAAGCTAGAATGGGAGGGTTAAGTCCATAGGAACACTTAACCAATTTATCACAGTTAAACTAGGATGGGAGGGCTAAGTCCATAGGGACACTTAACCCACTTAACATGATAACTAGACTAGAAGGTAGGGTTAAGTAAAGTTAATACACTTAGCCAAATTAACATGACTAGAAGGTGGGGTTAAGTAAAGTTAATACACTTAGCCAATTTGATATGTTAGCTGGACAAGACCGTAGGGTTAAGTAAACTTGAACACTTAACCGTCAGATTGTGATAAAGGAATAGGGCTAAGTCTAAAACATTAAGGGGTAATACTTAACCATTAATAACATGTTAGTTAAAACAGACGGGCAAGGTTAAGTTAAAAAGGAACACTTAACCAATACAGGATGAACGGGTAGGGTTAAGTAATACTTAACCAATATAACTTGGTTTGTGGTCGGGTTAAGTCAACATGAATTATTGATAACACTTAACCAGTTTAACAGGATAAAGGAAGAGGGTTAAGTTAGCTTGAATTGACTAATGACACTTAACCAATCCAAATTGACGAGAAAGAGAACTAAGTGGTAAACCATAGTAAAGAAAACAACGATTCTGGAAACTAAGTGGTAAATCTTAGTTAATAAAACTAAGTAGTAATTCTTAGTATAACGCGGGAAGGAGCGAATGTCCGTATGACTAGAAAGAAGGCTCCAACGAATTGGGTTACGAAGCCCGAGGCTTCGAGGGGACGTGAGGGTACTCTTGGTATCCCTCTGTGAGGCTGCAGATGATCCGCCTGGGCCCACAAAGGTTGAGGTCTGCGTAGAAGAACCAGGGGTATGCCTTGGTTGCAATACATGGCAACCTAAAGACTAGGATGGACCGGCGTGATTCGGCGAGCAAACAGTAGCCCTGTGATAGCGACTCGTCGTCTACCATCCATCTTCAGTCAATCGAGATACGTGAAGCGGAAAGGCGGAGAACTCCAAAAGACCATATACTCGCTATCTAGTTATGGGTGAGGATGGCCATAGGATAGTGGGGCACCGAGGGCCGGCGTATAGTTCTCATTTTACAAGGTGTGCCTTTCATTAGTTGAGGGAGGGGTCAAGTGGGACCATAGCCACTGAAATAAAAACAAACCTTAGCATCTGCATTGGCAGATATCTGAAAGCTCCCGACCGAGTTTTGTATTCCTTGACTTGCCCTGACACAGGACTCAGACTGCACATTACAGGACATGTGCATCTAGACAAGCGATAACGGTTCGCGATACATGCGTGGGGAAGTATAGGAACATATACCACTCTAGGTAGTGTGTCCTAGACTTGGGGGCATCGTTCGACAGGTAGCATAATTCCTAGTTGAACTAGGTGGCATAAATCCAGAATCCGAGAAGCATTCAGTAGACAGCGTAAACTCTAGTGGAATCTAGAAAGTACTTGGTAGATACCCTAGATTAAATCTAGGTAACAAATGAATAAATGGATACCTGAAGGCGATGGAAAATACAGGGGATGGGATCACGTTATCGTTACTAGTTGGAACACTAGTTAGGTGGTGCAGAGATATAGAAACCAGTATAACAAGGAAATAGCGAAGCGGCGAAAGTATTAGAGCGTATCCAGTTATCTTATCTTAGCATATCTTGTGATTATCTTGTTGACCCTATCGTCATGGTGTAATCTTGTATTCAGTTAATTCATGTCGTTTTGTTTTTCCATGTTCACGTGCTAGAAGTTACTGAACTTACTCAGGCTTTATGTCTGACTCTGTTTTTCTTTCGTCTTCTTTTCTTCCTTTCCCCCCCCCCCCTCAAGGTAGTAAAGGAGGGAATAGTATAGCTCAGGTTAAGTTGGACTGTCACTCTTTCCCAGCTTGAAGATTTGCCGAAGTTTGCTTGGATTCTCTTTTCGGATGCTATGGCTGGCTCTTGCTAAAATTGGGAAATATAAATGTTTGTTTTATGCTTCTTTATTCTGTAAGACAGATGATACTCTGATATTGTAAAGAAATCTTTGTACAAACTATTTTATCAATAAAGCAAAGTTTTATTTTCCGTTGTTTAATTTCTGTCTGTCTTGTAATTTATCTGCATCTTTTACCCTAAATGCTCCACGGAACTTAGTGCATTCCCTTTGTGAGTGACACTAATGGATGTGGGGTGTTACACGTGGTATCAGAGCTGAAGGTTACCGGATCAGATAAAGGATTTGAAAAATTATTTTCAAAAACGGTTTTTAAAGAAGCATTTTCAAGAGAAAAGATTTGTTTTAAAGACATATTCCCCAAAGCCATACGCACCATCTTCTCTTCCTCTGATTAAATTCTTGTCTCCTTCTTTCTTGAGTCTCTGGGGGCTCCTGGCTTTCTGGGAGGTAACCTCATCGAAGGACAAAGTAGTGCCCGGCTTCCATCCATAGCCGTAGTTGTTTCATCTATGGGCAGTTTTCTTTCAAAGCTTATAGGGTTTTCCGGACAATGGAGGCAGTTTTCGAGATATTTGTCAACATGACTACACACGGAAGGGGATGAGTAGTTTGGCTAAGGAACATAACCCTAGGATGAGGAATTCATGGATGTAGACTAAGCACACGAAGAAGGAAGAAATTATAAAACCTAAGACAAGAGGTAGTATCTTTACTAGGGTATGATAAGGCATATACTTAAGGATAAGGGCAAGGACGAGGAACAAGATTTTAAGAAGGGCAAGAACCTACTTTCACCACTAAGCACACATAGGAGAAAGGTAGTAAAGTTCTGTTGGAAGAGTTTTCTGTCCGTACTCTTTCGGTTTTAGCGCTTCGCATTTGTTCATACCCACTTCCACAGTTGAGTCTCTGCACCGTAGTACTTGTATAGTAGAAAGATCCCACTAGACTCTCAAATCCAATTGGTGGTCCGACCAGTTTATTTTTGGTTAGTAGGGATTTGAGAATAGCTATCGAGTTTGCTTATATCATCTCACATAGATCGTCTAAATTCGGAGGAGATATTCCTTGGGTGCTTGTCTGATATTGGTTTAGGCCTTTGGGGCTTGTACTTGAGGAATGTCGAGTTCGGTTTGGATGGTTTGCGTGAGAGATGAATAGTTGTGGCAGGCACTCCAAAGAGCACGTAGTGACCTTTCGACTCTTATAGTTATGGCATGGCGGATAAGAGAGAAACCTCTAATCATCTTAGTACATATACTTGGTACCGTGATTGACATCTGTTTATTTTGGAAATAGAGATCCGGAACTCCACAATCGTGAAGTTAAATTAGTTAAGATACAGTGGAGTAAAGCTTAAGAAGGATAGATACTAGCGTCATACCCTTTTTCTTAAGGGTGCATCTTTGATTTCTTTGTTTAGGAGCTTTACGCATAATTGTTTCTCTCTTTCCAAAGTATATCCTCTAGGTTGTATCTTCGATCCTTAGGTAGGAACTCCTTTGGATGCAAACATGTATTTGAAACATGTTATGGTTGATGGTTGCAAGTGGTCGCTAATGGTTGCTTGTGAATGCATATGCATACATATTAGGCGCTAGATCAGTTCAGACGCTTTCATATTGCATTTACATGAATGTATTTGTTTGTAAGTTGAGCCTGATATGTTACCATATGGATGTTGCATATGGATGAATGGCTATGCACACATGTAGTATTTACACAAATAGGGACGCTTGCATACATTATTGGACGCATGGCACTGACATGATTTGCATTAAGGAGGTCAACTGAATCAGTAGACCGCCTGATTTTGCATTAGATAAAGACATATACACACACTATGCATATAAACATGAAAGCATTAGAAATCTTTTAAGGAAAATGAATGCTTGTGATTGAATGGTTGAGTAGATGGATGATTGGATGGCAGGACACATTCTTCCTAACTTGAAGATTTCGGGGACGAAATCCTTTTAAGTGGGGAAGAATGTAACACCCCGTAATTCTATAACGCTAAGATTCACAAATCAAGGCAGAATTAAAAGTTAAATTCAAAATCAAGGGAAACAGGTTGCGCCATTGTGTTCGTCTCGGAATTCTGCATGAAAACGAGTCCGAGTTTGCATAAATTGGAGTCCGTATGAGGGAGATATGGCCTCCGGAAGTTTCAGAACTCAGTTTAAAATTCGAACAAATTTATATTTCAAAAATCGGGCCGGATTAGCCAGGGCGGGAATTTTCTCACCCAAGACACCCAGGTTGACTGGGTAGTCGACCTGGGCTACCCAGGCCGACTGGGTAGTCGACCTGGGGTACCCAGGTCGACTACATAGTCGACCTGGGGGTCGACCCCCCCAGTTTTTCCAGCTTTCTGCACCTTGTTCGTTCTGATGTATTTGGTCGCGTTTTCTAACCAGGTTCGTCCACCTAACACTATATAAACAACCCTAGTCTTCTTCTCTATTCACAATTCCTTTCTATCCTTATGCTGCAAAGATTCTGGTGAAACATGGCTTCTTCTCCTCCTCTTAAAAGAAATAATAAATAGAATAATATATATAAAATAAATCAAGACGAGGAGATGTTGCTCAGAGACTTTCAAGAAGAGATTCGAATCAAGATTAAAGCTTCAAGATAAGGATCAAAGGCTAAACGTCGCACGAATCATAGCAACGCCATCTTTCTTTTCTAATCTAAATCTCTGTAAGTCAGTTATTTCTAGATTTGAACATTTTTCTCTGTTCGTGACATGAAATTAAAGGAATAAAAGAATATGCCAAATCTTTCTATTCGAATCTGTGCCTATCTCTTTGGACCTAATTAAGAACTGTCATTATTCAAGGACAAATAAGACCGTGACTATGAAATTATGGACCTTAGAACCATATGCCTCTTTGACTATGAACATTTCCTATGACTATGAACATTGCCTATGACTATGGACATTGCCTATGACTGTGACTGTGAGTATGATAATTATTTCCATGACTATGAACACAAGCCTATACCTTTGATTAGGAAGCAAAACTATTGTCTATGACATAAATGGGACAACTGTGATTAAGCACCAATGGTTCATGACTAGGAAGGTGTTTAAGTTTTGTGACTGTGAAATTGGGTCTAAACCCGATTACCTATTCTATCCGTTCTTTGTTTTCTTTGGTTTTAGACCTTGGGATTTTACCTATTAAGTTAGGTCTACCCATGTTCTTGAACCTACTCTGTTTATTCTTGGTTTTAGACCTTGGGAATTTACCTATTAAGTTAGGTCTACCCATGTTCTTGAACCTATGTCGTTATTCAAACCCTTTTATGCCAGTTATAATGTCCATCCTTTTTCATAGCATCTTTGGTTCATTCCCTATTTTCTACGAGTCTAGGTTTATCCCTAATCTAGATTGAATCACAATTATACGAACGGTGGGAATACGATTTGGGCATAATGTGAAATGTACTAAAACGTAGTTGTAAAACTTGGAATTTGGCATAAATTGGGAACATGTATTATGGCATGTTCATAGAAATGCAAATTGGATAAATTTGACATAAATTATAGGATGTGAAATTTGAATCTAGTATTGACATGTAAATCTAGCATTTACATGAATAGAGAACTGGAGTAATAAGTCTAGTTTGACGTGAATTAGAATGTTGAATCAGAATTGGATTAACTAAGTTAGCACGGTAAGTATATTGGCATAAACGTGAAATTGGCCATAATTGGGAATAATTGTCAGATTTAACAAAATCATTGTTAGTGACACTTAATTTGGTATAGTTTACATACCAAAAAGCATAAATATGATTTAGAAGGGGAAATGGGCCATAAGAATGAATGTAGTCAATTTACATTAAAAGGGAAATTGGGAAATAAGTAAATTAGGATTAATTTACTTATTGAATTAGTCCTAAATGAGGAAATATAAATTTAGTCAAATTAAAGGTTTCTTTACGACATCTCTTTTAATAATACACCAGAAAGTACTAGGGTGACAGAGAGGATAGTGTCTAGGCTTGGGTTTGGAAAATACAAGTTTCCTGCTCTCCCTGGCTATCCCTAACTGATCCGACGAATGGGATGGTTAATTTCAAAACCTGATTTGAAAATTAGTCAAAACCCTTGAACTAGAAAACACGAATAGGCCTAACCCAAGATTAGACTGAGTTGCGATGTAAATCTGCCCGGAACCAACCGGCACATCCAGTAATCACAACAATATCTGTCTAATGTGAGTGGTCGTGGCTTTAATCTATTTAATTAAAACTAGAACAAGAATGGTAGGGTTAAGTTCACTAAGACACTTAACCAATTCAACATAATAACCAGACTAGTAGGTGGGGTTAGGGCCATACAGTTAAGCTAGAATGGGAGGGTTAAGTCCATAGGAACACTTAACCAATTTAACACAGTTAAACTAGGATGGGAGGGCTAAGTCGATAGGGACACTTAACCAACTTCACATAGTAACTAGACTAGAAGGTAGGGTTAAGTAAAGTTAATACACTTAGCCAAATTCACATGACTAGAAGGTGGGGTTAAGTAAAGTTAATACACTTAGCCAATTTGATATGTTAGCTGGACAAGACCGTAGGGTTAAGAAAACTTGAACACTTAACCGTCAGATTGTGATAAAGGAATAGGGCTAAGTCTAGAACATGAAGGGGTAATACTTAACCATTAATAACATGTTAGTTAAAACAGACGGGCAAGGTTAAGTTAAAAAGGAACACTTAACCAATACAGGATGAACGGGTAGGGTTAAGTAATACTTAACCAATATAACTTGGTTTGTGGTCGGGTTAAGTCAACATGAATTATTGATAACACTTAACCAGTTTAACAGGATAAAGGAAGAGGGTTAAGTTAGCTTGAATTGACTAATGACACTTAACCAATCCAAATTGATGGGAAAGAGAACTAAGTGGTAAACCATAGTTAAGAAAACAACGATTCTGGAAACTAAGTGGTAAATCTTAGTTAATAAAACTAAGTAGTAATTCTTAGTATAACGTGGGAAGGAGCGAATGTCCGTCTGAGTAGAAAGAAGGCTCCAACGAATTGGGCTACGAAGCCCGAGGCTTCGAGGGGACGTGAGGGTACTCTTGGTATCCCTCTATGAGGCTGCAGATGATCCGCCTGAGCCTACAGAGGTTAAGGTCTGCCTAGAAGAACCAGGGGTATGCCTTGGTTGCAATACATGGCAACCTAAAGACTAGGATGAACCGGCGTGATTCGGTGAGAAAACAGTAGCCCTGTGATAGCGACTCGTCGTCTACCATCCATCTTCAGTCAATCGAGATACATGAAGCGGAAAGGCGGAGAACTCCAAAAGACCATATACTTGCTATCTAGTTATGGGTGAGGATGGCCATCGGATAGTGGGCACCGGGGGCCGGCGTATAGTTCTCATTTTACAAGGTGTGCCTTTCATTAGTTGAGGGAGGGGTCAAGTGGGACCATAGCCACTGAAATAAAAACAGACCTTAGCATCTGCATCGGCAGATATCTGAAAGCTCCTGACCGAGTTCTGTATTCCTTGACTTGCCCTGACACAGGACTCGGACTGCACATTACAGGACATGTGCATCTAGACAAGCGATAACGGTTCGCGATACATGCGTGGGGAAGTATAGGAACATATACCACTCTAGATAGTGTGTCCTAGACTTGGGGGCATCGTTCGACAGGTAGCATAATTCCTAGTTGAACTAGGTGGCATAAATCCTGAATCCGAGAAGCATTCAGCAGACAGCGTAAACTCTAGTGGAATCTAGAAAGTACTTGGTAGATACCCTAGATTAAATCTAGGTAACAAATGAATAAATGGATACCTGAAGGCGATAGAAAATACAGGGGTTGGGATCACGTTATCGTTACTAGTTGGAACACTAATTAGGAGGTGCAGAGATATAGAAACCAGTATAACAAGGAAATAGCGAAGCGGCGAAAGTATTAGAGCGTATCCAGTTATCTTATCTTAGCATATCTTGTGATTATCTTGTTGACCCTATCGTCATGGTGTAATCTTGTATTCAGTTAATTCATGTCGTTTTGTTTTTCCACGTTCACATGCTAGAAGTTACTGAACTTACTCAGGCTTTATGTCTGACTCTGTTTTTCTTTCGTCTTCTTTTCTTCCGTCCCCCCCCCCCCCCAGGTAGTAAAGGAGGGAATAGTATAGCTCAGGTTAAGTTGGATTGTCACTCTTTCCCAGCTTGAAGATTTGTCGAAGTTTGCTTGGATTCTCTTTTTGGATGCTATAGCTGGCTCTTGCTAAAATTGGGAAATATAAATGTTTGTTTTATGCTTCTTTATTCTGTAAGACAGATGATACTCTGATATTGTAAAGAAATCTTTGTACAAACTATTTTATCAATAAAGCAAAGTTTTATTTTCCGCTGTTTAATTTCTGTCTGTCTTGTAATTTATCTGCATCTTTTACCCTAAATGCTCCATAGAACTTAGTGCATTCCCTTTGTGAGTGACACTAACGGATGTGGGGTGTTACAATCATTGTTTTAAAAACAGAATAAAATTGTTTTCAAAACCATTGTTTTTAAATATAGAATAGATTTGTTTCAAATATAGAATAAAATTGTTATAAATGAAAATAAATTGTTTTTGTAGAAAAAATGAACATTGTGTTCATAAATAAAATATATATTGTTTTTGTGTAAATTTTCAATATGATAACATTATTATAAAAATGAAATTTTTATAAAGAAATAGCTTAAAATCAAAATATGGTTTTTATATAACATGGATTAAAAATATGGTTTTTAATATACATACCACGTGCAACAGATTACGATGGAACTGGCTGGAAACAAAGCGGAATCCAAACCGTACCAAAAATTCAGTAATACACACTGATGGAGTGGAACCAAAGGTAAGAACTCCTCACTAAAATTTCTGCACAATTATTTATTTAGTTTCATAACTGAAAAATATATAGAATTGCCAGTGTAGATTTTTGTTAGTTAATCATTATAAATTGTACTGTTAGATCACCTCCCTCGTCCTCAAACCATGGACGATTTAAATTGACCGTATTGCATGTTGTTTGTGATGTGAAATGCTTATCATATTAAAAAAAATGTTAATATTAATAGGATAGTGAAATTGTAAAGGAAAATCGGAAGCAATTTAATTTTCTTTTATTGGCAATTTTAATGAATTTTGAATATTAAAAATGATTTATTTTAAATAATAAAGACTAGAAATTTATTTTGAATAGAATTAGAATGTATATATTTATTTTAATCAAAATTAGAATATACATATTTATTTTTAATTATAAAAGGAACTGGAAAAGGCGCGGTAGTTTGAAAATTCGATTTAAAATTTCAAATGAACGTACAGGATTCAAAATAAACCGAATTTTAGTGAAACCAAAAATATTAGAATCTGTTCGAAAATATCTTTCAAACGGATCTGAAAAATTGAAATTTCATAGCGGGAATAAAAAGTTATGCCCAGTTGAAAATTCAGAATAGTCACTATGGAAATATAGCCCTTAAAAATAGTTGTTTTGCAAACGACCTCCGTTTTTTACGAAACAACTTTTGTTGGATCCGGGATGCCAAGTTATTGCTAGATTCCAATTTTCATAATTTTCGGAACCAATATGTGAGCGTGGCGGATTTAAACGTGCTATGTCATTTCAGTTTGAATTTTATCGATTGGAAAATAACAATTTTTCAAACGGTCTCCAAATTCAGTGAAATTAGTTTTGTTAGGACAGTATTGTCAAAACATAGCTATATTTATTTTTTTGGAATTTTTGGAGTCAGTTGTGGCCCCGGTAAATTAAAATGAACGTTTGAATTCGATATATATTGATTTATGTTTTAATTTTGATGAAAACTGATCGAAATAGCCGAACTGGCTTACAATGCATATCCAATTGTGTTCGAAATGGGGGTATTTAGCTAGGGCCGACCGTCGTTGGGTTTCGTTTGGAGTTCGGAATGATACACGAATTAAATTTGAATATATATATATATATGTACATATATATACACACACTTTTGACCAGGATTCTAATCCATACTCGCATGGAAGTTTATCGTAGGTTAATTGGGGAGATTTTGTCGTTCCAATCAACGGGTTTCGAGCTCGATTTGGCGAGCGTGGGGGCCATCGAGTTTCCAGTGGTCAACGGTGGAGGTAGAGGGCGGTCAGCCCTTTCGTTGTGACATGTTCTGATCCGCTGCTAGTGTCTCGATGCGGTAGCGAGTTCAATCCCTTGTATCATGCTTTTTGGGATACTTGTTCATGAAGGATCTGAAGCATTGAATAAAAGGTAAAGAAGGAAGAAAGGGAATTTTGAACAGCTCGATTTTTCCTGGAGTAAAAAGGCGCAGTGTAAATTTCTTTAAATTAGCCTTGTTTTTAAAATTAATTATATATATATAACATTAGTTTCAAAATTTGATTTTTATAAGAAATAAAAAATAACATTCTCTTTGAAAAAGAAAATATACATTGTTTTAAAAATATAAATAACATTGGGTTTTAAAAAATATAAATATCAGGGTTTATAAATATATAGATAGTAGTAGAATAAAAGTGTGATTTGTAAATAAAAAGCATTGTAATAAAAATGTGAATTTTTGTACAAAATACCATTGTTATAAAAAATTATGATTTTTAAATTATATACCTTGTTCTAAACATGTCATTGTATTTAAAATCTTATTTTTAAAATAATATTAGTATTTTAAAATGAAATTTATATTTATAAATAGATTAGAAATTATAAAAATATGATTTTTAGGTTGAAAGATAAATTATAAAAATATGAATTTATATTTATTGTAGCGATATAAAAATATAATTTTTATTATATGAATAACATAATAAAAATATGATTTTTGTTATATGAATGGCATAATAAAAATGTGATTTTTATAGCATTGAAAAAAAATGTGATTTTTAATATAATAATCATGTAAAACAGATTGCGATGGAACCGACGGGAATCAAATCCAAATCCGAACTGTTCAGAAATAATGACTAGAGGAATGGATCCCAAAGGTGAGAACTTCTCACTAAACTATTTTTGTATGGTGATTTATTTTATGACTGCATATATACTGCTCCTCGTCGTCCACAGACCATGGACGACTTGTTTGATTGTGTTGTGTTATGAAATTTGATTGTGATTGTGATGTGTAAATATATAAAATATTCATGTATGGAATAAAATATTTGAATAATAAAAATATAATTTTTATTGGATATATGAACCATATAAAATGGTCATGTGTTGAAAATAAATATTCATTTACAAATCGGACGATTTGTTTATATACACATATTTGACTGATATTGATTGGGATGATGTATTTTACACATCGCCTAACTGCACAAATAATAATTAGGGTTTGTTGTTTGAAAACCCCACACGGGTATTGGGATGATATTGGACATACACTAACCCCAATATTTAGTTGTATGTCAATCAATGGGTTAACAGACTGTTGTAAGCGTTAACTATTTATATTTAATGCTTATATAGTTGTGTATGCACTCTGGATGATGGTTGACTGTGTTTGATTATTGTTGTGTACATGTATGTATGAAATCGATATAAGTAAAATTATATGGTAATTGACTATGTTTGATTCCAGTTCAGAGTTAACGAATATTTAAAAATAATATTCAGTGAATATTGAAATGTGAAGCCGTGTTAAGTAGTTAAATGCCATTTTAACACGAACGGGAGTTTTGTCGATTTTATTCATTTTATAATGAATATCGAAAAGTGATTTCAAAATTGATATTTTGAAAATATTATCATTTTAATATTAAAACGATATGGAATATTCAAATTTGATTTGAAATTTGAAATGAATTTAAAATCATTTTAAAATGAATTTAAAACGAATTTGTTAATGAATATTCAAATTTGATTTGAAATGGAATTTAAATCGTTTCAAAATGAATTTAAAACGAATTTATTAAGATAATATTCAAATTTGATTTGAAATTTGAAATGAAGTTGAAATCGTTTTGAAAAGGAATTTAAAATTATTTTTAAAATACGTTTTAAAATGGAAATCGATGAAATATATATAATATATATATACTATATATATTAAATGGCCTCAATAGAATGCGCCGCGCAGCGACCATTCGCGAATTTCGACCATTGACTTTGAATTGATGTTACGGGAGATCCAACTGTCGAATTCTCCTAAAACCAGAACCGTTGGGTTTGTATCGAAAAGAGCTTTCCAACGAATATGACAGATTTGAAATCTAACAGTTGGATTTGGAATTATGTCCAAATCAAATATGAAAAATGTTGTAGTAAGTGCAGTTCGATGGCCGTTTATGGAAATCAATTGTATGGGCCTTGATAAAATTATTAAAAATATTAATAATTTGTGTAAAATCATAATAAATGATTTGGAAAGAATTGGGATGAAAAACTCCATATTTGAAAAGATAAAAATATATTTTTGTCGAAATGAACTAGTTATGAACTAGAATTATAATCCAATATTTTTAAATAAATAAACTAGATTTGAAATGGTTTTAAAAATAACCAGAATTCCAATATATGAATTTGAATGTATTTGAATCAAAATTATCTTTGGAATATTTCGATATTGGATTTCGTGATTATACGGACATTGTGGAGGAATTTGGAAGATATATATATCGTTATTCCAATACGCTATTTTTTGATTTCAGAATTTGATATTGAATATAAGCCGATATATTTTCTATTTAGAGCCTTGTATTTAATATCAAATGGGATTTTGGGTTTGTCGTGATTGGTGCCTTCACTAACAATGTCCCTAGACCCAGTTGAGAAAAGATTAAATCTTTTTATTTAGATTTAATGAAGTCAACCAATTAATTAATATTTAATTGGAATTGAATTGAATTGAATTTTGGGTTTGTCGTGAATGGTATCTTTAAAAATGCCGTTCTTAAACCCAAATGGAGTTAAGAAAATTAGAAACTAACTGGAGATTAGCTAAGTTGAATGGTTTCTTGGGTATTGATCTGATGTTGGCTTCGGCCTTCGGGATTAATACTTAGAGAATTGTTCTCTTACTAATTTACGGTTAGAGACTAATGGATAGTAATTGGAATAAAATAGGGTGTGATTTTGGATTTATCGTGAACCATGTTTTAAGTGACATTGGTTCTTTAACCCAGTTAAAGACATGAATTATTTTCCTAGAAGTTGAATAATCATTAATATTGATTTTTGGGAAGATTAAAACTAAATCAGAGATTTAATGAATATTTAATTAGATTGAAATGTGAATCTGATAACTAAAATTATCAAATTCAAGAAATGATCGAGAATGGAGTATCACCATTTTTACTCCAGGCGATATTTAAATCTTTAATTAGATTTGAACGTGAAATGGTAATTTAATTTACCAATAACACCGTTGTAACACCCCGTATGTTGAATAACTTGCTATAATATAAAACAGGGCAGAATTAAATTTTAAAATCTGAATCAGGGGAAACGAACTATGCCATTGCGTTCGTCTCGGAAAAATACGCGAAATAGAGTCCGAGTTTTTGTAAATCGGAGTCCGTATGACCCAGTTATGGCCCATGTAAGTTTTCAGAAAATTCTAAGTTCAAAACAGATTTAAATTTCAGGTTCAAAATTCGAAAATCAGGCCAGGCGGGCTGGGCAGGAAAATTCCCGCCAGCCACCCCAAGTCGACTGGGGAGTCGACTTGGGAGTCGACACAGCAGGACCCAAGTCGACTGCCCAGTCGACTTGGGAGTCGACACAGGTGGCTCGGCCAGGTTGGCCTGGGTGAAGTCTGAAGGGGCTTGGGCTGTGTTTTGGGGCTTGTGACGAGATCTGATGGCTCTAAACTAATCTAGGATTAGTCTAAGGGCCTAAACTACATCCTAAATCTATAAATACACCCTAAGACTACCCTAATTCATACTAAAAATAGATACAACGTCATCATGCCGTCAAAATGCAACTTAGAAGGAGCCTCCATCAAATTTTAGAAGAAGATAGCTTCTCAAATCAACTTCTAATCAACTCTAGCAACTTAATCTTCTTCATAGGAGTGCTAATCAACAAGTTGTGAGTTTCTATGCCTTTAGCAAGCAATTGCTAAACTAATTATGATAGGATGTAATGAGGTTATGGTTATGAATGTGGATCAATGCAAGTTATGTTATCATATGCTATGTGCTCATGAGGTTAGTTATGCAAGTTTTATGCTATGATGCTAGTTATGCAAGTTTTATGCTATATGTTCATGATGCTAGTTATGCAAATCATTATGATAAACATTGATCCATTATGACACCATGTTATGCAAGTTTGGTGTTTGATTATATGCAAGTTCATATATCACATGTTATGCAAGTTTGGTGTTTGATTATATGCAAGTTCATATATCACATGTTATGCAAGTTTGGTGTTTGATTATATGCAAGTTCATATATGACATGTTATACAAGTTTGGTGTTTGATTATATGCAAGTTCATATATGACATGTTATGCAAGTTTGGTGTTTGATTATATGCAAGTAACATGTGCAAGTTTACACCTTTGTATGATATGCATACATATGCAAGTTTACCCCTTTGTATGTCATGCATATATATGCATGTTTACCCCTTTTTATGATATGAGTAACACATGCAAGTTCATCCCTTTTTAGACCTATGACATGTATGCAAGTTTATCCCTTTATGATAGGTCTATGACATGAACATCTATGCAAGTTACCCTCTTTATGACATATGTGATTCATGCAAGTTTGGGTTGATTATTTATGCTAGTTGGGTTTGATGCTATGGTCATATATGCAAGTTGACACCTTTAAAACCCATGTTGATGCTAATGTTATGCCAAGTTGAACCCATTGTATTTGTGATGAATCTTCCCTTCTAAGTATGTCATGTTAGCGTATTACGTGGGGAACGATGGGGTTAATATTCATGTTAACAAAATTGTGGTGAAATTGGTATGATGTTGCATACCATAAGTGGATGGACATAATTGAGTCAATTATGTACATCATTAAATTGGAATTAATTAGGGAAAATTAATTCAAAATATGGGGGTGATTAATTAGGTGTAATTAATCGACTAAGACACGAGGTTGGACCCTTTTGTAGCATAAGACTGCCCGGACCTGACCGGCAAATCCAGCGGCTACAAATGATTGGCCCAATGTGAGAGGACTTAGGCATAAACCAAATACGTGACAAGTGTAAAGACACGAGGATAGACTCTGTTATGGCGTAAGGCTGCCCGGACCCGACCGGCAAATCCAGCTGCCATAAAAGACAGTCTAATGTGAGAGGTCTTTACAAAGGTTACGGTCTTGCTCAATTAAGAAACACTTAACCAGATAAGCATGTAGTGGGGCATGAGGGGTTAAGTGGGTGCCTTGGGTGGCATGTGGAAATCTAGTGGTTTCCTTGGGTGGCAATAGAAAATACGATTAGAATACTTAACCAAAGTGGAAACATGTAATTAAACATGATTAAAGGGTTAAGTGGGATACACTAGAGGGAGCAAGCTTAGGTGGGTAGCTTGTGAGGGCCCATTTCAACCAGTAACCCATATGTATCTTTGTGGGCTCGACCCATGTCGAGGACGGGACACGCGTACTGGGCTTGACTATAAGAGGCCAAAACGGGTTAGCGGTGGCAACGCAAGTCCAACGGGTTTCATATGCATGTGTGGGCCCGAGCTGGTAGGTAAGACGTTGTTGCATCGTGTAGGTATAAGCTGTGCACCGTTGGTTGTATCGGGTTGCCACTTTGGGGAGTGATACACCCCACTGTGGGGCCAGCACGGGTATCTACGTTAGGGAGCCGATCGCTTGGGGAGTAGTTGGTACACCTAGTGGAGATAGGGGCAGACGGCACCTATGTGGTCAGCTACGGGTACACGAAACTACTAGTTATATTTTCTAAGTCTTTGGGTGGGATCAACCTTTAAATAAGAATGACTGGTGTGGTGCAGTTTAGTGATTATCCTTGGGTGGGTAGATGCGTCTTAACCGATATCTTAGTTCATCCTATGTCTAGTTGGCTGCATAGTGTAGTCATTTATCCCCAGTCAATACCATACCAAGTTTATACCATACCCTAATTACTTTAATGATTGTATTGTTAAAGTTATAGGACTCGCTCAAACTTATGTCTGACCCCGTTGTTTTTATCCTTTTCCCCCTCAGGTCCTCAGGTTGGGCCTAGCACTATAGGGCTTTGATCAGATTGCTTTATCTATCTTTTGGAGCTTGGACCGTTGATGTAAAGCTCAGCTTATCTCTTCTATTATGGCTATTAGTTGTGTAGTGGGATTATGTACTTTTGTTTTTATCAAGATGGATATTTAGTACTTGACTCTTGTTTTAGTTGGTTTTGGTATTGTAACCAAACATGTTTATCTTCTGCTGCAATGAAATGATGTTTAAATTTTCAAGTATTATTTATATCTGTGTTGTTGTAATTTTTCTGTTCTATATTCACTTAAAATACTCCACCGAAGTTAAGGCATTCCCTTAGTGAGTGACCTTAGCGGGTGTGGGGTGTTACAACCGTGGTGTTAGATATGAAGCATTACCAGTTTTGCTTCATGGGATGAATAAGTTGGGATTGGGAAATTAAAAAAATGATTACTTCGGTAAGGATCGCTAATCCCGACTAGTTTGGATAAGCGATAATTTGGTTTGAATTGATATCCAAAGGAAGATTAAAAAATAAATTTAAAGAATTTATCTTTGATAAAATTAATGGGAACCCTTCCCAAAGGACATGAATATTCAAATAAAAGAATATTCAGAATTGGAATGAGGCGTATGTTGTATTTTTTATAACACTTGTTTATTATATACGCGAGTTATTCAGAAAGACTGGGTTTATCCCATTCTGAATAACTGATTCGACGATAAGTCGAAGATGAAGACAGTGGTTGAAGACCAGAGGTCTTCACATCGTTTGGATGATTACTGATGTCTTGATTGGGCTGTACACCAAAGACAAGGTAATAAGTGGTGATCGTCCAGACGTACTTGGAGATCGAAGGATATGCGAGGGCCTCTCTCCTGTATTGGACATAGGGATAAGGAATAAGGTGCCTCCGTTTTCATTCCGACCTAGAACAAACTTGTAAATGGACCGTGTGTCTGACATCGGATTTCATTCTGTGTGATTGATAGACGTCAGTTGCATAGCGTGAGTTGCCTGTGTGGCATGCTGAGATGTAGATGATCAAGGCTTCTATTGAAAAGCAGAGTCTTTTGGTTGATGATCAAGGCTTATACTGAAAAGAAGAGTCTTTTGGTTAATGACCAAAGCACGACTTTAATATAGCATAACTTTGTGTAGCGTTAATTCGCAAGCTTCACACCTCGTTGTGAACCAGAAATAGGAGAGGACCTCAGGGAGGACATGTGTTTCCCTTCTAGCTAGGAGTGGTGTCTGGGTTTTGCACGCCCAGATGTTTTACTTATGTGGATGATGGATAGCGAGGCGCCTCAGATATATTGGTCATACGGGCCGATGGATGGTATGGTCTTTATACAGACCAATTTTATGCCCCATAGGGCGGGGAAACGCATTGTTTAGGAATTTTAGTCCACTAACGTAAGTGTGGACCGACCCTGACGATCCAACGGTCGATGCGTTCTGACCCTGAGGCTCGGCCTAGAGAGTCTCGAAGCGGTAAGGATGATCCCTTGCCTTGGTTCACAAACGGAATTCAACTTTCAATACGTGACAATTTCGGTTTTGATTGTAGAGCCTAGTATTGGCGATATGATACATGGTACCTATGCCGTCTAGGATTGATACATTTATATTAGAAGTTGTTTTATACACTATGCACTTATAATAGTATCAAATGATTTGTTTTAAACGTACCAAGCATGTTTGGCTATTATAAGGGAAAACCCTATCGTCCGGCTTACGTTGCATTGTGTGATGGGACCTGGGTCTTATAATAGCTTCATTTTTCCAAAAAGCATTGCACTGTTTGTTATATACACTGGGATTCTTGAGAGGAAACCCGTTCCGTGTTATATGGCGTGGTCCCTTGATATATCTGATTTTAAAGTAAATTTTTAAATAACTGTTTGGTCCTCACACCAGTCATATAACTAAACTGGAGTTTATTGTTTTAACCTAAACTCTGGGTGCCCCTATTTTCCACACGGGCAGCTAGTAGTTTCGGTTTTGCAGATATTACATTCATAAGATCCTGGTTTACAGCTGGAATGATATTCGAAAAGCTCTATATCCATTTATCTCTTTCGTTTGTGTTATGTGTTATTTTCCATTGCTATGTAATGTAATTTAAATCTCTGATATTTATCAAATGTATATTATTTGTTAATACTCTGTATATTCTTGTGCTCTGATGTAAATTGTTGTGATAACAATGAAATGTTCTTCTATTTGTGTTCTGATTTTTCTTGCTCTCAACTCAATCCGGACTTTCCTTTATGGGTAAGTTCGGGTCGTTACATTTTGGTATTAGAGCTTTGGTTTACAAACCTCGAGAACAAGGCACGAAAGAATTCATCAGAGATTGGATTAGCAGTATCCGTTAAGAATGACTCGTTAGAGATAGGATTAGTAGTATCCTAGAAAGAGTGTGAAGAGTATTATTTTTAAAATAAAAATGAAAACAGATATTGTTTTGAAAATTTAAACCATTTCATACGTATTTGAATATATTTTTATACTGAATTTGGACAATCTACTATATAAAGATTTTGCATATACGCCTTGCAAATGTATATTCGAAGTTTCAATATACTGGATAGATATAGATTCACACTCTAGTCGCCCGGAGATGATCCCGATGATTACTATAGTATCATCAGTATTTATGTTCGAGTTTCAAAAGTGGGATTTCTATATATTTCCAATGGACTGGTGTGAGAACCAAAACTAGATAGGTTATTGTTGTGATTTGGCATCAAAAATATGATTTTTGAATATATATTAAAGTTATGCATTTGAAATGATAATCAACTAATTGATTGCTGGTTGTGTTGTTTGATTTTTGGTTAATTAATTAAAATTTTGAACCATTAAGCCAAATTGTATCAAATATTGAACTGAATTGTAAATTGTATGAAATTGCATGCACGTACATGTATATACATTAGACAGGTCATAGCAGGGAAGCTAAGCAGAGGAATAAAATTGTACGCCCGACAAATAGGTACATGTTTACTAATTTATTGGGTTTGGATGATTTTATGAGCCGCTTGGCTTTTTCTTTTTCTTTTTGAGATGAGAGGGCCTTTGTGGCGGTTTGGGGATTTTCCCGATGCTCCCCGTACAAAGGAGGTTATGGAAAAAAATTTCGAAAATTTAGGGTGTTAGCCAAATTTTCGAAAAATTAGAAATTCTTAGAAACTGAAAAGTTGAAGAATGAAAGGTGAGTTGATTAGTTAAACAACTTTCAGCTCTGTTCCTTTTCGAGGACGAAAAGATTTTAAGTGGTGGAGATTGTAACAACCCAGAAAATCAGAACCAATTTAAATTTTTTATTTTGGCAATTTTAATGAATTTTGAATATTTAAAATGATTTATTTTAAATAATAACGACTAGAAATTTATTTTGAATAGAATTAGAACGTATATATTTATTTAAATCGAAATAAAAATATAAATATTTATTTTTAATTATAAATGGAATTGTAAATGGCACGGTAGTTTGAAAATTCGATTTAATATTTCAAATGAACGTGCAGGATTCAAAATAAATCGAATTTTAGTGAAACCAAAAATATTAGAATCTATTCGAAAATATCTTTCTAACGGATCTGGGAAATTGAAATTTCATAGCGGAAATAAAAAGTTATGCGCAGTTGAAAATTCAGAATAGTCGCTATGGAAATATAACCCTTAAAAATAGCCGTTTTGCAAACGACTTCCGTTTTCGATGAAACCACTTTTGTTGGATCCGGGATGTCAAGTTATTGCTAGATTCCAATTTTCATGTGGTGGATTTAAACGTGTTTGGTTATTTTAGTTTGAATTTTATCGACTGGTAAATGACCGTTTTTCAAACGGTCTCCAAATTCGACGAAATTGGTTTTGTTAGGACCGTATTGTCAAAACATAGCTAGATTTATTTTTCTAGAATTTTTGGAGTCAGTATGTGGCACCAGTAAATTAAAATGAACGTTTGAATTCAATATATATTGATTTATATTTTAATTTTGATGAAAACTGATCGAAACAGCCGAACTGGCTTGCGATACATATCTCATTGTGTTCGAAATAGGGGTATTTAGTTAAGGGTGACAGTCGTTGGGGTTCGTTTGGAGTTCGGAACGATACACGAATTATATTGGAAATTAAATTGGAATATATATATATATACACACACATACACACGCTTTTCACCAGGTCAAACCCCCACTTATCCTCTTCCGCGGTCTACCCCAAAGAAAACCACCCCTACCCCGATAAACGACAGAAAACACTTCAGGTTTTCATCCCAAATTTTCGCGAAATACTCTACGAAATAGAAGATCATTTTGAAGGGGGAATTGTAGAGAAAGGCAAGTCTTCAAATCCATACACGAATGGAAGTTTATCTTCTCTTAATTGGGGAGATTTAGGCATTCCAATCGACGAGTTTCACACTTGATTTGGTGAGCATGGTTGCCACCGAGTTTCCTTTGGTCAACAACGGAGGTAGATGGCGGTCAGCCCTTCGTTGTGGCATGCTCCGGTCTGCTGCTATCTCGACGCGGTAGCGAGCTCAAACCCTGGTGCCGGGATTTTTGCGGTATTGGTTCGTGAAGGACCTAAAGCATTAAACATTAGGTAAAGGAGGAAGAAAGGGAATTTTGAACAGCTCGATTTTTTTTGGAGCAACAAGGCGCAATGTAAATTTCTTTAAATTAGCATTGTTTTTAAAATCAGTTTATATATATATATAATACATCAGTTTTAAATACGTTTTTTATAAGAAATAAAAAATAACATTCTTTTTGAAAAAGAAAAGATACGTTGTTTTAAAAATATAAATAACATTGGGTTTTAAAAATATAAATATCAGGGTTTATAAATATATAGATTGTAACAGAATAAAAATGTGATTTTTAAATAAAAAGCGTTGTAATAAAAATGTGAATTTTTGTATAAAATACCATTATTATAAAAAAATGATTTTTAAATTATATATCTTGTTCTCAACATATCATTGTTTTTAAAATCTGGTTTTTAAAATAAAAGTAGTATTTTAAAATGAAATATATATATATAAATATATAAATATATTAGAAATTATAAAAATACGATTTTTAGGTTAAAAGGGAAATTATAAAAATATGATTTTTATATATATTGTAGCGATATAAAAATATGATTTTTATTATATAAATAACATAATAAAAATATGATTTTTATTATATGAATGGCATAACAAAAATGTGATTTTTTAAGCGTTGAAATAAAAATGTGACTTTTAATATAATAATTGTGTGAAACAGATTGCGATGGAATCGATGGGAATCAAATCCAAATCCGAACCATTCAGAAATAAAAAATGGAGGAGTGGATCCCAAAGGTGATAACTTCTCATTAAAATTATTTCTGTACATTGATTTATTTTATGACTGCATATATGCACTGCTCCCCATCGTCCACAGACCATGGACGACTTGTTTGATTGTATTCTGTTGTGAAATTTGATTGTGATTGTGATGTGTAAATATATAAAATATTCATGTATGCAATAAAATATTTGAATAATAAAAATATAATTTTTATTGGATATTTGAACCATATAAAATGGTCATGTGTTGAAAATAAATATTCATTTACAAATCGGATGATTTGTTTATATACACATATTTGATTGATATTGATTGGGACGATATATTTTACACATCGCCCAACTGCACAAATAATAGTCAGTGTTTATTGTTTGAAAATCCCACACGGGTATTGGGATAATATTGGACATACATTAACCCCAATATTTAGTCGTATATCAATCGATGGGTTGACAAACTATTGTAAGCGTTAATTAATTATATTTAACACTTATACAGTTGTGTAATGCACTCTGGATGATGGTTGACTGTGTTTGATTATTGTTGCGTACATGTATGTATGAAATCCATATAAATAAAATTATATGGTAATTGACTGTGTCTGATTCTAGTTCAGAGTTAACAAATATTTTAAAATAATATTCAGTGAATATTGAAATGTGAAGCCATGTTAAGTAGTTAAACTCCATTTTAATATGAACGGGAATTTTGTCGATTTTATTCATTTTATAATGAATATCGAAAAGTGATTTCAAAATTGATATTTTGAAAATATTATCATTTTAATATTAAAACGTTATGAAATATTTAAATTTGATTTGAAATTTGAAATGAAATTGAAATCATTTTAAAATGAATTTAAAACGAATTTGTTAAGGAATATTCAAATTTGATTTGAATTTTGAAATGGAATTTAACTCATTTCAAAATGAATTTAAAACGAATTTATTAAGGAATATTCAAATTTGATTTGAAATTTGAAATGAAGTTGAAATCATTTTGAAAACGAATTTAAAACGATTTATAAAATACGTTTTAAAATGGAAATCGATGAAATATATATATTACATATATACTGTATATATTAAATGGCCTGAATAGAACAGGCCGCGCAGCGACCGTTCACGAATTTCGACCATTGACTTCGAATTGACGATACGGGAGATTCGACCGTCGGATTCTCCTATAATCGGAACCATTTGGTTTGTATTGAAAAGAGATTTCCAACGAATATGAGGGATTTGAAATCTAATGGTTGGATTTGGAATTATGTCCAAACCAAATTTGGAAAAGATCGCTGTAAGTGCAGTTCGATGGCCTTTATGGAAATCGACTGTACGGGCCTTGATAAAATTATTAAAAATATTAATAATTTCTTTAAAATCATAACAAATGATTTGGAATGAATTGGGATGAAAAACACAATATTTAAAAAGATAAAAATATATTTTTATCGAAATGAACTAGTTATCAACTAGAATTATAATCCAGTATTTTTAAATAAATAAACTGGATTTGAAATGGTTTTAAAAATAACCAGAATTTCCAATATATGAATTGTAATGGATTTGAATCGAATTCATCTTCGGAATATTTCAATATTAGATTTCGTGATTATACGGACATTGTGGAGGAATTCGGAAGATATATATCGTAATTCCAATACGATATTTGTTGATTTCAGAATTTGATATTGAATATAAGCAAATATATTTTCTATTCAGAGCCTTGTATTTAATATCAAATGGGATTTTAGGTTTGTCATGAACGGTGTCTTCACAAATATAGTTGTTAAACCCAGTTGAGAAAAGATTAAATCATTTTATTAAGATTTAATAAGTCTACCAATTAACTAATTTTTAATTTGAATTGAATTGAATTGTATTTTGGGTTTGTCGCGAATGGTATCTTTAAAAATGTCATTCTTAAACACAAAAGGAGTTAAGAAAATTAGAAACTAACTGGATATTAGCTAAGTTGAATGGTTTCCTGGGTATTGATCTGATGTTGGTTTCGGCCTTCGGGATTAGTACTTAGGGAATTGTTCTCTTACTAATTTATGGTTAGAGACTGATGGATAGTAATTGGAATAAAATTGGGTGTGATTTTGGGTTTATCGTGAATCGTATTTTAAATGACATTGGTTCTTTAACCCTGTCAAAGACATGCATTATTTTCCTAGAAGTTGAATAATCATTAATATTGATTTTTGGGAAGATTAAAACTGAATCAGAGTTTTAATGAATATTTAACTAGATTGAAATGTGAATCTGATAACTAAAATTATCAAATTCAAGAAATGATCGAGAATGGAGTATCACCAGTTTTTCTCCAGGCGATAGTTAAATCTTTAATTAGATTTGAATGTGAAATGCTAATTTAATTTACCGATAACACTGTGGTGTTAGATATGAAGTATTACCAGTTTTTCTTCATGGGATGAATAGGTTGGGATTGGGAAATTGAACAAATGATTACTTCGATAATGATCACTAATCCTGACTAATTTGGATAAACCATAATTTGGTTTGAATTGATATCCAAAAGAAGATTAAAAAATAAATTTAAAGAATTTATATTTGATAAAATTAATGGGAACCTTTCCTAAAGGACAAGAATATTTAAATAAAAGAATATTTAGAATTGGAATGAGGCATACGTTGTGTTTTTATAACACTTGTTTATTATATACGCGAGTTATTCAGAAAGACCGGGTTTATCCCATTCTGAATAACTGATTCAATTATAAGTCGAAGATAAAGACGGTGGTTGAAGACCGGAGGTCTTCACATTGTTTGGATGATTACCGATGTCTTGGTTGGGCTATACACCATGACAAGGTAATAAGTGGTGATCATCTAGACGTACTTGGAGATCAACGGATATGCGAGGGCCTCGCTCCTGTATTCGACATATGGGACGAGGAATAAGGTGCCTCCGGTTTTTTTCCGACCCAAAACGAACTTGTAAATGGACTGTGTGTCTAACATAGGATTTCATTCTGTATGACTGATAGACGTCATTTTCATGGCGTGAATAGCCTGTGTGGCATGCCAAGATGCAGATGATCAGGGCTTCTATTTAACAGCAGAGCCTTGTGGTTGATGATCAAAGCACGACATTAATGTAGCATAGCTTTGTGTAGCATTAATTCATGAGCCTCACACCCTAGTGTGAACCAGAAACGGGAGAGGACATCAGGGAGGACACACATTTCCTTCTAGCTAGGAGTCGTGTCTGGGTGTTTCATGCCCAGATGTTTTACTTATGTGGATGATGGATAGCGAGGCGCCTCGGATATATCGGTCATACGAGCCGATGGATGGTATGGTCTTTATACAGACCAATTTTACGCCCCATAGGGTTGGGAAACACATTGTTCAGGAATTTTAATCCACTAATGTAAGTGTGGACCGGCCCTAACGATCCAAGGGTCAATGCATTCTGACCTTGAGGCTCAGGCTAGAGAGTCTTGAAGCGGTACGGACGATCCCTTGCCTTGGTTCACAGACGGAAATCCAACTTCCAGTACATGACAATTTCGGTTTTGATTGTAGAGCCTAGTATTGGCGACATAATATATGGTACCCATGCCGTCTAGGATTGATACATTTATACTTGAAGTTGTTTTATACACTATGTACTTATAATAGTATTAGATGATTTGTTTTAAACGTAACAAGCATGTTTGGCTATTATAAGGGAAAACCCTATCCTCCGGCTTGTGTTGCATTGTGTGATGGGACCTGGGTCTTATAATAGCTTCATTTTCCAAAAAGCATTGCGTTGTTCGTTATGTGCACTGGTATTCTTGGGAGGAAACCCATTCCGCGTTATACAGCAATGTGCCTTGATATTTCTTATTTTAAAGTAAAGTTTTAAATAACTGTTTTAGTTCTCACACCGGTCACATGACTGACCTAGAGTTCATTGTTTTAACCTAAACTCTGGGTGCCCCTATTTTCCACAAGGGCAGCTAGTAGTTTCGGTTTTGCAGACATTATATTCACAGGATCCTGGTTTACAGCTGGAATGATATTCGGAAAGCTCTGTATCCGTTTGTCTCTTTAAGTTGTGTTATGTATTGTTTTCCGCTGCTATGTAATGTAATTTAAATCCCTAATATTTATCAAATGTATATTATTTGTTAAAATTCTACATATTCTTGTACTCTGATGTAAATTATTGTAATAACAATGAAATGTTCTTCTGTTTGTGTTCTGATTTGTCGTGTTCTCAAGTCAATCCGGGCTTTTCTTTACAGGGAAGTTCGGGTCGTTACAGAAATTTAAATTATAAATATTCATTTATAATTTGGACAGTGAAAATTAGTTAAATTTATTAACCAATAATTTGTTTTAAATAAACTGTTGTTGTTTGGAAACCCCGCACGGGTATTGGGATGATATTTGACATACACTAATCCCAATATTTAATTATATGTCAATCGATGGATTGACAATCTATGATGGGCGTTATTTATTTATTTTTATGCTCACACAATTGTAAACTTCACTATGGATGTGAATGGACTGTTTAATGAGTGTTTATCATTATTGTTGTATACCTGCGGTGTATGAAATCCATATAACTAAAATTATATGGTAATTGATAGAGTCGCATTCCGATTCAGAAACAAACAATGTTTTTATAACAAACAATATTTTAGAGTAAAATAAAATTATAATGTAAAAAGTACATTTTAGAATAAAATAACAATATAATGTAAAATTTTCATTTTAGAATCAAATAACATTGTAGAATGAAAAAGTACATTTTGGAATAAAATAACATTTTAGAATAAAATAACATTTTAGAATTAAAAGGATATTTTAGAATTAAAGTTAACATCTTTGCTGAAATAGAATAGTTGAAACCAAAATATCATTTTTTTTGAAATGAAATAGTCAAAACAAGAATAACATTTTCGTTAAATTGATTTGTGTTAAAACAAAAATAATATTTTTGTTAAATCGATTTGTGTTAAAACAAAAATAATATTTTTGTCAAATAGATTTGTGTTAAAACAAAAATGTCAATTTTGTTGGATTAGATTATTGTAAATAAAATGAAGTTATCACTTTAATTCATTTTGTTAAAATAGAATGGTTAACAAAATGAAGTTGTCACTTTAATTCATTTTATTAAAATAGAATTGTTAACAAAATGAAGTTAATACTTCTATTCATTTTGTTGAAATAGAGTTGTCAACAAAATAAAAGAATCATTTTAATATAATCGAACATTTTTAATGTAAATAATGCAAAAGAATCATTGTAATGTAAAAGAGCCATATTAAGGTAATAGAACATTTTTAATGTAAGTAATGTAAAAGGACATTTTAATGTCAAGAATATTTTTAATTAAAGAATATTTTAAAATAAAGAATATTTTAAAATAAAGAATCTTTTAAAAATTAAGAATAGTTTAAAATAATATTCAGTAAAGAATAAAATTATGATTTTGATGTCCGATTTTGGATGGACACAAAAATATAAAAATATGAAGCCGAATTAAGTAGCAAACGCCATTTTAACCCAAACGGGTTTATCAACAGATGTTATTCATTTTATAATGAATATCTAAAAGAAATGGTTTCAAAATATAATATTTTGAAAGTATTATCAGTTTAATATGATAAAGATATAGAATATTCAATTTTGATTTAAAATTGAAAAATGAAGTTGGAATCGTTTTAAAACGGGTTTATAAACGATTTATAAAATACGATTCAAATGGAAATCGACGATATATATATAATATATATTATATATATTTAATGGCCTGAATAGAACGCGCCGCGCAATGACCGTTCGCGAATTTCGACCATTAACTTCAATTTGATGTAACGGGAGATCCGATCGTTGGATTCTCCAAAAACCGGAACTGGTTGGGTTCGTATCGAAATGGGCTTTCCAATGAACGTAAGAGATTTGAAATCTATTAGTTAGATTTGGAGATATATCCAAATCAATTTCAGAAAAGGTCGCTATGAATGCAGTTTGGTGACCGTTATTGGAAACAGACTGTAAAAGCCTTAATAAAATTATTAAAAATATGTAAAAATTATGTAAAATCATAATAAATGATTTGGAAATATTTTGGATGAAAAATTCCAAGCTTGAAAAGATAAAAATATATTTTTATCCAAATGTACTGGTTATTAACTAGAATAATAATACAATTATTTTAGAAATAAAAAATTGGATTTGTAATGGTTTTAATATAATCAAATTTTCCAACATATTAAATAAATGGATTGGATTTTGGGTTTGTCGTGAATGGTGTCTTAAATAACACTGTTCTAAAACCCCGTATGAAACGCCCCACCTCCGTTAAGTTCACTCACAAAGGGAATGCCTTAACTTCGGTGGAGCATTATAGGTAAAAATGCAGATAAATTACAAGATAGACAAATAAAACAGCGGAAAATAAAGTCATTTTATTAACACTGTGGTTTAGTCAAGCTTTTACAACAGTTGTCTCAATCATACTAAAAGTAATACATAGAACTTCTGTCTTGATTTAAAAACTTCAAAGTATAAAAGAAGCATAAAAATAATAATGATATTCTCCAATAAAGCATGAACCAGCCATAGCAGTGGAAGAGATGGTCCAAAGAAAAACATCGACTGTCTTCGAGATTGAAAAGAAAACTAAGCTAAGTGGTAAAATTTCCTCCCTGAGATCCTTGGGGGGGGGGGGGGAATGGAAGAAAAGAGGTGAAACAAAATTAGGTCAGACATAAGTTTGGTAAGTCCAGCTAGTTTCAGCATATGAACAAGCAAGAACAACATGACATGAATTAAACTGAATAAAGACGTAAGCATGATGATAAAGAACATAGGATACACAGGATAAGAAATAGGCAAGATAAACTAAGTATAACATCGCATGTTAACTATTCTCTGCTTCGCTACTACCCTGTTATTCTGATTTCTATACCTCTGCACCACCTAACGAGTGTCCCAATTAGTAATCTGTATAAAGGATAATATTACAACGCGATCCCAATCCCCGCAATTGTGGTAGCCTTCAGGTGTACATCTATTATGAGGATTCCACCTCAATCAGCCTAATTGCCATGATGATGTTAGATGTACCCTTACTACCCTATCGATCGGCTCCCTACTTGTACAAATGTTCCATGTGTCTGTGTCAATCGCCCTCTCTTGCATGTAGATACCCTGTGCTGGTCCCACCATAAGGTGTATCAATCCTTATGATGGAAACCCGACAAGAATCAAGATGCACAGTGTATAATTACTGGTACCCAGTGCCTGCTTTTTCCCACTCCGGAGTACATGCACGCCTGTAAACCGTTGAAACCTACACTGACGTACCCCCTGCCGTTATCTTTGATCGCTTATAATCAGCCTAGTAATCGTAGCCCACCCTGCCTAGCTCAGGGTATCGTGATACATCTATGTGAGTTACTGCTGAAATGGGTCCCTATTACTAGGGTTTCCTACTGGTTAAGTTTGTGGGCCTATATTTACTAATATTATCCACCAATCTGATATGTACTTAACCCTACCACCGATCCAAGCACGTTTATATAATGGTTAAGTTTTGTGGGCCTATATTTACTAATATTACCCACCAACTCGACGTGTACATAACCTTCCCACAAATTCAAGCATGTTTATTTAATGGTTAAGTTTTGTGGGCCTATATTTACTAATATTACCCACCAACCCGACATGTACTTAACCTCCTACTCGTCAAGTCGTGTTGGTTGAGTGGTTCTTATTAACTTAACCTTTCTCGCTTATCATGTTGGATTGGTTAATTGTGATTTATTTACTTAACCCTGTTCATTCATCATGTTATAATGGTTAAGTATTTCCCATTTAACTTAACCCCATTCGTTCATCAAGTTATATTGGTCAAGTGTTATTAATCAATTCAAATTAACTTAACCCACCCACTCGTCACGTCATGTTGGTTAAGTGTTTCCTTCTGGTGTTGACTTGACCCTACCTCAAATCATGTTATATTGGTTAAGTGCTGCCCTCTCGTGTTAACTTAACCCTTCCCATACGTCATGTTATAAATTGGTTAAGTGTTATCCTCTTGTATTACTTAAACCCACCACATGTCATTATATATTGGTTAAGTGTATCCTCTTGTGTTACTTAACCTTACCACAAGTCATTATATATTTTGGTTAAGTGTTACCTTAGTTAACTTAACCCTACCATCTGTTTAATTAACATGTTATAATGGTTAAGTGTTCCCTTAGTTAACTTAACCCTACCATCTGTTTAGTTAACATGTTATAATGGTTAAGCGTTCCCTTAGTTAACTTAACCCTACCATCTGTTTAGTTAACATGTTATAATGGTTAAGTGTTCCCTTAGTTAACTTAACCCTACCATCTGTTTAGTTAACATGTTATAATAGTTAAATGTTCCCTTCGTTAACTTAACCCACACATATTTCATATTGGTTAAGTATCATTAACCTAACCCTCCCGTACTTAGCATGTGTCATTAGCATTAATTTATTTATTAATGCACCAACCTCTCACATTAGATATGTGTTGTTGCGGTTACTGGATATGTCGGGCGGTTCCGTGCAGTTTTACAACACAACTCAATCTAACCTCGGGTTTTTCTTAGGCATGATGCACTAACCTCTCACATTAGATAGGTGTTGTTGTGGTTACTAGATGTGCCGGGCAGTTCCGGGCAGTTTTACACCACAACTCAATCTAACCTCGGGTTAGACATTCTAATCTTTTAGCATATTTACATATTTATGGTGTATATGTAAATTATTCACAATTAAATTATAACATTAATTATGTTCATAATTAATGGCATACCAATTATACCATTTTCATGCTAATTACCCAAATCCACCAAAACTAGTCATGATCCCGCTTCTCAAGTTATGCCCAACCGATTCCAATTTCAAGTTATTAATCAAAATAGGTTATACCCTGTCTTCCCAAACTTGCAATAATAATCATTCCCAAAATCACTATGTCATATATTTGGCGTTCCAAATCAGTAGTTAAGCCCAATCTAGTTTTAATATTCTAGTTACAGTGTATGGCCAAAACTTGGCTTACAAGCCAACTAACCCAAACTTGCAGTTATAATGATAACAATGCCCCAATGTCAACTACAAGTTTTGCCCAACCATTTCACCAAATATGTTATGTTCAGTTACTTTCCACAATTGTGTTATGCCAATATTGTCAATTTCATGTTCATGCCCCAATAACCCAAACCTTCCCCGTATTCCCATCGTACGTATATCGCGATTCAACCTAGAATATAGGTCAATCTAGATTCACAAATAAAAAGGAACAAATAGGAATAATATGACAATGATAGGCATAAGAACTGGCACAAGATGATAGTCCAAAAACACATGAATTACAGATCTAATAGAATTACAACATAACTGAATAAACTTATTTAGAATCATTGCAGGCATATAGATCTGATTATAAACAATATTATGGACATGAAAGGCTTGAATAATAAACTAGGTTCGACAACTTGTATAGGTTCGATTGGATCGACAAGAAGCAACCCAAAGCCATAGATTCGCAAAGGATAAGAATAGATCCAAATAGAAAATCAAGCATAGGTCCAAAATCATTTTATTCCATGTCCATACTATAATTGGTTGTCTAAATCTGATAGTAATCTTGAACTTACAAAACAGAGGCAAGTCTTGTTTTCTGGAATCTGTATTCTGAAACTGAATTGCTCGCCTTTGATGTAGATCGTTGAATACTCAAAATTAGATTTGATTTAATTTGATTCTTGTTTTAATCTTGCTTTCTAGTTTGGAGAGAATGAATGGAGGCTTAGGCTAGCTTGTAGACGAACATCATGACGGTACCATAATTTTAGGGTTATGATGTTAGGGTTTAGGTTTAGCTACGTATATATAGATGCCTAGGATTACTTAGATCCCTTAGATGAACTAGGAGTCCATCAGAACCACCCAACTCAAATACACATCATCCGGCCACTCAGGAGAAGACACATCATCACAGAACACTCCAGAATTCTGTGTTGGATCAGTATGGATGCACTTGGCAGGTGCGCCAGTGCATTTTTGTACTGGCGCACTTGTGAAGTGCGCCAGTGCATTCTGGTCGACTTCCGGTTTTTCTGCCTAACTTCGTTCGTCCATATCTTCTTCATACGGTATCCGTTTTACGCAAACTCGGACTCTGTCTCAAGCAGAATTCCGAGATGAACGCAATGTCATAACCCGTTTCATCTAGTTCTTCTTTTAATAATTAATTATTCTTTAATTATCTATTATGTCCCGTTTTAAAATTACGGGGTGTTACACCGTATGAAAAGAATAAATCTTTAATTAAGATTATTGTAGTTTCCAATTATATTAAGTAATTGGAATAAAATGAAATATGAATTAGGTTTATTGTGAACTTTGTTTTTAATGACATTAGTTCTTTAACCCAATTTACAGTGAAAAAATATTTTTGGAGTATAAATCTTTTAATTAAGATTATTGGAGTTTCCAATTATCTTTGGTAATTGGAATAAAATGAAATGTGAATTGGGTTTATCGTGAGTTGTTTTCTTAACGACATTTGTTCTTTAACCCAATTGACAGTGAAAATATAGTTTGGAATTTATAAATCTTTAATTAAGATTTAAATGGAAATGTTCCAAAGTAAAGTTTTCCAATTTAATATATTAAATTGGAATTGAATGGAATTCGATTTGGTAATAATCGAGATGAACTTCTGTGAATGAAGACTATTTGTAACACCCCACCTCCGCTAGGGTCACTCACAAAGGGAATGCACTAGTTTTGGTGGAGCATTATCTAGGTAAACATACACAGAGATATCACAAGACAGAACATAAATAAAGCTGCGGTAGAAATTAAAAACCAAATCTTATTACTTTCAAGAAAAGAGTCAAAACCTCATATACCCAAAGTAAAAGTGGCCATTATTCCATTACATCAAGTTCTAAATAAAAAAGCATAAACTTAAAATAACAAAAGTAAATTATTCCCCAAAAATAGCAGACGTGCAGCCATAGCATAGCTCAAGCCCAAACCGTACATGAGATGACAGAAAGCAAAATAAATCCAAGCTAAGAGCTAAAGTTTCCTCCCTGAGAACCTGGGGGAAGAAACGAAAGAAAAAGAGGCGAAAGGAAACGGGTCAGTCATAAAGACTGGTAAGTCCAAGTGACTTTCAGCATAAAAACAGGTAAAGGTGACATGACATGTATAAACTGAAAGTAAACATAAGTATGATGTCAAGATGGATAAGATAGACTAAGATAACATGATGAATCAAGTATATGTCAAGTATAGCATCGCATGTTCAAGGTTTGCTGCACCAACTGTACTAGTGGCCCAACCCAAGTCAAGTATTAATCATGAAATGATCCCTTGGCCCAAAATCGTGAATGACCCATTACTAGGTCCAACGGAACGATCCACTAATCGATCGGCTCCTTACAAGTTCTAACTCGTTGTGTTTCTGTGTCATACGGCCCAATCACGAATGTAGTCACCTGTGCTAGGTCCACCATAGGGTGTATCAAGCCCTATGGTGCCAACCACTGACACGAATCAAGAATGCACAGATAAAACTACTGATGCCCAATGCCTGCTTTTCCAACTTCGGACCACGTGCACGACCATAGCCCGCCTGAACCTACATTGGCGCACCCACACAGCCGTCGTTCTGGTCGCTTACAATCAGCCCAGTAATCGTGCCCCACCCTGCCTAGTTCCAAGGTACCATCATACATCTAGTGGGTTACTGCTGAAATGGACCGCGTAAATAGGGTTTCCATCCAATGGGTTAAGTGTTGTCATTTAAATTCGTGACTTAACCCGCCTACGTGTCATGTCAAACTTAGCTAAGTGTTGTCATTCAAGTTCATGACTTAGCCCTACAATTCACGTGTCAAGTTGATTAGGTGTCGTCGTTCAAGTTCATGACCTAACCCTACCAATTATGTTTCAAGTTGGTTAAGTGTTGTCTTTCATGTTCATGACTTAACCCTATCATGTGGCATTAATTCATTAATGCACCCCAACCTCTCACATTAGACCTGTTGTTGTGGTCACTGGATATGCCGGGCCGTTCCGGGCATATTTACACCACAACTCAGTCTAACCTCGGGTTTCAAGCGCAATATGACCAACTACTCACATTGGATCCTGTTGTTTGCAGTCACTGGATTTGTCGGGCGGTTCCGGGCAGATTTACACTGCAAACTCAACCCAACCTCGAGTTGGCCATTTTCAAGTTCATTCTAGTGTCATGACCATTTTCAAGTTTCATGTCAAGTTCATGTCAAGTTTCATGTTTCAACTTATGCCTATTATCAAGTTCATGATTCATGTTTATAACCAATTCATGTTTTGCCTAATCTATCCAAATCGTATTCCCATCGCATGTAAACGTTAATCGATCTAAATTACAAGCAAATCTAAATCTAGAGATAAAGGGAATAACATCAAAACTATGATAGGCACAAAGGACAAGCATAAAGCGATAAAAGGGATTACAAGACTGCCATTATATAACTTGAGATAATTGGTTACAACATCACTGGCATATAGTAATTAACAGGGTTTTCAAATCTAGCAAAATAAGGCGATAGTCCTGATAAAACTTGACATAAAAGAATAGGTATGCACAAGGAAGCCAAATACAAGGATAATGGGTCAATGGTTTTTTTTGTGTGCATAATAACGAATAAACTAAGCAAGTCACACCCTAGGTATGGGATCCAACTAAATGCCAATTCGGTGTTCATCATGGTTTTCAACTATAGTGTTATGAGAAATCAACTATAATAGTCAATTAACCACAATAGTTATACAATAGTCATGGATAATTATCCAAAAGAGTTCTAGGCAACTACCTTAATAGTCATAGGCAATTAACTGTAATAGTTTCGAAGTCATGGTCATAGTCTTATGTTCATAATCATAGGCAGTAATTCATAGTCTTGAGTCATAGGTGATTAGCCACAATTGTCCTTGTCATAGTCACAGGCAATGGTCTTATGTTCTCAGTCATAAGCATTGGCATAGTCTTATGTTCTCAGTCATATTCCTTTGCCATTAACAATGATTTCAATGTCATAGGCATGATAACGTTTGATTTTTAATGCGAATAGGCCCAAACTGATTTCAAAGCAATATTCCCAATGTCAAGATCCAAGAAGAACAAGAATAGATATGAATCGATTATCATGCTTAATTCAAATTTCACTTTATCTCATGTCAAAATTACAATTAACAAGTTTAGATCTCAAAGTAACTAGAACTTACAGTGCAAGGATCGAGAATTAGAAAGCAGAATTTGATTGTTGAATCTCTATTTGATTGATCGTGTTCTAATTGAAATCCCCCAATTTGCAAATCTCTAAGCGTAGTCTTGATGGAGAAGAAGCAGTCCTTTTTCTTCCTTTTTATCTTATTATTTTGATTATCTTAGAAGCAGCATAAGGACAGAATTAAGTGGTGTGGAGAGAATGAGGCTAGGAGGCTACTTATATAGGGTTAGGCAGACGAATCAGGTCACGAAACAAGTCTAAATACATCAGAATGCATCTGGCTTAGGAAATAGGTTCGGGAGGCAGGTCGACCCCTAGGTCGACTCCCCAATCGACCTGGTCATGGGGAGGTCGACTCCCCAGTCGACCTAGTTGGGGGAGGGGTCGACTCCCCAGTCGACCTGGCTGTATGGGCGGGAATTTTCCCGCCATCCTTCTCTGGGTTTGAATTTCGAATTTCTGGCTTTATTTTTGAGCTGTTTTATTTAATTTAAATTCCTGAAACTTCTGAGGGTCAAAACTTGGTCATACGAACTCCGATTTTCGAAAACTCGGACTCGATTTCATGCAGAATTCCGAGATGAACGCAATAGCGCAACCTATTTCCCCTGATTCTTAATTAAAATTTAATTCTGCCTTGATTTATGACTTTAACATGTTATAAAAATACGGGTTGTTACATTCTTCCCTCCTTAAAGGATTTCGTTCCCGAAATCTTCAAGTTAGGAAGAATGCATCCTATCATCCAATCAACCATCTACTCAACCATCATCCACAAGCAACCATTGTCCTTAAAAGATTTCTAATGCTATATGAACAAATGCAGAAAGTGTGTGTATACGTTCCTTATCTAATGCAAATGATCAGGCCTGATTGATCTTCCTAATGCAAAATATGTTTAGTGCCATGAGTCCAACATGTATGCAAATAATCCTAGTCACATAAACACTATATATGTGCACAAACATCCATCCATATGCAACATTCACATGATAACACATTCAATTTCATCCATTAACAAGTATAAACACTCATGCATATGCAATATGAAAACGTGTCTGAGCCGATCTAGTGCCTAATGTGTGTTATGCAACCACGAGCAACCACTTGCGACCACTTGCAACCATTTGCAAACATCAACCATAACATGTTTCAAATACATGTTTCCAACCATATGGTTCTACCTAAGGTTCTCAAGATAGGATCGAGAAGATAAGCAAGATAAAACAAAGCATCAAGGAGGAGAAGTTAAAGATGTACCCCCAGAAGGTCCTGCTTGCGGGGCTTGCCCTTGCTTCCTAGGGCAGTTCTTGCTGATATGTCCAGTTTCACCACACTGGAAACATGCTCCCATCTTCATCTTCTTCTTTCTACAATCCTGGACTATATGCCCCTCAATACCACAGAAGTGGCATTTTCTTTTCTCGTGTGTCTTGTTGTCATTTTCTTTTCTCGCATATCTTATTGTCATTACTGTTGTTGTTGTTCTTGCCTCCCTTCTCGGAGTCTTTCTTCTTTTTTTGAGAATCATTCGCCTTGACCTCCTTCTTGCCATTCTCGTCTTCTTCATGAAGTAGGGCCATATCCACCAAGCTCTCAAAGGTCGCCCCCATGGGTACATGAGTCATAGCAAGGCTGTGTAGTGGCTCATTCAAACCTCTGACGAAGCGAAGAGCCTTCTTGTGTTGGGTGTTCACTAAATCCAGCCCAAATCTGGCCAGCTGATTAAACTGATTGACGTACTCCCTGATTGTCATGCTTCCTTGCTTAAGAGTTATGAACTTCTCCATCTGCAGGCTTCTTTCAGCTTGGGAGAGAAATTTCATCTCAAATCTCATCCGGAAGTCTTCCCAAGTTTCCACTGGCCTCTTAGCATGGGTAATCTCCCATCAATACGAAGCTTCATCTTTAAGAAACCACACTGCTAGCTGTATCTTTTTCCTATCGTCAACTTCGAAGATGACGAACAAATCTTCGTTCTCCTTCAGCCAGTTCCTCGCTTCCATAAAGGATTCAGTCCCATAGAAGTCCTTTCCACCCATAGCCTTGAAGTCTCTACACGTCTTTGCAAAAGCATTTCCATAAGGGGGAGGAGGAGGAGGAATCGCTGCAGCTGGAGGAGGAATATCTGCTAGGCCTGCATCGTTGGCCCTAGCCTCTAAGTACCTCCTGAACCAGCCAGGTATTGGTACGCCCTCGGGAAAGTTAAGATTCCCAAACATGCTGAAAAACGAAAAAATAGAGTTTCAAACGAGGAAACAAAGGAAAGTGATAATGGATTTTGGGGAATAGCCTTTTCAAAATAAACTTTTCTTGAAAAATGCTTCTTTATATACGGTTTTGAAAATAGTTTCAGACGGTTTTTAAAAGCTTTTGCCATGTCTGGTAACCTTCTGCTCTGATACCAAATGTAACACCCCACCTCTGCTAGGGTCACTCACAAAGGGAATGCACTAGTTTTGGTGGAGCATTATCTAGGTAAACATACACAGAGATATCACAAGACAGAACATAAATAAAGCAGCAGTAGAAATTAAAAACCAAATCTTATTACTTTCAAGAAAAGAGTCAAAACCTCATATATCCAAAGTACAAGTTGCCATTATTCCATTACATCAAGTTCTAAATAAAAAAATAAACTTAAAATAACAAAAGTAAATTATTCCCCAAAAATAGCAGACGTGCAGCCATAGCATAGCTCAAGACCAAACCGTACATGAGATGACAGAAAGCAAACTAAATCCAAGATAAGAGCTAGAGTTTCCTCCCTGAGAACCTGGGGGAAGAAACGAAAGAAAAAGAGGCGAAAGGAAATGGGTCAGTCATAAAGACTGGTAAGTCCAAGTGACTTTCAGCATAAAAACAGGTTAAGGTAACATGACATGTATAAACTGAAAGTAAACATAAGTATGATGTCACGATGGATAAGATAGACTAAGATAACATGATGAATCAAGTATAGGTCAAGTATAGCATCGCATGTTCAAGGTTTGCTGCACCAACTGTACTAGTGGCCCAACCAATACCAAGTATTAATCATGAAATGATACCTTGGCCCAAAATCGTGAATGACCCATTATTAGGTCCAACGGAACGATCCACTAATCGATCGGCTCCCTAAAAGTTCTAGCTCGTTGTGTTTCTGTGTCATACAGAATGTAGTCACCTGTGTTAGGTCCACCATAGGGTGTATCAAGCCCTATGGTGCCAACCACCGACACGAATCAAGAATGCACGGATAAACCTACTGATGCCCAATGCTTGCTTTTTCAACTCCGGACTACGTGCACAACCATAGCCCGCCTGAACCTACACTGGCGCACCCACACAGCCGTCGTTTTGGTCGCTTACAATCAGCCCAGTAATCGTGCCCCACCCTGCCAAGTTCCAGGGTACCATGATACATCTAGTGGGTTACTGCTAAAACGGACCGCGTAACTAGGGTTTCCGTCCAATGGGTTAAGTGTTGTCATTTAAATTCGTGACTTAACCCGCCTACGTGTCATGTCAAACTTGGCTAAGTGTTGTCATTCAAGTTCATGACTTAGCCCTACAATTCATGTGTCAAGTTGGTTAGGTGTTGTCGTTCAAGTTCGTGACCTAACCCTACCAATCATATTTCAAGTTGGTTAAGTGTTGTCTTTCATGTTCATGACTTAACCCTATCATGTGGCATTAATTCATTAATGCACCCCAACCTCTCACATTAGACCTGTTGTTTTGGTCACTGGATATGCCGGGCCGTTCCAGGCATATTTACACCACAACTCAGTCTAACCTTGGGTTTCAACCGCGATATGACCAACTACTCACATTGGATCGTAGTCGCTGGATTTGCCAGGCAGTTCCGGGCAGATTTACACTGCAAACTCAACCTAACCTCGAGTTGGCCATTTTCAAGTTCATTCTAGTGTCATGACCATGTTCAAGTTTCATGTCAAGTTCGTGTCAAGTTTCATTTTTCAACTTATGCCTATTATCAAGTTCATGATTCATGTTTATAACCAGTTCATGTTTTGCCTAATCTACCCAAATCGTATTCCCATCGCATGTAAACGTTAATCGATCTAAATTACAAGCAAATCTTAATCTAGAGATAAAGGGAATAACATCAAAACTATGATAGGCAGAAGGGACAAGCATAAAGCGATAAAAGAGATTACAAGACTGGCATGATATAATTTGAGATAATCGGTTACAACATCACTGGCATATAGAAATTAACAGTGTTTTCAAATCTAGCAAAATAAGGCGATAATACTGATAAAACTTGACATAAAAGAATAGGCATGCACAAGCAAGCCAAATACATGGATAATGGGTCAATGTTTTTTTTTTGTGTACATAATAACGAATAAACTAAGCAAGTCACACCCTAGGTATGGGATCCAACTAAATGCCAATTCTGTGTTCATCATGGTTTTCAACTATAGTGTTATGAGCAATCAACTATAATAGTCAATTAACCACAATAGTTATACAATAGTCATGGATAATTATCCAAAAGAGTTCTAGGCAACTACCTTAATAGTCATAGGCAAATAACTATAATAGTTTCAAAGTCATGGTCATAGTCTTATGTTCATAATCATAGGTAGTAATTCATAGTCACGAGTCATAGGTGATTAGCCACAATTGTCCTTGTCATAGTCACTGGCAATGGTCTTATGTTCTCAGTCATAGGCATAGGCATAGTCTTATGTTCTCAGTCATAGTCCTTGGCCATTAACAATGGTTTCAATGTCATAGGCATGGTAACGTTTGATTTTTAATGCGAATAGGCCCAAACTGAGATCAAAGCAATATTCCAAATGTCAAGATCCAAGAAGAACAAGAATAGATATGAATCGATTATCATTCTTAAGTCAAATTTCACTTTATCTCATGTCCAAATTACAATTAACAAGTTTAGATCTCAAAGTAACTAGAACTTACAGTGCGTGGATCGAGAATTAGAAAGCAGAATTTGATTGTTGAATCTCTATTTTATTGATCGTGTTCAAATTGAAATCCCCCAATTTGCAAATCTCTAAGCGTTGTCTTGATGGAGAAGAAGCAGTCCTTTTTCTTCCTTTTTATCTTATTATTTTGATTATCTTAGAAGTACCATAAGGACATAATGAAATGGTGTGGAGAGAATGAGGCTAGGAGGCTGCTTATATAGGGTTAGGCAGACGAATCTGGTCACGAAACAAGTCTAAATACATCAGAATGCATCTGGCTCATGAAACATGTTCGGGAGGCAGGTCGACCCCCAGGTCGACTCCCCAGTCGACCTGGTCATGGGGATGTCGAGTCCCCAATCGACTCCCCAGTCGACTCCCCAGTAGACCTGGTTGGGGGGTCGACTCCCCAGTCGACCTGGGTATATGGACGGGAATTTTCCCGCCAGCTTTCTCTGGGTTTGAATTTCGAATTTCTGGCTTTATTTTCGAGCTGTTTTATTTTATTTAAATTCCTGAAACTTCTGAGGGTCATAACTTGGTCATACGAACTCTGATTTTCGAAAACTCGGACTCAATTTCAGGTAGAATTCCGAGTCGAACGTAATGGCGCAACACGTTTCCCTTGATTCTTAATTTAAAATTTAATTCTACCTTGATTTATGACTTTAACATGTTATAAAAATACGGGTTGTTACACTATTACTATGTATGGAATTTAAAAGGCCTTGGCTTTATTCCATTTATATTATTAGTCCGACACGGAAATTTATATCAATTATATAATGTTATGAGTTCCGTGTAGATTCCATTTTCGAAAAGAAAATGAATTTGGGCTTATCGTGAACTATGTTTTAAAATAACATTTGTTCTTTAATCCAGTTAAAAGATAAGATTAATTTCTTAAATTTGAAAAATCATTAAGTAATGATTTTTGAGATTAAAACTAGACTAGAATTTTAATGAATCTTAAATTAGATTAATAATATGAATATTTTATTAAAAGAGTATGCTGAATTGGAATGAGGCGTTCAATGTGTTTTTACAACACTTTTTTATAAAATACGCATGTTATTCGGAAAGACCAGGTTTAACCCATTCTGAATAATTACTACGATGATCAACAGTCGAAGATGAAGACAGTGGTTGAAGACCGGAGGACTTCACATCGTTTGGGTGATTACTGATGTCTTGATTGGGCCGTACACCCAAGACAAGGTAATAAGTGGTTATCGTCCAAATGTACTTGGAGATCGACGGATATATGAGGACCTCTCTCCTGTATTGGACATATGGGACGAGGAATAATGTGCCTCCGGTTTCGTTCAGACCCAAAACGGACTAGTAAATGGATGGTATATCTGAGGTTGTATTCCTTTATGCTGTATTCGTTGATCTCTGCTAAAAATAATATATGTTTGGTGGCGGAGAATTTATTCTCCTTCTTAACACCCTTCTCTTAGATGTATGAGCTTAGAGGTTATATATTGGCTGAAATCAATGGTATGGTATGGATTGACAATGTGGCATTGTGACGGCCCGCCCCGCACCAGCCAACATTTCCAATGAAAGTGCGTTGTGCCAATGTCCAACCAGCACGGGACGGTCGTCAAAGAAAGGAAAGAAGGAAATTTGAACTAGCAAGGAACCTGTAGAATGTCTCACAGTGCATGGAATAAAATATAATAATTACATACTTTGACATAAAAACAGGCGAGACAGTGCATAAGCTAAAAACTAAACGTCGTAGCAGCGGAAAATCCAAATACAGCTTTTGTTCCACTTCATCATTATTACAACTTTAAACTGTCTCTAAAACAAAAGAAAGGAAAGGTACACTACTAATACTCAAAGTAGTGACCAGCAGCAATACAGGGAGAATATATAGAGAATAGTACATGTAAGCCTCCTTCTCGTCTTCGGACAACTACTCGTGCACAGCCAGCTAACATATCCCTAGTCTGCCCGTTTAAGAGCACCCAGAGTAATAAGAAGAGACATAAACCTCTGGGTCAAACAAAAGTCTGGTATGAGCGATAAGCAACAAAACAGAACAATAACAGGTATACTAAACCATATCTGGACCTACAACAAAAGAGTTAGCACAACAAGATGTACAATACTCTAAGGTGACACTAACATATGGTGTAAAGATACGGGGGAGTGGTGTGCATGTCATAATGATGTCAAACAATTAAGCATAGCAACCATCCTCATATCTCTCACTCAGTGCATAAAGCATACGATATCCACAACTTTGATCACCCAAATCCTTGCTATGATCACTCTGCCCCATGGAGTGATGGCGACTCCACTGCACTGATCCATAGCCACTAGTCCTTCCTATGTCCACTCTGTCCCATGAAGTCATAACTTCACTGCACTGGCCCATAGCCATGCTACGATCACTCTGCCCCATGGAGTAATAACTACCCCACTGCATTGATTTGTAGCCTAACATCTGTCTTAGTTGTGATTCAAAGCTATGGACGTCGATAACCCCTTAGCACACGTCTCGCAGCAAAGACCAGTCATGATGTTAACTCGTTGGTTCCCGTTTGGATCCTAAGTTCTAATTCCCATTTGGACTACCTTTGCATCTTGGGTTTTGGTCGAATTGGAGTTGGTCTTCAGGAGAGTCGTTGCGCATAAGCAGAATTACACATCTGGTTCGGTTCGACTTGTCACCCTGGTTCAGCTCGGATCATAATTGGGCCACCTCCTCTGTTCGGTTCGGGTCCTTTGCCATTGCCTCGGTTCAGTCGTAAAGCTCCATGGTGCAGTTCGGTTCGGTGCCCACCTTCTGGATCGATTCGAAGCTGCTGAGGCGGTTCGGTTCGGTCTTTCAAGTTCCCTCGGTTCGATTCGAAATCCTCAATTCCCGTTCACTCCGATCCTACTTGTTTCACCCCAATTCGATCCGATCCGGGCCTTCCTTGTTGCCTTTGCCATTTTACGCTGCTGAAGATGCCATTACCTTAGTTCGGTTCGGCTAACCGACCCGATCTCCTCATCCGGTCCGATCCGGATCCCTGTAGCATTTCCAGCGACTGTTTTACGCCATACGACGGCATTTTCGACCATTCTATCTTTTCTAATCAATCAAAAAGCATATCATACAGTCATAGCAACATATATAATCATCCACAAACATCAAAACAACAATATAACATGTTTACATGGATCAAATATACCCTAAAACCTATATTTTCCCCTTAATCATGTTTAAGCATAGCTAATGATATGATTAGCAAAACATATCCGAATCAACCAAATTTTCTAACAGAGGCCTAAAATAATATTTAAGAATTTCTAAAACATTTTTCTAGATTTTTAACATGTATAATTTCGTTAATTAACACTAATCACCCTAATTAACTGTAATTAGTGTAAAAACAATGCTAATCACTCACCTTTGCCACAATTAAACTTTCAAAACAGAAACTCCACTGATTTGGGGCGATTTCCAGTGTCTAACAGCAGCTTTAACTCTGAAATGGTGCTATTTCTTCTTCATTTGGCGTAGATTGGCTTAATCTTTAATTAGAAAGCGATTAGGAGCGATTTGGCATGAAATTAGAAGGTGGAGGCAATTGTTAGGGTTTCTAAGAGGTAAATGGCAGCTAGAAAACTGAAATAGAATGAAAATCTAACTCATTTCAGCCTCCCCATAACCCAAATCCCGAAATGGGTTATGGGCCCATTCACTAATCACCTCATTTGGCCCGGTTAAGCAGTTTTTCACATTCTAAACCTTATTTCAGTCATATCTCCCAAATGTTAAGTCCGTTTTTTCACATATGACCACTCTACGGAAAGGTAAATCATCATCCGGATCTAATGAAAGTGGTTTCAGTTCAAAACTCTTTCCAATCAAAAGTTATAACTGAAACAAGATCAGCTAGGGGCAAAACGGTCATTTAAAAATTGGCAAAAATCATGAACATGGGAAATGCCCCAATAGTCGTCTCCCAAAGTTACATGACCATACGACTTCGTATGTGAAAGAAATAATTATTTTACGATCCTACGATGCATAGAATGCGGGTCGTTACATTCTTCCCCCTTAAGAAATTTCGCCCTCGAAATTCCTTAACGAAGAAACAAGTAAAGGATCTCGCATGCCTACCAACAATTCACAATAATTAAATATACAAAAACAAACAAACAAGTCTATCCTAGCATGCAGAAAACTAAGTCGCAATTAAAATCTTATCAGGCAAAGAATTCTTGATACGTCTTCTTAATGCTCTCCTCTGTCTCCCAAGTACAGTCATTCCCATCCTTGCCTCATTGAACCTTAACGAGATTCACCGCTTTCCTTCATAGTTTCTTCATATCATGCTCGAGAATACGAATCGTCTTGTGGTTCCCAACCGCCTCGGGTTCTACTTCTATATCATCCAACTGATCAGGTGAAATAGTCATATCGAGATCGTGCACGAATTTCCTTAAATAGGAAACATGAAATACGTTATGAACTCCTTCCATCTTCTCTGGTAATTCAACTTTATATGCCAAATTCCCAACTTGCTCGAGGATTGGGAATGGACCAAAAAATCTTGGTGCTAACTTGCCTCTCCTACCAAATCGTAGCATGCTCTTTGATGGAGAAATCTTGACAAAAACCAAGTGGCCAATGGAGAATTTTAAATCTCTTCTCCTCTTATCAGCATAAGTCTTCTGCTTATCTTGGGCAGCCTTCATTCGTTGTCGGATAACTTTGATCTTTTCTGAGGTTTCTCTTATCACATCTAGCCCAAGCACAAATTTCTCACCTGTTATTAACTAGCATGACAGTGAGTTGCACGGATTTCCGTACAAAGCTTCATATGGAACCATACCAATGCTGGATTAATAACTATTATTATATGCAAACTCTACTAGATGCAAATGGTCATCCCATGATCCACCAAAATCCAATATGCAATCTAACACCCCACGTCCATTAATGTCACTCACAAAGGGAATGCATTAACTTCTAAGGAGCATTTTAAGTGAGTATAGAACAGAAACTTAACAACAAGATAGATATAAATAGTACTTGAAAAATTAAAAACTTTATTTCATTACGGCGGAAAATACATATGTTTGATTACATCATCAAAACCAGAGCCAAGTACATAATATCCATCTTGAATAAATCAAAGTACATAAATTGAAAGACATAATCCCCAATACAAAATAGCCATAAATAAAAGAGAGTCTGAACTTTACTTCAGCGATCCAAGCAATCTTCTAAGAGCAAGAAGCACAGTTGTCCAAAATCAAGCTCCGCTGGTGCTAGTTCCAAACTGAGACCTGGGGGGGGGGGGGGAAGGAAGAAAAGAGGAGCAAACAAAGGAGGTCACACATAAAGTCTGGCGAGTGCGATAACTTTAACAATATAATTACCAAAGTATCTAGGCTAAGGCATAAGTTGGAAAATCAGGAAATGACCATGAACCATTGAGTATGGCAGAGTAAACAAGGAAACAAGATGAACAAAGATATCGTTAAAGCACACCTAAACCACTATAAGATAATTACTAAACTACACCAACACTATAAGATAATTGCTATACTGCACCACCACTAGTCACCCTAAGGTTGATCCTGCTTACAGAACTTAATAATGATATTGGTAGTTTCGTGCACCCCTAGCTGCCTTCATAGGTGCCGCCTACCCTATCTCCACTAGGTGTACCCACTACCCCCAAGCGATCGGCTCCCTTATTCGTACATACCCGTGCTGGCCCAACAGTGGGGTGTATCTCTCCCCAAAGTGGCAACCCGATAACACAAATAATGCACGGCTTATACCTACACGATGCAACAACGTCTTACCTACCAGCCCGGGTCCATACACGCATATGAACCCGTTGGACTTGCGTTGCCACCGCTAACCTGTTTTGGCCTCTTACATTCATGCCCAGTATGTGTGTCCCGTCCTCGACTTGGGTCCAGCCCACAAAGATACGTATGGGTTACTGGTTGAAACGGGCCCCCCATTACTTGACACAAGCTATCCACCTAAGCTTGGTCCCCTCTAGTATATCCCACTTAACCCTCTTCTTATTCATGTTTCAATTACATGTTTCATTTTTTGGTTAAGTATTTCTAATCGTATTTCAAATGCCACCCAAGGCACCCACTAGATTCCACATGCCACCCAAGGCACCCACTTAACCCCCTCATGTCCCACTACATGGTTATCTGGTTAAGTGTTTCTTAATTCATTAAGACCGTAACCTTATAAAGACCTCTCACATTAGACTGGCATTTGTGGCAGCTGGATTTGCCGGGCGGGTCCGGGCAGTCTTACACCACAAAAGATCCTAACCTCGTGTCTTTACAATTATTACGTATTTAATTTATGCCTAAGACCTCCCACATTAGACTGGCATTTGTGGCAACTGGATTTGCCGGGCGGGTCCGGGAAGTCTTACACCACAAAAGAGCCTAACCTCGTGTCTTAGACGATTAATTACTCCTAATTAATCATTCCCAATTTGAATTACTTTCCCTATTCAAATTATCAATTAATTCCAAATTTAACTATGGCCATAATTGACTCAATTATGTCCATCTATTTATCGTATGTAAAATCATACCAATTTTCATCACAAATTTATTTTATGCCTTTTAAGGCATTTATGCCAATTAAATCTTTTAATATTATCCCATTACCCCACTTTGTACGTTCGTTCGTTTAACGTAAAATATACGTTAGACTCGAAAAGTCTAACTCATGGAATAAAGATAAAACATCACAACATACATATAGATAAAACTAGATCTAAACAAAGGGGTGAACTTGCATGTGTGAATGATGTTATACATCTAAAACTTGCATAGGCCAAAGTTACAACTTGCATAAAACTACATATGTCATAAATCCAAATCTAAAGGTGTGAACTTGTTTAGATAATGGTCACAAAACTTGCATAAATCATGTATGTTATAGATCTACATCTAAAGGTCTAAACTTGCATAGGCAATAACCACAAACTTGCATAACATGATTCATATTCCAAACTCATATATTTACATAAACTTGCATATGTGATTTATGCAACATAACAATGGTCTAAACTTACATCTAAACATGTAAGCTAGCATGTAGAATTTGGCATATAACTCACACATGTCATAGCCTAACTTTTAGATCCAATTCACATAAAATAGGTGTCATGAAACATGTAAGGTTATGCATAAAAATCTACTAACTTGCATATGATCCACATCCAAATCAATATCTAAACTTGCAAACATACTTATGATTTATCATATGAATCAACATAACCAACTAGCATATGAAACATGATGACTTGATTATACATAAGCTAATCATAGAATTACAACATAGTTGATAGCATCATAACTTTACAACATAGATGATCACAACATAACATCATAGAATTTACAACATGTATGATAACATCAATAATTCACATCATATCCAAATAATCCACATCATAACTCAATCCAATTAATTTGCTAGTTATTTTATTAAAATTATCGAACTCACAACTCAAAGAGGGTCTTGAGTTCTGAATTCTAAGTTCTGAAGTTGTATTAGCTTTCCTTTGAAGAAGATTCGTTGTTAGGGTTGAATAGAACTGATTTGATTTGCTATTCTTCCTCTCTAATTGGTGGCGACTACTCTAGGTTATAAGATGACAGCATGACGACCATAGTTTCAGTTTTTATTTTGATTTAGTGTTTGAGTCTACCCACGTTTATATAGAATTTTAATATAATTATAGCCATCGGATTATCCTAGGGTTAATCACAATCATTTAGTCGAGATAGGGTGACACCTCAGCCGTAATGACTCAGCAAGGAGTCAGAAAGGACTCAGCAACATGGGTCAGACTGAACCAGAAAACTGTGCAGGCCTGCTGCCTCGGCCTAGACGCACTTGGCAGGTGCGCCAGTGCAAATTTGTACTGGCGCACTTCACAAGTGCGCCAGTGCAATCTAATTTTTTTTCTTGTTTTGCCACCTAAGTTCGCTCGTCCATATCTCCTTCATCCGGTATCCGTTTCCCGCAAACTCGGACTCTATCTCGACCAGGATTCCGAGACGAACATGATGGTGCAACCCGTTTCCCTTAATTCTCACGTCTGAGATTAATTATTCTTTAATTTATTTAATTCGATTATTCAAAAATCCGGGGTGTTACATTCTTCCCTCCTTAAAGGATTTCTCCCCCGAAATCTCCAAGTTAAGGAGAATGCATATCCTAACATCCAAACAACCATCTACTCAACCTTCAAACACAGGCATCCATTGTCCTTATAAAATTTCTAATGCTGTATGAACATATGCAAAAAGTGCGTGTATATGTTCCTTATCAAATGCAAAATGAGGCAGTCTACTGATTCAGTTGACCTCCTTAATGCAAACCATGATAGTGCCATGCCTCCATTATGTATGCGAAAGAACCCTATCGATACATATTATTTCTACATGTGTGCACAACCATTCACCAAAATACAACATCCATATGATGGTACAACCATTATACATCCATTACTCAACCATTCACCAAAATACAACATCCATATGATGGTACAACCATTATACATCCATTACTTAAATATGTACACACATTTATATGCAATATGCAATATGAAGTGACTGAGCCGATCTAGTGCCAAAAGTGTGTGTATATGCATCCACGAGCAACCACTAGCAAACACTTGCATCCACATGCATCCATCATACATAACATGTCTCAAACACATGTTTCAACCATAGGACTACCCTATCTAAAGGTCAAAGGCACTAGCGAGACGACATACTAAAGTTAAGATAATTACAAGGTAAGCAATAATGGAGAAATTAAATGACATACCCTCGAAAAGAAAAGGGTACAATGAATGCATCTTCTCTTCCATCTCCCAAGTAGCGTGGCTCTCATCGTCTCTCCATTGCACTTTGACTAGCTTGACCTCTCGATTCCTCAACTTCTTAATCTCTGAACCAAAAATGCACGTAGGAGCTTGTTGAATCATCGCATCACGCTCGATCTCCACCTCTCTAAGCAAGCTCGGCTCTACCACTTCCGCGGTCTCGTGCAAGCACTCCCTCAAATGTGATACATGGAATATGTCATGTACACCACTAAGTCTCTTGTGAAACTCCACTCTATACGCCATCTGCCCAATCCTTTCCTTAATAGGAAACGACCCTACGAACCTTCGTGCTAACTTCCCAACGGACCCAAAGCGAACCACATTCCGTAATGGAGAAACCTTGACAAAGACCATGTCCCCAATATCAAACTCAAGATCTGTCCTCCTCTTGTCCGCATAAGATTTCTGCCTATCTTGTGCCGTCTTCATCCTCATTCGAATCAAATCGATCTTTTCTGAAGTCTCTCTAATCATTTCGGACCCAAGTAAGATCTTATCTATAGACTCCCACCAACATGTAGGCGAACGACACGGCCATCCATAAAGATCCTCGAACGGTGTCATGCCAATGCTAGACTGAAAGCTGTTATTATATGCGAACTCTACCAACGGAAGATGTTCCTCCCATGTACCTCCGAAGTCTAAGACACATAACCTCAATAGGTCCTCTAGAATACGATTCACTATGTCGGTCTGGCCGTCCGTCTGAGGATGATATGCGGTGCTCAAACATAACTGAGTCCCTACCGCCTTTTGCAAGCTCTTCCAAAATTCGCTAGTAAAGGTAGGATTGCGGTCGCTCACTATGCTAGAAGGAACACCGTGCAAACAAACTATTTCTCGAATGTATACGGAGGCTAACCATGGAGCAGTCCTCTTACTCTTCACGGGAATGATATGGGCGCTCTTAGTAAGTCTGTCTACCATGACCCAAATCCCCGTATTACCCTTCCTCGATCTCGGTAATCCATCAACAAAGTCCATCGAAACACTTTCCCACTTCCATTGTGGGACCTCCGATGGGTGAAGCAACCCAATGGGCTTATTTTGCTCTGCTTTTACTTGTTGGCACACCAAGCATCTAGCGACAAACTTGGCCACGTCCTTCTTTATGCCGTCCCAAAAGTAAACTCGTCTCATGTCCATGTACATCTTGTCCCCGCCGGGATGGATGGTCATCTTCGAACGATGTGCATCATCAAGAATGGTCTTCCTTAGGTCCTCATCTTTAGGTACGCAAAGTCTACCGTCCCTACGTAACTAACCCTTATCATCTAGGGTATACCTACGGAGATGGCTCGATGACTCCCCTCTTTTGAGCTTCTCTACTAACTCAACGAACTGTGGTTCATCTCGCTGTGCCTCACCAATCCATCCTAAAAGCATAGGTCTGACCTCTAAGGATGCTAGCAAACCGGGTACTAAGTCAACGGAAGGTTTAAAGCCAAACGTAGAGATGAACTCTAAGTTTCGCCGCTCAACAAACAACGGGCTCAAGGATAACCTCTTCCTACTTAAGGTATCTTCCACCACGTTACCCTTGCCAGGGGTATATGCTATCTCGAAATCGTAGGACGCTAAGAACTGCATCCACCTTTGCTGCCTTAAGTTCAAGTCCTTCTGAGAGAACAAGTATTTTAGCGATTTGTGGTCAGTGAACAATTCAAATTTCTCGCCAAGAAGATAATGGCATGAATACATAAGCGCAAAAACAATAGCGGCCAACTCTAGGTCATGTGTAGGGTAATTTCTCTCATGTACTCTCAACTGCCTTCCACCATAGTTTATTACCCTTCCCTTTTGCATTAAGACTGCGCCTAGTCGTGTCCCACGAGCATCGGTATAAACGGTAAATGGCTTACTCCCATCTGGCAACATAAAGACTGGGGCTGTGGTCAAATCTCTCTTTAAACGTTGGAACGCATCATCACAATCTATGTCCCATGTAAAAACTAGGTTCTTCTTCGTCAAGCGTGTTAATGGAGCTGATATTTTTGCGAAGTCTTTGATAAACTTCCTATAATAGCTAGCCAACCCTAAGAAACTCCTCACCTCGGTAGCATTTTTAGGGACCTTCCAATCTTGGATGGCCACTACCTTCGCGGGATTCACAGCTATCACTTCTTTGGAAACCATGTGCCCTAAGAATTGCACTTCCTTCCTCCAAAAGTGACACTTAGAAAATTTGGCTTTAAGGCTATGCGCTCGAAGAGTCTCCAACACTTCCCTGAGATGTAGGGAATGCTCTTCCTCGCTCTTAGAAAAGATCAAGATGTCGTCCAAAAAGACTACCACAAATTTATTAAGGTACTCCCTAAACACCCTACTCATCAAGTCAACAAAGTATGCGGGGGCGTTTGTCAAACCGAAGGGCATCACAAGCCACTCGAAGAAACTGTCTGGAGTCCTAAAGGCAGTCTTGTCTATGCTATCCTCAGCCACTCTCAACTGATGGAAACCCGTGGCTAAGTCCAACTGCGAAAACACTGAGGCACCGGCTAACTGATCGGAGAGATCATCAATCCTTGGCAGTGGGTGTCTATTCTTCTTAGTAAGCTTATTAAGTTCTCTATAGTCCACACAAAGTCTAAGGGACCCATCCGCCTTCGTGGAAAATACTACTGGAGCACCCCACTTCGATATACTACGTCTGATGAACCCCTTCTCAAGCAATTCTTTCACTTGCTTACTGAGTTCTCTTCTCTCTCTTGGAACCATGTGGCGCACTGGTAATGCAACTGGCTTTGCATTATCTACTAGATATATTCGAAAGTCTATCTCAAGTTTTGGGGGTCAACCCCTCACCTCATTGAAGACATCAACATATTCATGGACTATGGGAACAGAATGTAAATCATCATCGGATGCGTCAAGGTAGCTAAGCATTATTGGACCTCTAGGGTCAAAAGAAATATCAAGGGTCTTTCAACAACAAGTCAACAATCTAACTACCCTTCTTTCACAATCTAGGATGGCCCCATATCTAGTGAGCCAATCCATACCTAGAATCAAGCCGTAGCCCATAAAACCAAGAACAAAGGCATTGCATTCAAACTCAATGCCCAAGATAAACACTCTCAAATCCCGACAGATCATAGAAAGATGAGCCGAACCACTAATAGGATTTGAAACTACTAAGGGATCAGTAACAGGACTAGTATCTAGGTGCAGTGTTTCAACTAATGATGTAGAGATAAATGAATGTGATGCGCCAGAATCGAATAAAGTACGGACAGGATGATCAAACAGAAAAACTAAACTTTCAACGGAAATTGCTCTACCTCGTTCTTGCAGCGGTAGGACCACGAGAGCCTTAACTTTCCCCCATGCCTGCCCCGGTGCCATAAGAGCTTGCACCTGTCCTCCCGAGGTAGACCCTGCCCTCTGCCCTTTCTTTGGGCAGTCCTTGATCAAATGTCCCGCTTCGCCACAGTGGAAACAACCAATCTTCTTTTTCTTCCTACAATCTTTGCTTAGATGATCGGGTGTCCCACAGTTAAAGCCTCCCTTCTTTCCCATACCATTATTGCCTTTGCCACCTTTCTTGTTCTGTTGTTATTGTTGCGGCTTCTTTTGATCCCCTTTCTTCTCGGGTGCCTTATTAGCATTGGCGCCCTTCTCCTCTTCATGCATAAGCCCCATGTCAACTAGTCTCTCAAAGGTAGCTCCCATGGGGATGTGGGTCATAGCTAACCCATGAAGCGGCTCGTTCAAACCCTTAACAAATCTCAGGGCCTTCTTTTCTGGTGTATTCACCAAGTCCAAGCCAAATCTTGCCAATTGATTGAATTTGTTGACGTACTCTTTCACCGATAGATTCCCTTGCTTCAATGCTAGAAACCTTTCTATGTATCGATTCTCTTCAGCCCGTGAGAGAAACTTCGCCTCAAACCTCTGCCTAAATTCTGGCCATGTATCGATTGGACGTCCTCCATTAGTGACCTCCCACCAAAACGAGGCCTCATCCTTTATTAGTCAGGCAGCTAACTGGACCTTTCTTCCATCATCCACTTCAAAGATTCCAAATCATTCTTCCACCTCCTTTAGCCAGTTTCGAGCTTCAACAAATGTCTCCATCCCATGAAAAGGTTTTCCACCCATTGCTATCTTAGCAAAAGTATCGACGAGAGGAGGAGGAGGAGGAGGAGGAGAAAGAGCATTTGCTGGACCAGCGGTGGCGGCCCTAGCCTCGAGATATTGACGAAACCAACCGGGTACATGAACACCCTGTGGTATCTCAGATGCTTCAGACATGCTGAAACGAAAAAGGAAAGATTCAATACAAAAGAACCGAAGGAAAGATTTAAGGCCCTTGGGTTTATGCTTTCTAAAATAAGCTTTTCTCTTGAAAATACTTTCCTTAAAACATACTTTAGAAGGTACTTCTTTATAAAAATTGTTTTTGAAAAAACAGTTTTTCAAAATTCATATCTGTTCTGGTAACCTCGCTCTCATACCACGTGTAACACCCCACGTCCATTAATGTCACTCACAAAGGGAATGCATTAACTTCTATGGAGCGTTTTAAGTGAGTATAGAACATAAACTTAACAACTAGACAGATATAAACAGTATTTGAAAAATTAAAACTTTATTTCATTGCAGCGGAAAATACATATGCTTGATTACATCATCAAAACCAGAGCCAAATACATAATATCCATCTTGACTAAATCAAAGTACATAAATTGAAAGACATAATCCCTAATACAAAATAGCCATAAATAAAAGAGAGGGTGAACTTTACTTCAGCGATCCAAGCAATCTTCTAAAAGCAAGAAGCACGGTTGTCCAAAATCAAGCTCCGCTGGTGCTAGTTCCAACCTGAGCACCTTGGGGGGGGGGAGGTAGAAAAGAGGAGGAAACAAAGGGGGTTAGATGTAAAGTCTGGCGAGTGCGATAACTTTAACAATATAATTACCAAAGTAACTAGGCTAAGGCATGAGTTGGAAAATCGGGAAATGACCATGAACCATTGAATATGACAGAGTAAACAAGGAAACAAGACGAACAACGATATCGTTAAAGCGCACCTAAACCACTATATGATAATTTCTAAACTACACCAACACTGTAAGATAATTGCTATACTGCACTACCACTAGTCACCCTAAGGTTGATCCGGCCTACAGAACTTAATAATGATATTGGTAGTTTCGTGCACCCTAGCTGCCTTCATAGGTGCCGCCTGCCCCTATCTCCACAAGGTGTACCCACTACCGCCAAGCGATCGGCTCCCTAACTCGTAGATACCCGTGCTGGCCCCACAGTGGGGTGTATCACTCCACAAAGGGGCAACCCGATATCACAAATAATGCACGGCTTATACCTACACGATGCAACAACGTCTTACCTACCAGCCCGGGTCCACACACGCATAGGAACCCGTTGGACTTGCATTGCCACCGCTAAACTGTTTTGGCCTCTTACAATCAAGCCCAGTATGTGTGTCCCGTCCTCGACTTGACACAAGCTATCCACCAAAGCTTGGTCCCCTCTAGTATATCCCACTTAACCCTCTTCTTATTCATGTTTCAATTACATGTTTCAATTTTTGGTTAAGTATTTCTAATCGTATTTCAAATGCCACCCAAGGCACCCACTAGATTCCACATTCCACCCAAGGCACCCACTTAATCCACTCATGTCCCACTACATGTTTATCTGATTAATTATTTCTTAATACATTAAGACTAACCTTATAAAGACCTCTCACATTAGACTGGCATTTGTGGCAGCTGGATTTGCCGGGCAGGTCCGGGCAGTCTTACACAACAAAAGAGCCTAACCTCGTGTCTTTACAATTGTTACGTATTTAATTTATGCCTAAGACCTCCCACATTAGACTAGCATTTGTGGCAGCTGGATTTGCCGGACGGGTCTGGGTAGTCTTACACCATAAAAGAGCCTAACCTCGTGTCTTAGACGATTAATGACTCCTAATTAATCATTCCCCAATTTGAATTACTTTCCCTATTCAAATTATCAATTAATTCCAAATTTAACTATGGCCATAATTGACTCAATTATGTCCATCTACTTATGGTATGTAAAATCATACCAATTTTCATCACAAATTTATTTTATGCCTTTTAAGGCATTTATGCCAATTAAATCTTTTAATATTATCCCATTACCCCACGTTGTACGTTTGTTCGTTTAGCGTAAAATATACGTAAGATTCGAATAGTCTAACTCATGGAATAAAGAAAAAACATCACAACATACATATAGATAAAACTAGATTGAACATAGGGGTGAACTTGCATGTGTGAATGATGTTCTACATCTAAAACTTGAATAGGCCAAAGTTACAACTTGCATAAAACTACATATGTCAAAAATCCAAATCTAAAGGTGTGAACTTGTTTAGATAATGGTCACAAACTTGCATAAATCATGTATGTCATTGATCTACATCTAAAGGTGTAAACTTGCATAGGACGTAACCACAAACTTGCATATCATGATTCAAATTCCAAACTCATATGTTTACATAAACTTGCATATGTGATTAATGCAACATAACAATGGTCTAAACTTACATCTAAACATGTAAACTAGCAGGTAGAATTTGGCATATAACTCACACATGTCATAGCCTAACTTTTAGATCTAATTCACATAAAATATGTGTCATGAAACATGCAAGGTTATGCATAAAAATCTACTAACTTGCATATGATCCACATCCAAATCAATATCTAAACTTGCATACATACTTATGATTTATCATATGAATCAACATAACCAACTAGCATATGAAATATGATGATTTGATTATACATAAGCTAATCATAGAATTACAACATAGGTGATAGCATCATAACTTTACAACAAAGATGATCACAACATAACATCATAGAATTTACAACATGCATCAATAATTCACGTCATATCCAAATAATCCAAATCATAACTCAATCCAATTAATTTGCTAATTATTTTATTAAAATTATCGAACCCACAACTCAAAGAGGGTCTTGAGTTCTGAATTCTGAGTTCTGAAGTTGTATTAGCTTTCCTTTGAAGAATATTCATTGTTAGGGTTGAATAGAATTGATATGATTTGCTGTTCTTCATCTCTAATTGGTGGCGGCTACTCTAGGTTATAAGATGACAGCATGACAGCCATAGTTTCTGTTTTTATTTTGATTTAGGCTTTGAATCTACCCACGTTTATATAGAATTTTAATTTAATTATAGCCATCGGATGATCCTAGGGTTAATCACAATTATTCAGTTGGGATAGGGTGACACCTCAGTCCTAATGACTCAGCAAGGAGTCAGAAAGGACTCAGCAACATAGGTCAGACTTAACCAGAAAACTGTGCAGGCCTGCTGCCTCGGCCTGGGCGCACTTGGTAGGTGCGCCAGTGCAAATTTGTACTGGCGCACTTCCCAAGTGCGCCAGTGCAGTCTATTTTTCTTTTTTTCTTGTTTTGCCACCTAACTTCGCTCGTCCATATCCCCTTCATCCGGTATCAGTTTCCCGCAAACTCAGACTCTATCTCGACCAGAATTCCGAGATGAACACGATGGCGCAACCCTTTCCCTTAATTCTCACGTCTGAGATTAATTATTCTTTAATTTAGTTAATTCAATTATTCCAAAATCCGGGGTGTTACATGCAAGCTCTCAAGAGATCCTCTAATATACGATTTACCTTCTCTGTTTGACCATCAGTTTGAGGATGATACGCGGTAGTGAGATATAATTCTGACCCTAGAGCCTCTTGTAAGCTCTTCCAAAACCCGCTAGTAAACAACGGGTCTCGGTCACTTACAATGCTTTTAGGTACTCCATGAAATCTCACTATCCACTTCATATACAGTTCTGCTAATTTAGCTGCTGTTCTATTCGACTTGACGGGTATAAACCTTGCACTCTAAGTCAATCGGTCCACAATTACCCAAACGCTATCATGGCCCGATCTAGTCCTTGGCAACCCATTAGTGAAATCCATTGAGACTTGTTCCTATTTCCATTCTAGAATTTCTAATGGATGCAACAAACCACTAGGTTTCTTTTGCTCGACTTTAACTAGCTGGAAGTTCATGCATTTAGATATAAACTTCCCAATATCTCTTTTCATCCCTTCCCAGTAGTAGGTTTGCTTCATGTCTCAATACATTTTGTTACCACCGGGATGTATAGTCAGTTTTGAGTGATGACATTCTCTAAGCACTTCATCTCCCAATCCACTGATATTGGGCACAACTAGTCCACATTTCTTTCTAAGCCATCCATCTCGATCAAGCCCATACTTGTTCATCTCTTTGTCGATTCCCATCTCTAACTTTGAGATGATTTCTAATAGGTTAGGATCATCTCTCTGATTGGAACCAATCCATTCAATCAAAGTGGGTCTTATCGTCAAACTTACTAATACTTCTGGATCCAATTCGCAATTTGGCCTGAAATCATACCCAATGATGTACTCCAGTTGTTTCCGTTCTAGAAACATAGCCCCTAAACTAACATGTCTTCTACTCAATGCATCAGCTACCGCATTGCCTTTTCCTAGTGTATATGCGATATCAAAGTCATAGGAAGCCAAGCATTCTAACCATCTCTGCTGTCGGAGATTTAGATCCTTCTAAGAGAAGTGATACTTTAACGATTTATGATCAGTAAACAACTCGAATCTTTCTCCTAAGAGATAATGTCTCCACATATTCAACGCAAATACAATCGCTGCCAATTCCAAATCATGGGTAGGACATTTTTTCTCATGCGGTTTTAGATGCCGACTAGCATAAGCTACAAACCTACCTCCTTGCATCAATAAGCACCTATTCTGGTACCACAGGCATATGTGTATACCGTCATCTCTTCATTCCCTTTAGGAATGACTAACACTGGTGCACATGTCAACTTTTCCTTTAGACTCTTGAATGCATTCTCGCACTTTTCGTCCCAGATGATAGCTTGATTTTTCTTGGTCAACTGAGTCAACGGTGCCGCTTTCTTGGAGAATTCTTGGATAAACTTACGATAATATCCAGCCAATACTAAGAAACTTCTTATGTCTGTTGCATTCTTGGGCATAGACCAATCTTGTACTGTGGCCACCTTCGTAGGGTCCATGGCAATACCATTCTCTGAAACAACGTGGCCCAAGAATCTCACTTCCTTCCTCTAGAAGTGACACTTAGAAAACTTTGCTTTCAATTAGTGTTTTCTTAACACCTCCATCACTATCCTCAAGTGTTCCTTGTCTTCTTCCTCTGTCCTCGAATAAACTAAGATATCATCTATGCACATCAGAACAAACTTATTCAATTGATCCCTGAATACCCTATTCATAAGATCCACAAAATATGTTGGTGCGTCGGTCAACCCGAATGGCATGACCAACTACTCATAAAATCCAGACGGCGTCTGAAAGGCCAATTTAGCTATACTCTCAGCTTCCATCCTAAGCTGATGAAAACATGTCGTGAGATCCAGCTGGGAGAACACTCTCGCGCCACTCATCTAATCAAACAAATCATCTATCCTCAGTAGAGGATACTTATTCTTCCTTGTCACCTTATTCAACTTGCGGTAGTCCACACACAATCGAAAGGAATCATCTTCCTTGGTAACAAACACAACTGGTGCTCCCCACTCAGAAGCACTTCTTGTGATAAATCCCTTCTTCAACAGATCACTTACTTGCACCCCGATCTCTCGCTCCTCCCTTGGTGCCATACTACGAAGTGGCATCACTATAGGTCAAGCGTCTTTCACTAAATCAATACGAAACTCAATCTCTCGGTGTGGTGGAAGTCCGGTCACTTCCTCGAAGATATCCGTATATTGGCAAGCCACGGGCACATCTGACAACTAATCATGTGGGATGTCAAGGGAATTTAAAAAAGTATCCATTACCCCATCACTAGGTAGACCACCAAACACTACCCTCCGCCCATTATCCGCTCTAACTGTCACCAAAAAGCCCTCACAGTCTACCACCACCCCGTATCTTTGGAGCCAATCAACTCCCAATCAACTGTCCAGACTTAGGGTATAGACTCTCTGATCACAAAGCTTTCCCCACAATCGATTAAAACATCTCATCGATATGGTTTATAAGACTTTCCCCCAAGTACTGATCTAAGCCTGTTATGAACTTCTCATTCTTCTTATCGGGAGTGTCAATAAGAGACAATCCATACTTCAATAAAGTATCAAACCCAGCAATATGCTACGAGACTGCCCTACCATTCTGCTTAAGCTCCAAGAACTTCCTAAACAACTCTGACTTCTGAGCAGCTGGGATAAACTTTTCACTGAATCGGGCCTTAAACTGATTCCATGTAACTTGATCCTCAGGGGTAGCTGCCTTAATAGCATTCCACCAATTCATTTCCCGTCTGTGCAGCAGACGGGATGCTAGCTTCCTCTTCATCGCATCCTCGATACCCAAGTCTCTGAAGATACGCTCATAGCTATCCAACCAATCCTGAACTTCTATAGCCGATTCTGTTCCGTGGGACGGCTTTCCACCAAGACTAGTGTAATCCTTGCATAGCTTGGCGAAATCAGCCCTAGGTGCCTGCACCGCTGCACCACCACCATTTGCAGCATTGGGAACTGCTCCTTGCATATATCTCATCATCTCTCTCATGAAGTAAGTGAAAATCGTCCTCATATCAGGAGCATTCCCATTATTATCTCCTTTACCAGTACCCCTAGTATATCGGCTCATCGTTCAATCTATAAGGAGAAAACGATTAACCATCTCTTCTGTGGTGCCAGTGAAGTGCGACTTAATCCTTAAATATACTAATAGTATATATATATAGCTTTTGAAAACCAAAATATCACAAATACGCGCTCTCATATACGTACTATCTCTCTCTGGTGTCTTCCCTAAGTTAACTACGCAACCTAGAGTTCTGATACCAAATGCGACGGCCCGCCCCGCACCAGCCGACATTTCTAATGAAAATGCGCTGTGCCAATGTCCAACCAGCACGGGACGATCGTCAAAAAAAGGAAAGAAGGAAATCTGAGATAGCAAGGAACCTGTAGAATGTCTCACAGCGCATGGAATAAAATATAATAATAACATACTTTGACATAAAATCCGGCGACATAGTGCATAAGCTGAAAACTAAACATCGTAACAACGGAAAATCCAAATACAGCTTGTGTTCCACTTCATCATTATTACAACTTTAAACTGTCTCTAAAACAAAAGAAAGGAAAGGTACACTACTAATGGCCAAAGTAGTGACCAGCAGCGACACAGGGAGAATATATAGAGAATAGTACGTGTAATCCTCCTGCTCGTCTTCGGACAGCTACTCGTGCAAATCCAGCTAATCTGTCTCTAGCCCGCCCGTTTAAGAGCACACAGAGTAATAATAAGAGACATAAAACTCTGGGTCAGACAAAAGTCTGGTATAAGCGATAAGCAGCAAAACAGAACAACAACAGGTATACTAAACCATACCTGAACCTACAACCAAAGACAAGATGTACAGTACTGTAAGGTGACACTAAAATATGGTGTAAAGGTATGGGGGAGGGGTGTGCATGTCATAATGATGTCAAACAATCAAGCATAGCAACCATCCTCACATCTCTCACTCAATGCGTAAAGCATACGATATCCTCCGCTTTGATCACCCAAATCCTTGCTATGATCACTCTGCCCTATGGAGTCGTGGCGATTCCACTGCATTGATCCATAGCCACTAGTCCTTGCTATATTCACTCTGCCCCATGAAGTCATGATGATTCCACTGCATTGGCTCATAGCCATGCTACGATCACCTGCCCCATGGAGTAATAACTACCCCACTGCACTGATCCATAGCCTAACATCCGTCTTAGTGGTGAATCAAAGATATGGACGTTGATAACCCCTTAGCACACGTCCCGCAACAAAGTCCAGTCATGAAGTTAACTCATTGGTTCCCATCTGGATCCTGAGTTCTACTTCACATTTGGACTACCTTTGCATCTTGGATTTTGGTTGAATTGGAGTTGGTCTTCAGGAGAGTCGTCGCGTATAAGTAGAAGTATACATCCGGTTAGGTTCGACTAGTCACCCTGGTTCAGTTCAGATCATCATTGGGTCACCTCCTCGGTTCGGTTCGGGTCCTTGGCCATTGCCTCCGTTCGGTCGTAAGCTCCATTATGCAGCTCGGTTCGGTGCCCACCTTCTGGATCGGTTTGATGCTCCTGAGGTGGTTGGGTTCGGTTTTTCAAGCTCCCTCGGTTCGATTCGAAATCCCCAATTCCCATTCACTCCGATCCTACTTGTTTCACCCCAATTCGATCCGATCTGGGCCTTCCTTGTTGCCCTTGGCATTTTACGCTGCTGAAGATGCCATCACCTTGGTTCGGTTCGGCTAACTGAGCCGATCCCCTTATCCGATCCAATCCGGATCCCTATAGCATTTCCAACAACCTTTCCAGCGACTGTTTTACGCCATACGATGGCGTTTTCGACCATTCTAATCAATCACAAAGCATATCATACAGTCATAGGAGCATATATAATCATCCACAAACATCAAAACAACAATTTAACATGTCATATGGATCAAACATGCCCTAAAACCCATATTTTCACCTTAATCATGTTTAAGCATAACTAATGATATGATTAGCAAAACAGGTCCGAATCAACCAAATTTTCTAACAGAGGCCTAAAATAATTTTTAAGAGTCTCTAAAACATTTTTCTAGATTTTTAACATGTATAATTTCGTTAATTAACACTAATCACCCTAATTAACTGTAATTAGTGTAAAAACAATGCTAATCACTCACCTTTGCCCCAATTAAACTTTCAAAACTGAAATTCCACTGATTTGGGGGTGATTTCCAGCATCTAGCAGCAGCTCTAACTCTGAAATGGTGCTGTTTCTCCTTGATTTGGGGTAGATTAGCTTAATCTTTAATTAGGAAGCAATTAGGAGCGATTTGGGATGAAATTAAAAGGTGGAGGCCATTGTTAGGGTTTCCAAGAGGTAAATGGCGGCTGGAAAACTAAAATAAAATGAAAAGCTAATTCATTTCAGCCTACCTATAACCCTAATCCCGAAATGGGTTATGGCCCCATTCATTAATCACCTCATTTGGCCCGGTTAAGCAGTTTTCACCTTCAAAATCGTGTTTCGACCATATCTCCCAAAAGGTAAGTCCATTTTTCACATATGACCACTCTATGGAAAGGTTAACCATTATCCAGATCTAATGGAAGTGGTTTCAGGTCGAAACTCCTTCCAATCAAATGTTATGGCCGAAACAAGATCAACTAGCGGCAAAACGGTCATTTAAAAATTGGAAAAAATCATGAACATGGAAAATGACACCAATAGTCATCTTCCACAGTTACATGACCATACGGCTTCGTATATGAAAGAAATAAATATTCTACGATCCTTCGATGCGTAGAATGCGGGTCGTTACAGGCATGCTACGATGCAAATGATCAAGGCTTATTATTGAAAAGCAGAGCCTTGTGGTAGATTATCAAAAGGCATAGCCTTGTGTACAACGTTACTTTGCGAGCCTCACACCCCGGTATGAACAAGAAATGGGAGAAGGATCCCAGGGAAATGGACATATGTTAGTTTCTAGCTAGGATGGATGTCAGCGTTTACAAGCCCTGGCATTTTACTCTTATGGATGTTGCTTATTACTACTTGATGGATAAAGAGGCACCTTAGATACATATATCGATAGTGGTCTGGTCGACATTACTGACCAGATTATTTTATGCCCCATAGGGCAGGCTAACATATAGTTTATGGTATAACTAATCATCGACGGATGATCGGCCCTGGCGCTCCTAGGTGTACTTGCAGCTGAGTCCTGAGGCACGGGCTAGATGGAAATCCAACTTCCAATATGACATCATGCGGTTTTGATTGTAGAACTAGTATGGCGACATGATATATGATACCCATGCCGCCTATGATTGATACATTTATATTCAAAGTTGAATTCTTCACTTATAGTAATAATAAAAGATGAAATTTCGCATATCAAGCATTTTTTGCTATTATAAGGGAAAACTCTGTCTTTCGGCTTGCGTTGCATTGTGTGATGGGACCTAAGTCTTATAATAGCTTCATTTTTCCAAAAAGCATTGAATTGTTTTATTTTAAACTAAGGTTCATGTGGAGTAAACTCGTTCCGTGTTATATGGCATGGTCGCTGATTTACCTAACTTTAAAATCAAGTTAATAACTGTTTTAGTTCTCAAACTAGTCTCATGACAGACCTGGAGTTTATTGTTTTAACCTAAACTCTGGGTGCCCATATTTTCCACATGGGAAGCTAGTAGTTTTGGTTTTGCAGATATTATATTCACATGATCCTGTTTACAGCTGAACGATATTCCGAAAGCTCTGTAGCCGTGTATTTCTTTCAGTTGTATTTTGTATTATTTTTCCGCTGCTATTTAAAATGTTATTTAAATCTCTAATATTGTATTTATCAAATTTATATTATTTATTTATACTCTGGAATGTTCTAGTACTCTGATGTAATTGTTGTAATAAGCAAATGAAATGTCCTTCTGTTTGTGTTCTGATTTGCCTTATTCTCAATTCATTCCATACTTTCCTTTACATGGAAAGTTTAGGTCATTTCAATGTATTAGTGTTGATTTTCGAGAGCCGAAAAGTCGGGTCATTACATTTGGTATCAGAGCATAGGTTTAGCGAACATCTAGGCTTGTATGGGGTTATAGCTCACTAGAGATAGGGTTAGTAACACCTTAAATTGAGTTCTGAGAGTATATATATTATATATATGAGAGCATACTTGTTAGTGAATACAAAATATTTTGTATTGGCTGGTTTGATTTATTAGTCTGAATTCTGGGTCTGAATCAATCGACTGATCATCGATTTGATAAAGATTCTGAAACATTCGAACAAGTCATTTGATTCGATATTATTTTCGAATTCGGTAAATGAGATAAGTTACCAAGATTTATATATTTTATATATAAATAAAGTTTTCATAACCAAAATAAGTTATATGGATGAGTTGTTTGTGAAGGAATGATGATATTAAATTATTATGGTTGATTGGTCATGCTCACATAGGAGCGTTGACTATCATTGGTTGATTTGTAGCTGTGCCTGAACAGTTTATGGGTATCGATTACTGTGTTTGGATAAGAGTAATCTTATCCATTTTCTTGCTTGAGTTGGGTAGATTTATAATGGTGGGAACATTGGAAACAAACTCCTTGTGAATTTAGATTCACGATTTGGTTGTAGGGCGTTCGATGATGATGTGGGGCAAGATTAAATTTGAACGGAAGTTGTTTAAATTGAATTTGAACAAGAAATTTGCAAGTGTAGTTTATAAATGAGATTTATAAATATGAATTGAATTTTTGTTGAGAATTGGAGATTTGAAATTTTGGTAAGTTTGAAATGATTTTCAAAGTTCAAAAGGAAGATTGGCACTATATAGGAGGGTTTTAAAAGGTTTTGAAAAGCTTTGTTCTTACTCGAGTCGCTAGAAAAATAATGTTGATGATGACTACAGCATCATCGAGATTCATTTTCAAATTTCTAAGTAAGAACTAGCTGCCGTGGATATTAGTTTGTGTTTGAATATATTTCAGTTTGAATCCAAAATGTTTGAATCATAAAAACCAGGATTTCAATTCTGAAGTTTTCAACTAAGTATAACATGGATGCATTATATGTTAAGGCTATATAATTTTTCATCTCGGTTGATTTGATGTTTGGTAAATTTCTTCTATTAGGGGAATGGAATATTCGACGATTTTGGATAGTTGATATGGACAAGTTAAATTTGAACGTTTGACTAGTTATGTGAAACATAAGAGAATGGTTTATATTTTATAAACTGAACGAAGGTTAAATAGAATTAATAGTGAAATCGAAGATTTAGAATATTAAATTTGAGAATTTTTACACTTAGCGAAAATAAGTGTATGTTAAAATATGATTATAAGTATTAAATGAATTATAAACATGGGTGAAATGGAATATGTTTATAATAAGAATTTTAGTAAGGATGAACCAAAGAAACATGGTCGTATTGATTATAGAAGTTGTTCTGAAGTCAAATGTTTTGAATTGTGGGTAGTTTATATAACAATTAAAGAAAATTTTATGAAATAATTCATAAATTTGATTAGTATAGAATAGCATACAAAGTACGAGAATGAAGTTGAATAAAATAATTGGAGTAATACTAAACCAATTGGAATGAATACGTAAGATTTACGTAGGTTATTTTATTCGCTTTGTGATTTGATCCAGATTCGAGTTCATGATTTTGTGGTAGATTATAACAATCAGAGTTGGTATTTTTCACTCGATTCTTGACGATGAAGTTAGATACATGATTTGATTTGATTCTATGATTATCTATCATAGTATAGCTATGTAAGGAGAATGACGGTTTCTAATCATGAAACCAGATCTGAGTCCGCACCAAAGTGATCGAGTGAGAGATACTAGTCTGGAAGTAAAATTGTGTGATCGAATAAGTGATCGAATTCGATATGGCATACGAATGGTTTATGTATATCGTATGGGCTTTAGAAATGATTCATGCTATGTTGTTGACTTGTTGAAAATTTGGGAATTGAATCCTCGAATTTTTGAGGTAGCGTGATTGATTGGTTAAGTGTTAACCTGAGGCTGTTGAGCATAAGGTGGTGCTTTATAGATTGTTTATCATCCTTGTGCCATGATGGAGGTTCAGAACCTGATTAATCATGAATTATGATTGTTGATCGTATGATACTATTAGGTGATTGTTGCTAGTGGATTTGCACCTTTATTACCAGTTACATCATATAGGTTATTGCATATGATTTCTATGTTGTTTATGCACATGTTGGAGTTGTTATATTCTCGTATATTTGGTTAACACTCTTTTGGGTTATGCAAGTACATACAGGTTTGTGGAAGAAAAAGGAACAAGTCGCTTTTTCTTTCATAAGTAGAGATTTGTTTGCTTGACAAATAGGTACATATTTATGTTATAGATTGGTTTTGATGGATTTTATGCCCCTGAGATGGGTAGTCGCTAGGCTTTTCTTTTCTCTTTGGATTGAGTGAGGCCCTGCGTGGCATTTTGCATTTTCAATATCGAGCCGTACAAAGGAGGTGCTGGCGAAATTTTCCATAAATTTCGGGCGTTAGAAAATTTTAACATGATTTTGGAAATAAATTTTTGAAGTAAAGTTAGTGGGTTTGTTTACATTCGACTTAACTTGTGATTTCGGGATGAAATCCTTTTAAGGGGGAAGAATGTAATAACCTGGGTTTTTGGCGTTTGAATATTTAATTTATTTTAAATATGGAAGTGGTTGAATTAAAAGTTGAATAACTTGAATTCAGAATATACGAGTTATTAAAAATAACTAAATCGAATCTGGAATTTAATATGGAATTAAATTGAATTAGAAGCTTATGAAAATTCGTATTTGAATGGGAACGATAATATTAATTTATTATAGAAGAATGCAAGTGTTTGGAAATCGATTGGTATTTATTCGATTTTATTTACATGTGAAAATAGTGATTTTCCAAACGCTTTCAGAATTCGACGAAAGCAGTGTCATCAAGTCCGTAATATGGAAATGTAGCAGAATAACAGATTTCGTTGAAAATGAGTTTATTATGAAGCCGTACAGGCTTAAAAGGCAAACGTGAATATAATAGATTATAATATTATAAATATCTAAGGAAAATATCTAAACCAAATACCTATAAGTATACCTTTCAAACTCTTATAACCTAGTCTTCCATCTTCTATAAATCGCTAAAATGAGAGGCCGCCACTCTTAAACATCTCCAAGCAATTGAATCCCACAATATACACTATGAAATCAACTGAGAATAGATCCGTTAAACTCGTAGGATCAAGAGCTTCATCAGAGTGTGCCTCAAGTAGCTTTCGGTCATTGGTGTTAGGTGTCGATATTTTCACGGTAGCTTAGGGCTAATATCTGAATTGAATTGGTAATGTCGGGGTATAGTGGGCGGTATGGATGAACTCATGATGACAAATGGAGCTCAGTGGCGTTGGTTTGGAGGAGCTCGGTCATCCGAGTCGGAATGCATCGGTAGAGGGTTGAGGTTAGGGCTTTAGGTCGAGATTTTTGCGGTGGGATGGAGAGCTTCGTGATGGTGATATTCGATAGGAGAGAGTGATGTTGAGTAAAATGGTGGAGGTTGCAGAGTTGTTTGGTGGCCGGGGAGGTAGGGGTTGTCGGTCAAACAGCGGGTCAAGGTTTTGAAATGTATTGGAGGGAAGCGACATTCTAATTTGGGGAAGGAGAAGTGGAGCGCATGTGTTATATGGGTGAGGGGTCTTTATTTAATTACATAGATAAGTTTAATTATATATAATCTTGTATTAACTTGTTTATGCGATATCTAGCTCATACGTAATCGAAATCGCGAACGGTCAGTGGCATTGGGTCCATATCGAAGAACACTACATGTACGTTGTAGATTGATATTTTTCTGAGAAGTATGGATTTTTATTTAATTTCAAACGCTGTTTGAAATTAGATAAAAACAGCGTAAAATGGCCATTGGAATGGATGGTGAGTTTAACTCACGCCTATCGCAATACTATTATACCATAAAATAATATTGAACTGTATTACATATTTATGTGTTGATAATAGGATTCCTCAATATTATTGTTACCGTATTTATATTCATATGTTGTATTATGAATTGATTGTGTGTTAAACCTAACTGTCGGCCCCATTGATTATATAACGTTATTATATGTGAAATTATCGTGGAGTGAATATATTATTTTAAATAATATAGTGAGTTCATCTATTTCACACAAATTGGTGTGTTTGGCATAACGGGACTGAATTGGGAAATTATACGAATAGGAACGGTAATGGGGAAAAATAGAAGTGAATGGTTTTATAAGATTTGAAAATGATTTCGGGTTATAACACATCCGTTATAATTAATGATTTTGAAATCATAGTATTTTGTGTTATTTAAATTCGTCTTTAACCCACTCGGATTTTATCATCGAAGATAATATAATTGAATCTTTAAATGAATGTTTAAAGATAATTATAAAAAGGAACAGTTTTGGGTTTGTTGTAAACAGTGTGTTAGCAACATTTGTTTTTAAACACATGTAATATAGTTAAACTGGAATTATACTTTTTAACGGTTTTGAATATACTTAGATCTTTAATAATTGATTTTAAATATAGAACAAGTATAGGAAATCTTTCAGAATAAAGATATGGAATAAGATGTTTAACTTATAAAAGAGAAGAGGTTATTTATTAAACAATGGTTTAACCTCTTTGATTATATTTTAAGAAATCTTAGAAATGAATTATAGTTATATTTATACCGAAGGGATAAGTATACGAATGCGTTTTGATGTAATGGAGTTAGAAAAGAAATCTTGAAAATGAATTGTGTTTATACTTATATCGGAAGGGTTAGTATATTAATACTTTTTAAGTATTAAGGCTATAAAGGAATAAGGAATTCATAGAATATATACATGTGTCTTTTATATGTATAAGTTGAATATATACGCTAGTATATAAAGGAATATTAATCGAGTATGAGTTATTGATTAATAAGCGAAGTCTTAGTTGACAGTTGTATTAGTTAAATGGAGTTTTACTAATAAAAGAATTTTAATTAATGAAAGATTGATTAAATGTGAATGGGATTAGAAGCCGTTTATATGAGTTAATCATGCTTTAACTGTTTATCATGCTTCTTGATCTTGATAGTGCCTTGAATGTTTATTCGTTTGTTATGGAAATTAAGCGAGGTTGTTTTCCATATACAATCATCTATTGTATGAATTATAGTCGGTTCCGACTATTGGACTTGGCCTTAACTCTAGCAACTAGTTTTTTTAGGAGACCGGGAATGGTAAGTGTTCTACTTATCGAAAACCACTTCAAAACTAGTATATGGTTCTATGTTTTGGAAGCGGTCGTGAAGTAAAGGCCATGTGGCGATTCGAGATCTGTTGAGTGGCTCGAAAAAATGTAGTGATTCTAAGATCTGCAAAGGAATCTATGTGTGATTCCAAGATCTGTTGATGTATTGGAATCCATGTGTGATTCCGAGATCTGCGAAGGAGTCTATGTTTGATTCCAAGATCGATTGAGCTGAGGGATTCCAACTGGGAATTTTGGTTCTGTTCGAGTGATGAAGACTCGTATGAAAGATGCCGAACGAAACCTCGACATCAGAAATGGCTAAAAACAGAGTAGGAGCACAATCTGGGGTTTTGCTGACCCACAGCAGGATATATTGACTCCATATCTAGTGTATGCTTATTATCGAGTCGTTGCGGGAGCTCTTTGAAGTTGCGCGCGGAAGTTGGGTATATTTAGTTCTATGTGGTGCACTTTGGTGTTTTCGTGCATGGGCTAGTTGTGTTTACCTTATGGTATATTTTATCTAGTGATATACGACACTCGGAGGTATTTTGTGACCCTTGTGCATGGAGTTTGGATATGTATTGAGAGATCTCCGATGGGGAATCCAATATGCGAACGTGCCTTATCGGTTTTGTTTGTATACTTAATAGTTGTCGAATGTAACCAATGTAACCATTCCTTCTATGTGAATTTATTTATATTCTACACCCTACACATTATCTACTTACAAATATACTTCTCCTAATAAATGGTTGGATGTTATTGAGGGGATAACCGTTATGGATATGCGTAGGGCCTCTCATTTTATTGAGATATGTGTTACTTAAATGTTGAGTTATCTCACGCAGTTGCTAGCCTGATCCGGGTGTTATTTTGCAGTAATGCTCGGGTCAGACCGAGTATATTTACAGATCAGATTTGGATTGCTTTGGAGCTTCAAAAGAGGAGTTGGTGACGAGACGTATACCCATATTCTTTTATTTATTCTGCTGTGTATGTTATTGTAAGTATCAGTAAGGACATGTTGTTATAACTGTTCAGGCTGATTCATTGTGTACTCTGATTGATGTATGTATATTTTAAGTTTTTTCTTTTTTTGATAAAAGAGCAGTGTTATTATTATAGATTATTCGTTCTGTTGTGAGATTATGTTCTGCATGTTCTTTTTTCTATTCTTCTATCTTCTTTCTTTTCCCCTAACTATCAGACTTTATGGTACTTGATTTGAGATACATGAATACAGAGGATGTACTAGTATTGATTTTCGAGAGCCGAAAGGTCGGGTCGTTACATCAACTAGAATGGAAGTAATAATGTTGATTTAGACAACTTATAACGATTTTAATTTGATTGCAATTAATTGGAAAAATTGTAAATATAAAAGTTGCTATAAAAATTTGAAAGTAGGAACAAATTAAAGACTAACTATTTGGTATTGATATGATAACCAACTTGAATCAATATAATTAAGCCTTGTAGTTATTATAAATTAAAAGTGGAATTTATAGAATAGTAAGGTAATAAACGGAAACAATAAAATAAATGATACAAGTAAAGTGGTGAATTAATACACAATAAATGGTAAGGTTACATGGGATAAAAATTATAAATAAGAATGTAAAATCTATGTGAATATAAATTTTGTTGTTGTCAATAACAAACGCAGAATTATGTTTAAACTGGAATGTTCTAACAATTCTTCAACTATATATTCAATGTTTAATTCATTGATGATAAATTGGAAATAAATATTAACTAATGCACGTAATTACTATGGTTAAGGTGAATAAACTTGTAACTTAAAAGATTGATATAATAGATTTCAAACAAGTGTTAAGTAAGACCAAAATATAACGATGTATAAAATAATAGAGTAAATAATGAATTAAACGAGACTTAATCGAATATAAGCAGTGACAAAAAAATTGGTTACAATTAAATATTTCGTTACTGGGCATTAAACGATAAATGGAAATTACAAGCGTAATAGGATATGAACAAAAATGTCAGATATATCTATAAATTCAAGATTGGTTGAATAAAAAGAAAACAATTTAAATCAAATCAATTTAGTGGAATTAAATATATTTAATGAGATTTAATTACAGTTGAAACCAAACAATTCAAATTAGTGTAATAATTAACTTTTAATTTGATATGTGAATTTGTTATAAACTATGGTAAATTTTTTAGTAATCAAACCAAGAAAATTTGTTATTCACGGAGGTTGAATTAAAAGAAAATTAATTGATTTAATATAATTTATTTGATTAATACATAAATCGCTTTAATGAACTTTAATCAAATATAATTTAATCTTTGAAATATAATTAAAGATGTACAAATGAAAATTTGAATACTTTGTTTATTTAAACCGTTGAAACTCTTTGACTAGAAATACATCTTATACAAATCTATTTTTATCTAATTTCCTATCTATAAATAATCTCTAATTCAAACCTAACCCTACCTTCATTTTCTATTCTCTGATCAAGCCGTCACTCTCAAGAAAATAAAGAGACAACAATGACTTCTACCTCATTCCAAAACTAATATCTTGTTAATCTCTCATCGAAAATTTCTAAAACTTGTCTCATTCAACTCAGATGAATATTTTCTTCGATCCCATACTATTGTTGAGGGAGAAATCTCATTTTTTCCCTAAGGCAACGTTTTATAGTAAAGAGCAAAATGGGTTTTAGCAATTAGGGTTGGGATTCACGTTCCATTTAGGGATCAATATGAGATTTGGAGATTGTATTCATGATCATGAGGGAAAAGAGCATCGGATGGAAAATTCTGGTGGAATTCTAAGACAAAAAGTGTTGCACCCGTGTACTTGGTTGTGTGTGAATGCAGTAGACGCATTGATTTGGGTAAGTTCGAGTTCGACATGTTAATGATGGGAAGGAAGCATTCAAGGAGAGAAGATTAATGGTGCAGACGGGAGGTGATTCCGTGATATATGGAGGGAGATAAGATTAGAGTACAATCGGCCAGGATGGGTTCATTTTTTTTAGTTGCTAAAACATGCGTTAGGGAGGAAGGAGAAGAATGGGTGATGTGGCAGAGAGAGGGGATGGGTATTGTTAAAAAAAAAGTCAATTTGAATTTCAATTGTTTAAACGTGTATAACTTTTTCATACGAACTTAGATTGATGCGTGGTTTGTTGCGTTGGAATCATATCAAAATTCGGGACGGCATGAAGTTGGTTTGGTTTTATTTGGAGACTGTCAAATTTTGGGCCTATTTTGGATCTCAAATGCATTCAGAACCAAAGGTGAGTGATTAAACCCACTCACGCCTAACTAAAATATTCTAATATAAGTTAAATTAATATCATGTTATGATATGATTGCGTTGATTGATGTTTGGTAGTGTAAATTGCATATTTTTATTGATTTGCATCGTTAGTGTAGTTTAATTTGATTGTTGGATTAAATTTTACAGTTAAGTTAAAATCCGACATTTAATTACTGTGTAAAACCTGACATCAGATAATTAGTAAGTACATACGATATTGGACTGTTTACATGTATTGATGTGATGAATGGTTATGATTTGATATATTTGACATTTTGATGCTCGTTATGTGAATTTATCCGTTATTCATCTTGATTTTGATATGACCATTGTTTATGCTGATTAATCCCAACCATTTACCTTAGATTTTATGGGCATCGAATAAACCCGGCATTAATCATTAAAATGAATTAAGAACATAGGTTGAAATGATAAATACCTATGACCCCGATTTAGATTGAAATGATATATATATCCTTCCCTAAAATACTAAAATTAAATTTTAAGTATTACTTGATCATAGGATAGAAAATTAAATATGGACATCTGTTGGTTAAATAAAAATTGTTTTTTACCTTCAACTTTGGAATATTGATTTAAAGACAATATAAATGATATTATTAATCAATTTTCTTTGAATTTGAACTTTAAGCTTTGGAAAAAAATGATAAATTTTAAGAATTTGTTAATGTGGATACCTGGAGTTAAAACTGAATTGAATATGAACAAAATTTATTGAAATTGAATTCGTTATCCATCTTTGAAATTTGCTTTAAATTAACTAGATTTAAAGTTTATTTAAATTGTTAACTTGAGATTTTATAAGTTGAAATAATTCAATGTGAGAAAATTTCAAATATTTTTATTGAATTGTTAAGTCAAATTGTTTAAATCGAGCTGTTGAATCGAATAGAAATAGAAATAGGAAGTTGAGTCTTTTTGAATTGAGATATCAAAATTTAGTCGACTTGATTTGAACTGGAATATGATTCCTGTAACAACCCGCATTCTACGCATCAGAGGATCGTAGAATATTTATCTCATTCCCATATGAAGTCGTATGGTCATGTGACTTTGGGAAACAATCATTAGAGTCATTTCCTATGTTCATGAATTTTGTCGATTTTTAAATGACCGTTTTGCCCCTAGCTGATCTTGTTTTGGCCATAACTTTTGACTGGAAAGGAATTTTGACCTGAAACCACTTCCATTATATTCGTTTAATGGTTTGTCCTTCCATAGAGTGGTCATAATAGCCAAATATACTCACCGTTTGGGAGATATGGCTGAAATAAGGTTTGGAAGGTGAAAAACTGTTTAACTGGGCCAAATAGGGTGATTAGTGAATGTGCCCATGACCCATTTCGGGATTAGGGTTATGGGGAGGCTGAAAAGAGTTAGAGATTCATTCCATTTCAGTTTTCTAGCCTCCACTTACCTTTTAGAAACCCTAAAAATGGCCTCCAACCTCTAAATCACCTCCAAATCACCTTCTAATCAAGGATTAAGCTTAGCAATATCAAATCAAGGGGGAACTTCACCAAATCGATGTTAGAGCTGCTGTTTAGCATTGGGATTCGCGCAAATCAGAGATTTATTTCAGATCTAAGTATTATTTGTGGCTAAGGTGAGTGATTTGCATAGTTCCTCACTAATTATGGCTAATTAAGGGTAATTAGTGTTAATTAGCGAATTTAAACATGATAAAATTCTGGAAAAATATTTATAAATTCTTAAATGATGTTTTAGGCCTCTGATATGAATTTGGGTTAATTTGGTTAAGTTTTGCTAATCACATCATTAGTTTCACCTAAACACGCTTAAGGGAAAATATGGGGTTTTGGCTATATTTGATCCATTTTAACCCATCATATTGTTGTTTTGGTGTTTGTGGTTGATTATACATGTTGCTATGACTGTATGGTATGCTTTGTGATTGATTAGAGTAGTTGTAATGGTCGAAAACGCCATCGAGTGGCTTAAACTGCTTGCTGGAGAAAGTGCAGAAAATTGGCCGATCCGGATCGGAACGGAGGAAAGGACCCGATCCGAACCACCTCCCCTGCGAGTTCAGAAGCTTCGACCCTTTTATCGTATGAAGAAACTCCGATCCGATCCGTAGCATTGTATGGAACACAACTTGGAGACTCCGACCCGAACCGGTGTGCTATGAAGGAAACTGATCCGATCCATCATCTTGTGAGGACTTCCGATCCGATCCGAAGAAGCTTGCCAGGGAGTGTAGACCTCGACCCGATCCGGAGCAGAGGGGAAGGCTTGTGCTGAAGAACCCGATCTAATCCAGTGGAGGACGTTGAAGACCAATCCGAACCGCTATGACATTAATGTGACGATCCGAACAAATCCGGTGATGACCAATAACCCGAGATGCAAAGGTAATCCAAATGGAAGTTAGAGCTCAGGATCTAGTTGGGAATCAATGAGTTCACTTCATGATTGGACTTTGCTGTGTGACGTGTGCTAAGAAGTTGTCCACATTCATAACTTCGATTCACCGCTGAGAATGGATGATGGGCTACTTATCAGTGTAGTAGAGTCACTATGACTCGATGGGCCAGGTGATGGTAGCAAGACTACGTTATCAGTGCAGTAGAGTCATTATGACTCGAGGGGCAAAGTGATGCATAGTAAGACTATGAGCCAGTGCAGTGGGGTCATTGTGACTCCATTGGGCAGAGTGGACATAGTAAAGGATTAGTAAGGCTATGAGCCAGTGCAGTGGGGTCATTGCGACTCCATAGGGAAAAGTGGACATACCGAAGGGTTAGCGGCTATGGATCAGTGCAGTGAAGTCATTGAGACTTCATGGGGCAAAGTGATCATAGCAAAGTATATTGGGTGATTGAAGTGGTGGATATCGTATGCTTTACGCCCTGAGTGAGAGATGTGAGGATGGTTGTTATGCTTGATTGCTTGCTATCACTATGACATGCACACCCCCACCCCCGTTATCTTTACACCATTTGAAATGGCACCTTAGAGTGTGGTACAGTATGTAGTGCTAACTCTTTGGTTGCAGGTCCAGGTTCAGGTATGGTTTAGTATACCTGTTATTGTTCTGTTTAGATGCTTATCGCTCATACCAGACTTTTTGTCTGACCCAGAGTTTCATGTCTCTTCTTATTACTCTGGGTGCTCACACGTGCAGACTAGAGACAGGTTAGCTGGTGATGTGCGAGTAGCTGATTCGGAGGCGAGCAGGAGGCTTCCATGTATGATATATAGATATTCTCCCTGTGTCGTTGGTGGTCGCTACTTGGGCATTAGTAGTGTACTTCCCTTATCTTGCTTTTTCTTTTGAGATAGTTTAAAAGTTGTAATAATGTTAGCTTTGGATCATAAGCTGTACTTGGATTTTCCGCGGCTATGTTAGTTTGTTTTCAGCTCATGCACTGTCTCACCTATTTTATGTCAAGTATGTTGTTATTATATTTTGTACCATGCGCTGTGATACATTCTACAAGTTCCTGGTTAGTTCATTTTCTTCTTTCCTTTCCTTCTGACGACCGTCCCAAGCTAACTGGACATGTGTACAGCGCACCTTTGGAGTAAATGTCGGTTGGTGCGGGGCGGATCGTCACATTTGGTATCAGAGCTCTAGGTTGTTTAGTTAACCTAGGGAAAGACACTAGGGAGGGATAGTACGTATATGAGAGTGCGTATTTGTGATTACGTTGGTTTTCAAAAGCTATATATATATACTATTAGTAGTATAATAATGAAGTCGTACTGCACTAGCACCACTATGGGGTCGTTAATCGTTTCCTCTTTACATATTGAACGATGAGCCGATATGCTAGAGGTGCTGGTAGGGGGACCAATAATGGCAATGCTCCTGACATGAGGACGATGTTCGCTAACTTCATGAGGGAGATACTTAGGGATGTTCAAGGGGCAGTTCCCAATCCTGGAAATGGTGGTGGTCCAGTAGTGTAGGCGCCTAGGGTCGATTTCGCCAAGTTGTGCAAGGATTACACTAACCTTGGTGGGAAGCCGTTCCACAGAACGGAGTCGGCCACAGATGTTCAGGATTGGTTGGATAGCTGTGATCGTATCTTCGACGACTTGGGTATCGAGGATACGATGATGAGAAAGCTAGCATCTTGTCGGCTACAAGGGCAAGCGATGAATTGGTGGAATGCCATTAGAACACCTACTCCAGAAGATTGGGTTACTTGGGATCAGTTCAAGGCTCGCTTTTGCGAGAAGTTTATTCCAGCTGCCCAGAAGTCAGTGTTGTTTAAGGGATTCTTGGAACTCAAGCAAAATGGTAGGGCAGTCTCGGACTATATAGCTGAGTTCGACACTTTGTCGAAGTATGAATTGTCCCTTATCGATACTCATGAGAAGAAGAATGAGAAGTTCATTACTGGGTTGGATGGATACTTGGGGGAAAGGCTTATCAACCACATCGATGAGACTTTTGAATCGATTATGGGGAAAGCATTGAGATCAGAGAGTCTTTACCCTAAGTCAAAGACTGAGGCTGCATCTACAGAAGGGCTGAAACCGCAAGTGGGCGGTGGAGGCAAGAATAACTCTCAGAATAAGAGGAAGCAGAACGAATCTAAGGATGGCCAGAAAAAGAGCAAGAAAGATGTTGAGTGCTTCAGCTGTGGTAAGAAGGACCATTATGCTAAAGAATGTCGGGCCAAGCCAGCGGATAGGAAGTGCTATAATTGTGGCCAAGTGGGACATCATAAGGATAAGTGTCTGCAACCTCTTAAGGAGAAGTAGATTGTGAAAGCATATGCTATTGATGTTGTTCCTTCTTCGTCGAATTCCCCAACTGCGGTGGAGAAAGGAAAGAATGTCATTATTTAAGGTATGCTTTCTATTTATGATGTACCAGTTCGAGTTTTGTTTGACACTGGGGCTTCCCGTTCCTTCATATCTAGTGACCTGGTAGATAGGTTGGGACTAGAACCCGAGATAGTCGATAGACCGTTGGTTGTGACGAACCCGATTGGTGGTTCAACTAACCTTAGTATGATTTGCCGAAATTTGGTCTTATCGAGTCATGGATGTATGTTTGTTTGTGATTGCTTTGTTTTGGGCTTTACTGGGTATGGCATTATATTGGGGGTCGATTGGCTCCAAAGATACAGGGTGCTTGTAGACTGTGAGAGCTTTTTGGTGACAGTTAGGGCTTATGATGGGTGGAGGGTAGTGTTTGGTAGTCTACCTAGTGATGGGGTAATGGCTAGTTTTATAAATTCCCTCGACATCCCACAGGATGAGTTGTCAGACGTGTCCGTGGTTAGCCAGTATCCGGACGTCTTCGAGGAGGTGACCGGGCTTCCACCACACCGAGAGATTGAGTTTCGGATTGATTAAGTGAAAGATGCTAGACCTATAGTGATGCCTCTTCGTCGTATGGCACCAAGGGAGCAGCGAGAGCTCGGGGTGCAAGTCAGCAATCTTTTGAAGAAGGGATTTATTAGAAGAAGTGTCTCCGAGTGGGGAACACCAGTTGTGTTTTCCACTAAGGCAGATGGTTCCCTTCGTTTGTGTGTGGACTATCGCGAGTTGAATAAGGTAACGAGGAAGAATAAGTATCCTCTACTACGGATAGATGATTTGTTTGATCAACTGGAAGGAGCAAGAGTGTTCTCCCAGTTGGACCTCGCGACAGGATTTCATCGGCTCCGAGTAGCGGATGAGAGTGTTCCGAAAACGACATTTAGGACGCCGTCTGGATTCTATGAGTGGTTGGTCATGCCATTTTGGTTGACCAATGCACCATCCTACTTTGTGGATCTTATGAATCAAGTATTCAAAGATCAGTTGAATCAGTTTGTTCTTGTGTTCGTAGACGACATCCTTGTTTACTCGAGGACAGAAGAGGAACACAAGGGACACTTGAGGATAGTGATGGAGATGTTGAGGAAACACCAATTGAAAGCGAAATTCTCTAAGTGTCACTTCTGGAGAAGGGAAGTGAGATTATTGGGCCATGTTGTTTCAGAGAATGGTATTGCCATGGACCCTGCGAAGGTGGCTATGGTATAGGATTGGCCTACGCCCAAAAATGCAACAGATGTAAGAAGTTTCTTGGGGTTAGCTGGATATTATCGTAAGTTTATCCAGGACTTCTCCAAGACAGCAGCACCGTTGACTCAGTTAACTAAGATGAATCAGGCCTTCATCTGGGACAGAGTGTGTGAGAATGCATTCAAGAGTCTAAAGGAAAAGTTGACGCGTGCACCAGTGTTAATCATTCCTAAAGGGAATGAAGAGATGACGGTATACACGGATGCTTGTGGTATCGGACTAGGTGCTTTATTGATGCAAGGAGGTAGGGTTGTAGCTTATGCTAGTTGGCAATTAAAGCCGCATGAGAAAAGGTACCCTAACCATGATTTGGAATTGGCAGCGATCTTGTTTGCGCAGAAGATGTGGAGACATTATCTCTTGGGCGAGATATTTGAGTTGTTTACCGATCATAAATCGCTAAAGTATCTCTTCTCCCACAAGGATCTGAATCTCCACCAGCAGAGATGGTTAGAGTTCTTGGCTTCGTATGATTTAGATATCGCATACACACCTGGGAAAGGTAATGCGGTAGCCGATGCCTTGAGTAGGAGACATGCCAATTTAGGGGCTATGTTTCTTGAATGGAAGCAACTGAGTATATCGCAGGGTATGATTTCAGACCAAAGTGCAAATTGGATCCAGAAATGCTAGCTAGTTTGGCGGTCAGACCCACTTTCATAGAGAGGATTGGTTCTAGCTAGAGGGACGATCGCCGCATGAGAAAAGGTACCCTAACCATGATTTGGAATTGGCAGCGATCGTGTTTGCACTGAAGATGTGAAGACATTATCTCTTGGGCGAGATATTTGAGTTGTTTACCGATCATAAATCGCTAAAGTATCTCTTCTCCCAGAAGGATCTGTATCTCCGCCAACAGAGATGGTTAGAGTTCTTGGCTTCGTATGATTTAGATATCGCATACACACCTGGGAAAGGTAATGCGGTAGCCGATGCCTTGAGTAGGAGACATGCCAGCTTAGGGGCTATGTTTCTTGAATGGAAGCAACTGAGTATATCGCAGGTTATGATTTCAGACCAAAGTGCGAATTGGATCCAGAAATGCTAGCTAGTTTGGCGGTCAGACCCACTTTCATAGAGAGGATTGGTTCCAGCCAGAGGGACGATCCTAATCTATTGAAAATCATCTCCAAGTTAGAGATGAATATTGACGGTGAGGAGATGAATTTGTATGGGCTTGATCGAGATGGATGGCTTAGAAAGAATGGAAGACTAGTTGTACCCAACGTGAATGGTTTGAGAGATCAAGTGCTTAGAGAATGTCATCACTCAAAACTGACTATACATCCCGGTGGTAATAAGATGTATCGAGTCATGAAGCAGACTTACTACTGGAAAGGGATGAAAAGAGACGTTGGGAGGTTTATATCCAAATGCATGAATTGCCAGCTAGTTAAAGCCGAACAAAAGAAGCCTAGTGGTTTGTTGCAACCATTAGAAATTCCTGAATGGAAATGGGAGCAAGTCTTGATGGATTTCATATATGGTTTACCAAGGACTACGTCGGGACATGATAGTATTTGGGTAGTTGTTGATCGATTGACTAAGAGTGCAAGATTTATACCAGTCAAATCGACCAAAATGGCAGCTAATTTGGCAGAATTGTATATGAAATAGGTAGTGAGATTTCATGGAGTACCTAAAAGCGTTGTGAGTGACCGAGACCCATTGTTTACAAGTGGATTTTGGAAGAGCTTACAAGAGGCTCTAGGGTCAGAATTACATCTCAGTACCGCATATCATCCTCAGACCGACGGTCAGACGGAGAGGGTGAATCATATATTGGAAGATCTCTTGAGAGCTTGTATATTGGATTTTGGTGGATCATGGGTAACCATTTGCATCTAGTAGAGTTTGCATATAATAATAGCTACCAATCCACTATCGGTATGGCTCCATATGAAGCTTTGTACGAAAGACCGTGCAACTCTCCATCATGTTGGATAGATACTGGCGAGAAGTTTATGCTTGGACCAGATGTGGTGAGGGAAACTTCGGATAAGATTAAGATCATTCAACAACGAATGAAAGCTGCTCAAGATAGGCAGAAGAGCTATGCTGATAAGAGGAGAAAAGATTTAAAATTCTCCGTTGGTGACTTGGTGTTTGTCAAGGTTTCCCCATTGAAGAGCGTGATACGATTTGGTAGGAGAGGCAAGTTGGCACCAAGATTTGTTGGCCCATTCCCAGTTCTTGAACTAGTTGGGAATTTGGCATATAGAGTTGACTTACCCGAGAAGATGGCGGGAGTTCACAACGTATTTCATGTTTCCCAGTTAAGGAAGTTCGTACACGACCCAGATATGACTATTTCACCTGATCAGTTGGAAGACTTCGAAGTAGAACCCGAGGAAGTTGGGAACCGCAAGCCGATTCGTATTGTCGAGCACGATACGAAGCAACATCGAAGGAAGGCGGTGAAGCTAGTCAAGGTTCAGTGGGGCGAGAACGAGAATGACTGTACTTGGGAGACAGAGGACAACATTAGGAAGACGTATCCTGTAATGACCCGGATATTTGACGGTGTAATAATTAACTTATTTAATTATTTAAATGACGAATATATTATTTAATCGACGACGTTAGAACGTATAATTATATTATAATTAAAATCGAGCTTGAAATGGCGCTACAGTTCGTAATTTGGCGATTCGAACTTCAACTGAGTGTACGGGATTTGTTTTAAATCGGATTTCTGTGAAACAAGAAACGTGTGGAGCTGGTGAGTATATCTTTCTAGTGGAAGAGAAAAATCAGGATTTCGTCGTGTAGATTTTGAGAAATGACCAAATCAAATTTTAAAATAGTCGCTATAGAATCGTTTATCGACCATAACGGTTTATTCGATATAACTAGAGATCGGTTTTGAATCTAGACAAGGTTCTTTTGAGACGTAGGGACAATTTAATTTTTAGAATTTTATGGTAACTTTTAATTAATTAAATAAGCAACTTTTTACTTGGTGTATTTTGCACCCTGTATCGATATTTTGGGGTTTCACAATAAGAGTTAAACTACCGGTATTATTATATTTCTGGAGTCGGGACACCTTGCTCGTCACGATGGTGTTTTTATTTCTGTCCATAGCGGTTCGTACGTGAACTTGATTTTACGTATCGAGGTACTCTCCAAAATTTGTTCTAGAAATTAAATGCACGTACACGTTCCATGTGCTTTCCGTGCCCTTCCTAACATACACACACCCACGTCTTCTTCGATGACATAACAACTCAAAAAGATGTACCTGCGCCCAACCCCATTTAAATAGATCCTGTAGGCTATATATCATAATAGTGTACTTAATATATAACATTGCTTAGTATAAAAGTATGGATATTTCTATACCTTAGGTTCGAAGTACACTGTGTCTGTACACATGTCTTAGTCAAGAAGTAACCATTGATTTTTATAAATATACACAGTTAAGTCAAACGCAATATACGTATATATATATCAAAATATATACGCAAGATTTTTTTCTTGTCTAATCTCTTTAAAACAAGGCCTACCCTATGGAAGGAACTAAACGGCGCATGTACAAATATGTCTCTTCCATTTAAGGCAAACTACCCTCCCCATATACACCGCATGTTCCCATCAAAAGAAGTCACCTCCTCCCTGCAAACGAAGTGGACTTTCACATCTCACAGAAGCTTCATAAGTAAGCAAGCAGGAAGCCACAGTGTTCGATCTTTTCCTTCATTAATAAACACAGCTATGAAGTGAAATACAAGACCGACCAACACTTTTCCATTTTTCTTAAAGACGAAGTATTGAAATATTATAAATACGCACAGACACCTCACTTAGTTTGGCTTCAGCTAATTTAGCAAATACTTGTTTTAATGGCATAAATAAATAAATTCTTGAAGTTATATTCTCGTGCTCTGCTTAATGCTGAGCGGTATTTGGATGCTGAAATGCGTGGTTTGGCGAGTACTCAAACTCGAACAGTATACTAGAGAAGATGGAGAGAGAAGTTGAGGTTGCTAAGGATAAACGTGAAGAACAGGGGAGCGGTGCATGGTGTACAGGGGAGTTGCGGTTGCCATTAAGGAATATTATGGTGTTATAGCTTGGTTTATATTAAATAATAAGGAAGATAGCAGATTGAATGGTGCTATGCTTAACTCGAAGGAGAACACACTGTTTGCATGACAGGAGCACTTGCGTGCTTGTGTTGGAAGTGTTTGGAAGTGAATTCAGTGAAGATCCGCAGTCCAGTGAGGAGAGAAATGGGGAGTTGGCTGTTGTAACAGTGGAGAAAAAGAAAGATTTATGAAAGGATACATGGACGCTTTGTTGAGGAACTTTACGTGTGGGTGTGCAGGTTCATGTTAGTGATTTCCGTGCACCATGAACGGTGCTGCGAGCGGCTTCAAATGAGCGATGGTACTGACGTTGATTTTCGTCGTAGTGAAGAGAAGTGGATCAGTTGGTCCTTGTGTGTTAAATCATGAAGGATGGAATACTGTTGGGACTTGAGATGGACGTGGGACATAACATGAAGAGGTGATAAGCCACGGCAGATGTGGTACAAGTGTGCGAACATGAGCTGGAGCAACAGCACGTTGGGAAAAGAAGAAAATAAGGGGGCGCAGAAGTGCAGTAGTCTCACAGGTTTGTGGTGTACTGGGATCCTATTAATGTAAAAGGGTGGGTGGACGCAAGTTTTTAAATATAGTGATGGGAACGCTTAACGGGCTCGAAAGGGTGTGACCAAATAATGCAGCGTTTTCAAATATTGGAGAAGGAAGGATTTCATGGATGCGGGTTTCGAAGTAAGGGAATGGGCCGTATTGAAATGGGTAAAGCCCATTTATTTAAAATCAGTTTAAGTTTGTTTAATTTATTTTGTATATAGAATTTGTTAACACCATAACTTATCCGTACGAAAACAGAATCACGAACGGTCGGATCCGTTGTGACCATATGGACGAGAGCTACACACCGGAACTGACTTGAAGTGAAACTGGGGCTCGTTACAATTTATGGCGAAATAAATTGTCCGATTGAATCAAATAACGCAAACCGTTGTTTAACGGCTAATGCGCAAATGTGAGTAAAACTCACCAACTCTGAACAGTTATATTTTTATAACGTACTTTTAGAACTGTTAGATATTGATTGACTGTTGTGTGTAGATTGGTTGATTGAACTGCTAGACAGTTAGTTGAAATTATATATATATATATATATACCATTAAATATTAATATTGTTTATCAGAACAATTCATACTGAAACGAAGTTGATGTTAATTATATGGTTTAACATCTGTGATGCAAGGGAATAGGTTGGAGGGACCCAACTGGGCTCCTCGATATATAAAATACTGTTTTGTTCATATATTTTGATATGTGATGTGTTATATAATTTTTGATGATTATGTGTGCTTGGTAAATAGTAATCATGGTTATACGGTATTTTAAATACCAAAATGAATACTGGAAAGTAAAAAGGGAAATTTCAAACTGTGTATTGAAATAGAAGTGTCGAACGATTATTTACTTAGCAAGTAAATAGAAGTATAAAGGAAGATATTTACTTAGGAAGTGAATAGAATTTATAAAGGAATATTTATTCAGAAAATAGAATAAATGTAAAAGGGGAAAATATTTAGGAAATAAATATGATATTATAAAAGGATATTAAAAGGAAATCATTATAAGTGATTAAACGCTGTTATAGGAAATCATCATAAGGGATTAAACGCTGTAAAAAGGAAATCGTCATAAGTGATTAAACGCTGTTATAAGGAATTCATTATAAGTGATTAAACGTTGTTAAAAAGGGAATCTTTATAAGTGGAGAAATGTTATTAAAAGGACATTTTTAAAGTGAAGAACCGTTACTAAAAGTAAATCTTTAAAAATGGATAAACGTTATTAAAAGGAGTTAATCAGTTAGAGTTAACCAGTTAGAGTTAAATCGAATATTAGTTATTCGAATAAGAGTAAATCAAATAGAGTTAAACAATATTAGAAACTGACTAGAGATTGGTAAGTTGAATATTTTTCTGAGTGTTGATCTGATGTTGGTTTCGGCCTTCGGGGTTTGTACTTAGAGAATTGTTCTCTTACTAGTTTATAGTTTGGGACTGATAGTTGTGGAAGTTAGTGGAACATGAATGATGATTGGAAATATTTTCCAGTATTAAATAACGTATATTTTCTAAACATAGAAAATGAGGATATATATATATATATATATATATATATATATATATATATGATGATTTGGATCGATAGTTCCGTTTGGAATTAAGATCGATGTGTGAACACCGACATTCTTTTCTTTGATAGTTAACTCACCGACTATCGAAGTTTTTACCATTTTAACTTTGCTAATATGGAGAGACCGGTTGGATTCTTATCCAAAGAACCACTCTGTATTGGCATAAGCGTTGCAAAAATGCAAAAGAAAATTGAAGACGGAGTAAAGTGCAAGGGCTGTTGTATAAATCTTAGATAACAATGGACTAAGATGGATGTACTGAATAGTGCCTTCGGTTTCGTTCAGTCCCAGAACGAACGTAAATGGACGAATGTCTGACAAAGTATTTCCAATGATCGAATGGGTTGGTCTGTATAAATATATATGGTTGCAACGGATTTATCCCTTAGCATAACATCCAGGATATGTGTATAAACCAACTAATGATTTACGAATATGATAATGTGGCATTCAAAGTGATTGTGTTATAAATGAATGGAAAGTAAGCGTAACCTCTAGCCTCTCATCCGGTAAATGACAGAAATCGGGCAGGCAACATGGCTAAGTCGGTCGCACCGAAGTAGGGTGTATTATCACCTATCTAGAGAATATTCATTTGCTTCTTTTAATCTATCAATGCTGTCCCGTATATATATACGGGAACGGTTGCTGATCCCAACCGTTGGTGATATACATTCGATACACTCAAGCGAAATGAGTGGTCGGTCATGTGTGGCTGAGTTGCAAGATGTTCTTGTTGAACTCCAGTATATCGTTCCTAGAGTACACTGATCGTAAGGTGGTTCCATACCTTGTTATAGTTGGAAATCTATTACTCAATACGTGCTTGCGGTTTTGATTGTATACTATATATGTAGAACGTGAGATGAAAGCGTTTCTGCTAGACTGATAACTATTTGTATTTAGACATTATTATAATATCAGAATGATACTGCTTTTCAAAGTTGTTTGGATTCTCATAAGGGAAAAACCCGTTCCGTTATACGGTGTGGTCTTATGATACATCGTTTACTTATTCAAACTGTTTTAAACTGTTTACTCGTACCAGTCCCATGACTGACCCGGAGTTTACTTTGTTGTTTTCCCTAAACTCTTGGGTGCCTAATTTTGTATGGGCAGTCAAGTAGTCAGGATTTTACAGATACACTTGGAGAGCTTGGAGAGGGAGGCTTCGGGATTCTATAGCTATTATTATTTCCGCTGTTGTTGTAAGTGCTGTACTCTGATAAGTTCTATTGTATATATAACTGTTTGTATTTCAAAAGCTATGTTATATTTTATTCGTTCCGCTGTGAGATTCGTGTTTACTCTGATGATGATGTTCTTCTTCTTCTTCTATTCTAATAGTTCTACCTTATCTTTCCTTACCCTCTATCTTCTTTCTAGTAGTTTCTTGAATTTCAAGTGCAATTTGGGGTTGGACTTGTGTTATTTAGTCAGCTCAAATTGGACCGGATTTGCGGGTCACTACAGTTGGTATCAGAGCATTGGTTTAGTGAATTACCTTGGCTCTGTGGCGAAATTCAGTAGAGATGGGATTAGTAATACCCTAGACTGAGATTGAGTGTATATATATGAGCGCGTATTTGTTATTTGATATAAAAATTTGTTTTATATTATGGAGATTTATTGGTCGAGTAGTTTATGGATTCTGGTCGATACAGTAATGCAAACTATGTTGATAGGTGTTACTAAACACTTGAATACGATGAACCGAAATGATATGTTTTGAAAAGAGGGTAAATGAAATAATTTTATCCAAGTATATATATTGGAAATATTATAATGTGTTGGTTGTTATTATAATCGAATAAAATTATAACAGTGGAATGGGTATAAATAACCAATCAGAATTTGTATAAGTGTTACGAGTGAATTAAATCTGAAATCAAAGTCAGAATTGAAATTTAAAACTGGAAATTCAGACCAGTGTTTGTAATTGAATCTGGATTAAGTATACGTGAATTTTAAAATCCTGGGAGGTTTTAAATTTGTTTTGATTAGGATATCTGGGATTGATTTCAATATGGGAAGTGTTTAAAAGTGGTTTTGAAAGGAATATAGTATTGAACTCACTTTGATCGCTGGGTAATAATTCTGATGATGGATCGACACATCATCGGTGTAATTTTCGAGTTGCTAAGTGACGGATTACTACCAAAGATTTTGTTTTGAAATTGTTTTTCAAAAACAAGTTATTCAGGAATTCAAAGGATTTTGATTTGTTATTATGATTTCAAGTGATTTGAATAAACCCAGGAATTTAAATTCGGAAATTAAATTAACTTATGAGTTGAATAGATGAATTGGTAAAAGTGATTTGTAAATTGGGATTTAACTTGAAATAAGTGAATATGAAATTGAGTTGGTAAGTTGAGAGATTGAAATTTGAGATTAGAGTTTGAATGGAATTTTACTTGAGTTCAAGCCAATAAATGTGTTGAGAATAAAGACAGATTGGAGTTTGATTTGGATGGCATGATATATGCAAAGTTGATAGCAGATGGTAGGGATATAATGATATACCCGACAAAAAGGTACAAGTTTATAATTGATATGAGTTTGGAATTTATGATCCGAATTGGCAAGCCGCTTGGCTATTTGATTTTCTTTTGGTTGGAGATAGCCTAGAGAGGCGAGTTGTGGTTTTACCGATAGGGCTGTACAAAGGAGGTTATGGCGAAATTTTCTGAAAATTTAAAGTGTTAGAATTTTTTTAGAATTTTTGAAAATTTAGGTTAGTCGGAAGGAATTAATATTTTAGTCAATATTAATTAGTTCAGTCGAAATCAGAAATAAGGGGTAAGCAAATCTTAGGAATTCGAATAGATAGGGTCGTCCTCTAACTTAGCAATTTCGAGGACGAAATTATTTTAAGTGGGGAAGAATGTATTGACCTGGATATTTGACGGTGTAATAATTAACTTATTTAATTATTTAAATGACGAATATATTATTTAATCGACGACGTTAGAACGTATAATTATATTATAATTAAAATCGAACTTGAAATGGAGCTACAGTTCGTAATTTGGCGATTCGAACTTTAACTGAGTGTACAGGATTCGTTTTAAATCGGATTTCTGTGAAACAAGAAACATGTGGAGCTGGTGGAGTATATCTTTCTAGTGGAAGAGAAAAATCAGGATTTCGTCGTGTAGATTTTGAGATATGTCCAAATCAAATTTTAAAATAGTCGCTATAGAATCGTTTATCGACCATAACGGTTTATTCGATATAACTAGAGATCGGTTTTGAATCTAGACAAGGTTCTTTTGAGACGTAGTGACAATTTAATTTTTAGAATTTTATGGTAATTTTTAATTAATTAAATAAGAAACTTTTTACTTGGAGTATTTTGCACCCTATATCGATATTTTGGGGTTTCACAATAAGAGTTAAACTACCGGTATTATTATATTTCTGGAGTCGGGACACCTCGCTCGTCACGATGGTGTTTTTATTTCTGTCCATAGCGGTTCGTACGTGAACATGATTTTACGTATCGAGGTACTCTCCAAAATTTGTTTTAGAAATTAAATGCACGTACACGTTCCATGTGCTTTCCGTGGCCTTCCTAACATACACACACCCACGTCTTCTTCAATGACATAACAACTCAAGAAGATGTACCTGCGCCCAGCCCCATTTAAATAGATCCTGTAGACTATATGTCATAATAGTGTACTTAATATATAACATTGCTTAATTTAAAAGTATGGATATTTCTATACCTTAGGTTCGAAGTACACTGTGTCTGTACACATGTCTTAGTCAAGAAGTAACCATTGATTTTTATAAATATACACAGTTAAGTCAAACGCAATATACGTATATATATATCAAAATATATACGCAAGATTTTTTTCTGGTCTAATCTCATTAAAACAAGGCCTACCCTATGGAAGGAACTAAACGGCGCCTGTACAAATATGTCTCTTTCATTTAAGGCAAACTACCCTCCCCATATACACCGCATGTTCCCATCAAAAGAAGTCACCTCCTGCCTGCAAACCAAGTGAACTTTCACATCTCACAGAAGCTTCATAACTAAGCAAGCAGGAAACCACAGTGTTCCATCTTTTCCTTCATTAATAAACGCAGCTATGAAGTGAAATACAAGACCGACCAACACTTTTCCATTTTTCTTAACGATGAAGTATTGAAATATTATAAATACACGCAGACACCTCACTTAGTTTGGCTTTAGCTAATTTAGCAAATACTTGTTTTAATGGCATAAATAAATAAATTCTTGAAGTTATATTCTCGTGCTCTGCTTAGTGCTGAGCGGTATTTGGATGCTGAAATGCGTGGTTTGGCGAGTACTCAAACTCGAACAGTATACTAGAGAAGATGGAGAGAGAAGTTGCGGTTGCTAAGGATAAACGTGAAGTAAAGGGGAGCGGTGCATGGTGTACAGGGGAGTTGCGGTTGCCATCAAGGAATATTATGGTGTTATAGTTTGGTTTATATTAAATAATAAGGAAGATAGCAGAGTGAATGGTGCTATGCTTAACTGGAAGGAGAACACACTGTTTGCATGACAGGAGCACTTGCGTGCTCGCGTTGGAAGTGTTTGGAAGTGAATTCAGTGAAGATCCGCAGTCCAGTGAGGAGAGAAAAGGGGGGTGTGCTGTTGTAACAGTGGAGGAAAAGAAAGATTTGTGAAAGGATACATGGACGCTTTGTTGAGGAACTTTACGTGTGGGTGAGCAGGTTCATGTTAGTGATTTCCGTGCACCATGAACGGAGCTGCGAGCGGCTTCAAATGAGCGATGGTACTGACGTTGATTTTCGTCGTAGTGAAGAGAAGTGGATCAGTTGGTCCTTGTGTGTTAAATCATGAAGGATGGAATACTGTTGGGACTTGAGATGGACGTGGGACATAACATGAAGAGGTGATAAGCCACGGCAGATGTGGTACAAGTGTGCGAACATGTGCTGGAGCAACAGCACGTTGGGAAAAGAAGAAAATAAGGGGGCGCAGAAGTGCAGTAGTCTCACGGGTTTGTGGTGTACTGGGATCCTAGTTATGTAAAAGGGTAGGTGGACGCAAGTTTTTAAATATAGAGATGGGAACGCTTAACGGGCTCGAAAGGGTGTGACCAAATAATGCAGCGTTTTCAAATATTGGAGAAGGAAGGATTTCATGGATGCGGGTTTCGAAGTAAGGGAATGGGCCGTATTGAAATGGGTAAAGCCCATTTATTTAAAATCAGTTTAAGTTTGTTTAATTTATTTTGTATATAGAATTTGTTAACACCATAACTTATCCGTACGAAATCAGAATCACGAACAGTCGGATCCGTTGGGACCATATGGAGGAGAGCTACACACCGGAACTGACAGGAAGTGAAACTGGGGCTCGTTACAATTTATGGCGAAATAAATTGTCCGACTGAATCAAATAACGCAAACCGTTGTTTAACGGCTAATGCGCAAATGTGAGTAAAACTCACCAACTCTGAACAGTTATATTTTTATAACGTACTTTTAGAACTGTTAGATATTGATTGACTGCTGTGTGTAGATTGGTTGATTGAACTGCTAGACAGTTAGTTGAAATTATATATATATATACCATTAAATATTAATATTGTTTATCAGAACAATTCATACTGAAACGAAGTTGATGTTAATTATATGGTTTAACATCTGTGATGCAGGGGAACAGGTTGGAGGGACCCAACTGGGTTCCTCGATATATAAAATACTGTTTTGTTCATATATTTTGATATGTGATGTGTTATATAATTTGTGATGATTATGTGTGCTTGGTTAGTAGTAATCATGGTTATACGGTATTTTAAATACCAAAATGAATACTATAGAGTAAAAAGGGAAATTTCAAACTGTGTATTGAAATAGAAGTGTCAAACGATTATTTGCTTAGCAAGTAAATAGATGTATAAAGGAAGATATTTACTTAGGAAGTGAATAGAATTTATAAAGGAATATTTATTCAGAAAATAGAATAAATGTAAAAGGGGAAAATATTTAGGAAATAAATATGATATTATATAAGGATATTAAAAGGAAATCATTATAAGTGATTAAACGCTGTTATAGGAAATCATCATAAGGGATTAAACGCTGTAAAAAGGAAATCATCATAAGTGATTAAATGCTGTTATAAGGAAATCATTATAAGTGATTAAACGCTATTAAAAAGGGAATCTTTATAAGTGGAGAAATGTTATTAAAGGGACATTTTTAAAGTGAAGGACTGTTACTAAAAGTAAATCTTTAAAAATGGATAAACGTTATTAAAAGGAGTTAATCAGTTAGAGTTAATCAGTTAGAGTTAACCAGTTAGAGTTAAATCGAATATTAGTTATTCTAATAAGAGTAAATCAAATAGAGTTAAACAATATTAGAAACTGACTAGAGATTGGTAAGTTGAATATTTTTCTGAGTGTTGATCTGATGTTGGTTTCGGCCTTCGGGGTTTGTACTTAGAGAATTGTTCTCTTACTAGTTTATAGTTAGGGACTGATAGATGTGGAAGTTAGTGGAACATGAATGATGATTGGAAATATTTTCCAGTATTAAATAACGTATATTTTCTAAACATAGAAAATGAGGATATATATATATATATATATATATATATATATATGATGATGATTTGGATTGATAGTTCCGTTTGGAATTAAGATCGATGTGTGAACACCGACATGTTTTTCTTTGATAGTTAACTCACCGACTATCAAAGTTTTTACCATTTTAACGTTGTTAATATGGAGAGACCGGTTGGATTCTTATCCAAAGAACCACTCTGTATTGGCATAAGCGTTGCAAATATGTCAAAGGAAATTGAAGACGGAGTAAAGTGCAAGGGTTGTTGTATAAATCTTAGATAACAATGGACTAAGATGGATGTACTAAATAGTGCCTTCGGTTTCGTTCAGTCCCAGAACGAACGTAAAGGGACGAATGTCTGACAAAGTATTTCCAATGATCGAATGGGTTGGTCTGTATAAATATATATGGTTGCAACGGATTTATCCCTTAGCATAACATCCAGGATATGTGTATAAACCAACTAATGATTTACGGATCTGATAATGTGGCATTCAAAGTGATCGTGTTATAAATGAATGGAAAGTAAGCGTAACCTCTAGCCTCACATCCGGTAAATGACAGAAATCGGGCAGGCAGCATGGCTAAGTCGGTCGCACCGAAGTAGGGTGTATTATCACCTATCTAGAGAATATTCATTTGCTTCTTTTAATCTATCAATGCTGTCCCATATATATATACGGGAACGGTTGTCGATCCCTACCGTTGGTGATGTACATTCGATACACTCAAGCGAAATGAGTGGTCGGTCATGTGTGGCTGAGTTGCAAGATGTTCTTGTTGAACTCCAGTGTATCGTTCCTGGAGTACACTGATCGGAAGGTGGTTCCATACCTTGTCATAGTTGAAAATCCATTACTCAATACGTGCTTGCGGTTTTGATTGTATACTATATATGTAGAACGTGAGATGAAAGCGTTTCTGCTAGACTGATAACTATTTGTATTTAGACATTATTATAATATCAGAATGATATTGCTTTTCAAAGTTGTTTGGATTCTCATAAGGGAAAAACCCGTTCCGTTATACGGCGTGGTCTTATGATATATCGTTTACTTATTCAAACTGTTTTAAACTGTTTACTCGTACCAGTCCCATGACTGACCTGGAGTTTACTTTGTTGTTTTCCCTAAACTCTTAGGTGCCTAATTTTGTACGGGTAGTCAAGTAGTCAGGATTTTACAGATACACTTGGAGAGCTTGGAGCGGGAGGCTTCGGGATTCTATAGCTATTATTATTTCCGCTGTTGTTGTAAGTGCTGTACTCTGATAAGTGCTATTGTATATATAACTGTTTGTATTTCAAAAGCTATGTTATATTTTATTCGTTCCGCTGTGAGATTCTTGTTTACTTTAATGATGATGTTTTTCTTCTTCTTCTATTCTAATAGTTCTACCTTATCTTTCCTCACCCTCTATCTTCTTTCTAGTAGTTTCTTGAATTTCAAGTGCAATTTGGGGTTGGACTTGTGTTATTTAGTCAGCTCAAATTGGACCGGATTTGCGGGTCACTACATATCCAGAACTCCTTGCCTGGTAAGATTTATTTTGCAATTTAGTTATTCCGCGTGCTAGGATAAATTTGTTTTGCTTGTTTTCCATGTTTGATTGTTGTTTTATGGTTGATAGGCATGCAGGACCCTTTGTGTGTTTTGGTTAGGGAATTTCGGGGGCGAAATTTCTTAAGGGGGAGAGAATGTAACAACCCGCATTCTACGCAGCGGAGGATCGTAGAATATTTATTTCTTTCCCATATGAAGTCTTATGGTCATGTGACTTTGGGAAACAATCATTAGAGTCATTTCCTATGTTCATGATTTTTGTCAAATTTTAAATGACCGTTTTTCCCCTAGATGATCTTGTTTTGGCCATAACTTTTGACTGGAAAAGAATTTTGACCTAAAACCACTTCCATTAGATTAGTTTAATGGTTTACCTTTTCGTAGAGTAGTCATAATAGCCAAACGGACTCATCGTTTGGGAGATATGGCTGAAATAAGGTTTGGAAGGTGAAAAACTACTTAACCGGGCCAAATAGGGTGATTAGTGAATGGGCCCATAACCCATATCGGGATTAGGGTTATGGGAAGGCTGAAAAGAGTTAGAGATTCATTCCATTTCAATTTTCTAGCCTCCACTTATCTCTTAGAAACTCTAAAAATGGCCTCCAACCTCTAAATCACCTCCAAATCACCTTCTAATCAAGGATTAAGCTTAGCAACATCAAATCAAGGAAGAACTTCACCAAATTGACATTAGAGCTGCTTTTTATCATTGGGATTCACACCAAATCAGAGATTTATTTCAGATCTAAGTCTTATTTGTGGCTAAGGTGAGTGATTTGCATAGTTCCTCACTAATTATGGCTAATTAAGGGTAATTAGTGTTAATTAGCGAATTTAAACATGATAAAATTCTGGAAAAATATTTATAAATTCTTAAATGATGTTTTAGGCCTCTGATATGAATTTGGGTTAATTTGGTTAAGTTTTGCTAATCACATCATTAGTTTCACCTAAACGTGCTTAAGGGAAAATATGGGGTTTTGGCTATGTTTGATAAATTTTAACGTATCATATTGTTGTTTTGGTGTTTGTGGTTGATTATACATGTTGCTATGACTGTATGGTATGCTTTGTGATTGATTAGAGTAGTTGTAATGGTCGAAAACGCTGTCGAGTGGCGTAAACTGCTTGTTGGAGAAAGTGCAGAAAATTGGCCGATCCGGATCGGAACGGAGGAAAGGACCCGATCCGAACCACCTCCCCTGCGAGTTCAGAAGCTTCGACCCTTTTATCGTATGAAGAAACTCCGATCCGATCCGTAGCATTGTATGGAACACAACTTGGAGACTCCGACCCGAACCGGTGTGCTATGAAGGAAACTGATCCGATCCATCATCTTGTGAGGACTTCCGATCCGATCCGAAGAAGCTTGCCAAGGAGTGTAGACCTCGACCCGATCCGGAGCAGAGGGGAAGGCTTGTGCTGAAGAACCCGATCTGATCCAGTGGGGGATGTTGAAGACCAATCTGAACCGCTATGACATGAAAGTGACGATCCGAACAGATCCGGTGATGACCAATAACCCGAGATGCAAAGGTAGTCCAAATGGAAGTTAGAGCTCAGGATCCAGTTGGGAACCAATGAGTTCACTTCATGATTGGACTTTGCTGTGGGATGTGTGCTAAGAAGTTGTCGACATTCATAACTTCGATTCACCGCTGAGAATGGATGATGGGCTATTTATCAGTGCAGTAGAGTCACTATGACTCGAGGGGCAAGGTGATGGTAGCAAGACTACGTTATTAGTGCAGTAGAGTCATTATGACTCGAGGGGCAAAGTGATGCGTAGTAAGACTATGAGCCAGTGCAGTGGGGTCATTGTGACTTCATGGGGCAGAGTGGACATAGTAAAGTATTAGTAAGGCTACGAGCCAGTGCAGTGGGATCATTGCGACTCCATGGGGCAAAGTGGACATAGTGAAGGGTTAGCGGCTATGGATCAGTGCAGTGAAGTCATTGAGACTTCATGGGGCAAAGTGATCACAGCAAAGTATATTGGGTGATCAAAGTGGTGGATATCGTATGCTTTACGCACTGAGTGAGAGATGTGAGGATGGTTGTTATGCTTGATTGTTTGCTATCACTATGACATGCAAACCCCCACTCCCGTTATCTTTACACCATTTGAAATGGCACCTTAGAGTGTTGTACAGTATGTAGTGCTAAATCTTTGGTTGCAGGTCCAGGTTCAGGTAAGGTTTAGTATACCTGTTATTGTTCTGTTTAGATGCTTATCGCTCATACCAGACTTTTTGTCTGACCCAGAGTTTTATGTCTCTTCTTATTACTCTGGGTGCTCACACGAGCAGACTAGAGACAGGTTAGCTGGTGATGTGCGAGTAGCTGATTCGGAGGCGAGCAGGAGGCTTCCACGTATGATATATAGATATTCTCCCTGTGTCGTTGGTGGTCGCTACTTGGGCATTAGTAGTGTACCTCCCTTATCTTGCTTTTTCTCTTGAGACAGTTTAAAAGTTGTAATAATGTCTGCTTTGGATCATAAGCTGTACTTGTATTTTCCACTGCTATGTTAGTTTGTTTTCAGCTTATGCACTGTCTCACCTATTTTATGTCAAGTATATTTTGTACCATGCGCTGTGAGACATTCTATAGGTTCCTGGTTAGTTCATTCTCTTCTTTCCTTTCCTTCCGACGACCGTCCCGTGCTAACTGGACATGTGTACATCGCACCTTTGGAGTAAATGTTGGTTGGTGCGGGGAGGGCCGTCACAATTCCACTTTATTTTTTAAATGATTCTAATTCCAACTATAGTATTTCAAACCGTTTTATAAACTATTATATTAATAATTAATTTTCTTTATAAACTATTTTACCTTATAACTATTTATTTTTATTAATTATTTTAAATAAATGATTTTAATAATTTTTATTTATTTTATAAACCACTTTAATATTATTAGCTATAAATTTTACTAAATCTAAAATTTCTATTAAAATGCAAATTATTTATTTTCATACTATTTCAATTATGTATTTGAACTATTTTAATACTCTATTTATTTTAAAGTTGGAATTGTTTCAAGATTTTAAATATGGTTTAAATGGAGATTTTATTATGAAATATTCTATCTTAACTATTGAAACGAGTTTAAAGAAAGTATGATATTTTGATATGAAGCACGAACCTCTTTGAAATCTAAAGAAGCGACCAGTGTGGAAAATGTAAATGATTGGTTGTTAAAGACACCGGGATCGGATATTGTGATACTCTCTGCCAATACCAAATACCACTTTAACAACTGTGTAGACGATGGAGTTCCAGAATGAAGTAGGTTGATTTGGTGGCGATTATTAGATTTTAAGAAAGAGAATGATGATGGATGTCCTTGACCTTTGGGTCATAATTAAAATGACTAAAACAGGGCTATACCGGGCCGAGTGGGGTTAACTACCTCCATCAACAACACTTCTTCCTTTATTACTATAGTCCCTCGGTTTGATTGATTTGATTTGATGTGCATCCGTGATTTGGGAGTGTCGTTCGAGGTAGGCGATAGTAGGGTCTGTGCGTTACCACCAGTTCGGGCATGCAACTAGTATATTCCTACTCTGGGCATTCCTTGTGTGCCTTGTCATATTATCATGATCGGACCGCATACGACTTTGATTTGTACCGTACCTATGGGGTGCCCTCTGATAGCCACTACGTACTATGGACTTTACGGTATCTGTATAGACTACGGTACTATAAACGGTGGAAGAGTAATAATGGTAATCCCTCTTATGCTATTTTAATATTTTATATTTAAACGTAGACCCTATTATAATAGCGTTTTGCATTATATAGTATCTAGTTTAACGGATCCTTAGGAGATGGAAATTCCTGTAACGCCTCTTAAGTTATTGCACTCATATTATTGCATGAATTTGATTTAACTAATATGAGAATATTTTAGTTCTGATCCAAGTATTTTTCTTTTTATTTGTGCTCGGGTCAGTCTAAGTTTTCAATTAACGAAGACATAGTTATGAAGATGAAGATGGAGCCTGACTGACGTATTCATTTATATTATTCTGCTGCATATATTGGTATGTTGTGTGTTAATTAACTCTGATAATCGTTGTAAATGTATAATCAAATATATATATTAAAATTTTCATGAACTGTTATTCATTTATTATATTTTGCCCTTCCGCTGCGAGACTCTGTATTTGTTTTCTTCTTTCTTCTTTTTCTCATTTTAATCCAAATAACTATCTGAAATTTTGGGTTCGTTTTAGTTGACATTTATGTATTTTGTCGCTTTGAACGACCAAAAATTGCATATGTAACAATAGTTATGTATATATATGACTATACTTTTAAAGAATAACCTTGAGTTGGTCCATAAGCGAGTGACTAGTTCTAAAGATCATTATGTAGTAGTATGGTACAAATAAAACCATGAACATGTATCATATGAAATTAATTATCAGATTTCCCTTTTTATAAAGAAAGAGGATGATCCTTTATGTAGGAAATTAGACATCCATATACCAGAGATAGGACATTGTAATGAAGAGATTACATGCTATAATATACAGCAGAAAGTCATATATTAAATGCATAAATTGTATATATAGGGCATGGTCCTACTGGATTCTCACATAAATTAGTGATAATGAAATGCCGTGTTTGGTGGTAAGATAAGTCAGTGTATGTAATTGAGACCCATTCAATTATAATAAGAACCAAATCATGTTTATTAAAAACAACTGCATTTAGAAAATGAAACTATTAGTTAATTTGTTTGCTTAACTAATAACACGCAAAATCTAACATAGTTTCGGGTTTAAATGGGATGAAGTTGATAATGCATAGTCTGCTTATAGTCTATACTGACATGTGTATGCAGCAAGAAAGGATATTTTTAGTAAAAAGGGACTATACTATCATATACACATATGGTTTGATCACAAAAATGCTTAAGTATAGTAATTGGTAAGCAATAAAGCACCATGTCAATTATGTATACCGAGGCGTGGCTGATATCTTGCTTGTGTATCTAATACCAGATCATATATTACTTTTAACATGCTAAAGTGAATCAGATGGAAAGAGAGAAGTTAACCTAGTCTTGGTTTGAATAATATAAATAAGTTGAGTTACTCTTTGAAATAGCAAAATAGGTTTGCAAAGCCTGGAAAAGTGGACAAATACCGGTGCAAAAATTATAAGAGCCTAGTTAATGTGTAGGAGATTGTAAAGTTCCTCTGAAGCAATTTATTTTAATTTATAAAGGAAAGCAAACTTTTCTGGAAAATAGTAATTTGTTATATAAAGGGCATTTATACTAGAGAAAAGTTTTATACTTGGTGTATTTGTAATATCTTTAGATACATGCTGGGTTTGGACAAAATTATCACAGTCATAAACAAATTTTGCAACTAAAATGATTACTGATGTTAAATGAGCTGTAATTAGAAATACCTTTGATAAATATTAAACCAATGATCTACTTCCATTTTTAGTTGTGTTGAGATTAGTTTAATTTAAACTGATTAAATATCTTTTGCTGTAAAATTTAGAAACTCTGATATTAGCAATGGAAGACTTGTATATCTTCACATATATAAGTAAAAAGAAAGTTTGAAGCAAACTAATATTTTTATATTGGTAGAAGGGATCCTGGAATGGTTTTGAAAAGGGGATTGAGAAGATGACCCAGCGTAATTTAGTAATAAGTAATAAGTAATTAAAAGTGAAATTATTTGGGGGTCATTTCATTTTTGTCACCCTTTTAAAAACAAATTTACTTGCAATTTAATTTTGTCAACAGCATTGGTTGTTAACTTAACCATTTATTCATCCATTTGTTCTGTTTTCAATCATAGCTTTCCATAAGTGAATGTATATAATGAAATTCTTAACTATTTTTCATAATATAATATTGCCACGTAACCACATCATTGTCAATTCATTCCACTATACGTAGATCTTGAATTATCTGAAAGATGCCATTTTCGAAAGACAGAAAAACAAAGAGGCGATATGTTATTGAACGAGAATGCATGTAGGTTTTCAGTAGTTAATGAGTTAGCTTCATATGTGCATGTTGAATTATGTTTGTCAGCTACAAATTGTTAAACTTTAAAAATGGGAAACAATATTTTTAAAAAGGGAAGTGCAAACAAATCCAGTAAAGTTGTTACGAAAAGGATTTGGTATGATGAAAAAGGCAACATAATAGATGACAAAACAAAGAGCGTAACAATTTTTCATGGGTTTGATACTATATGAAATAACAATTGAAAACAAAAAATTTGTATGTTTGTTATATTTTAGCTTCCGCTCACAGATTATTCTAACTCATTAATTGAGAACCCAGGCTAGAAAGAAGAAAACGTAGTTTGATTCAATATAATAATTGTACCGAAAGCTCTTAATATTGTGCAGCAATATATTTGTTGGACCAAAAGCTCTCAAGAGACGGAGTTGTAATTATCAACAATAAAAATAAATAAAAACAGAGATGTAGTACAGTGCATCCTGCAAGAAGCATAGAGCAAATGTGATTTAGGAATATATGCTAGTTTCCATTCCAAAACAAATGAAGTCATGTTACAGCTTCAGAAAATAAAAAAATAACTGGATGTAATTTCATTTCTGATAATGACTATTTTTGAATTCAGTAGTAAATTATATATTATTGTGTTATGGAATTTTTTGTTTATATACCTAAATGTAGTGAAAACTAATCCCAAGTCATGTATGAAAGTTTTTTGAGCATTCCCGAAATAGCAGACATCTATATTTTATTGTGCAACTAGAAACACAACCATTGTTTATGAATTTACCTCCCCTAGCACTGTATGGTTTTGATTTCATTTGTTGTATTCAAATTAGTTTGAATGTTGAAATCTAATATTTCAGTTTTTTTAATTGTTATGATTATGCCAACTTTCCACACATCCTCAAGAATTTGATTTTCATAATGATCTTTATATTATTAAAGTAATGCATACAATTGAATGTTTTTACTTGAGGTCCTCATCACTTTATCATTCATCAACTAATGCTTCTATTATGTAGGTAAACCATGGAGTTATCCAACAACTTGAGTAACAAAATGCCTAAAGAAAAAGAGGTATATTGCTTGTACTTGATGCTTTATATCTAGATATATTGTTTTCTTAAATATTTTTTCAAGTCAAACATCATATATCACTTTCTTCTATATTCAAAAGTTTCATGCTTCTAAGACATGTATTGTTTGCATTATACAACACTCACTGATGAGTTGATTGCTTTTGTCATTTCAAGATTATAGACAAGGTTGTGTTTAACGGCTTCAAGTCTGCTTAGATGTCGAATTTTTAGTATACTGGAGTTTAATTTCCTTTTTTTTATATGTATAAAAATATTGTTATATGCAATGGGTAAGCATTCATTAATCTGTTTATGCTTAGTTTAATTGACAGTTTGTTGTTCTTTGTACTTTTGGTACTATAAACAGTGTTACAACACTGAGTTTAATATTTGCGTTCTATTGCTAATAGTTATCAATCATTGTTAAGAAGGTTAGTTGTTAAAATTGAAAACAAAAAATTGTTTTAACAATGGAAAAAGCCTATTGGAATTATAAAATACAATATTATAAAATCATTGTACAAAAGTTATTAACATCTTTTACGATATATCTTACGTATAGTGACTGACTTTTTCTGTTTGCAGCTCCTAAATAGACAACATATAGAGAAACATATTCAACGGTTATTGAAAACATTTTTCAACCATTGTAACATTAATTTTTTCTTATAGTGTAACTTCAATTATCAGTACAGTTCAAAATGTATTGAGAGGTAAATATATGGGAATCAAAATAGAAATTTCCTTCCCATTGTGTTCTGATTAAATTCTAGGAAATGATATGGCGTAGGAAATAATAGGATGTATAGGAAATATTCGGCGTAGGAATGACGTAGGAAATATCGAGTGTAGGAAATGCATAGGAAATATTTTAGTTGTATTTATTGAAGTTGAGTATGTATGGCGTAACTAACGAGTAAGAAATATTTGTCGTCACACCGACATAGGAACTTTTCCGATGTAGCAATGGCGTAGGGAATGGTTGGCCGCTGAAGGAAATATAGCGTAGGAAAGGCATAGGAAATATGGCATAGTTAAGGCGTATGAAAAAATATGGCGTAGGAAACTGCACTAGGCATGGAGTCTGAACGACATAGGAAATATTTTTGCCACGCTTGGAATTATGACACTATGTTCGGCATAGGGAAGGCATAGGAAATTGTAGATGCCTACGCCATTCCTACGCCAATTAGGCGTAGGAGAACCAGAAAATTCTTGTAGTGTATTATAATGTTCCTATTTCTGTTTACCTATAATGCTTCATGAAACTTAATGCATTCTGATAAAAAGTGACATTAACGGATGTGGGGTGTCACATTTGGTATCAGAGCTGAAGGTTACCAGATCGGATAAAAGATTTTGAAAATTGTTTTCAAAGAGGTTTTAAAAGGAAAGCATTTTAAAAGAAAAGTCTGTTTTGAAAAACATATTCCCTAAAACCATATGAAATATATTTTGATTCTCTGTTTGAATCCCTTTTCCTTTTCTTTTCAGCATGTCTGGGGAGCCTAATATTCCTGAGGCATTCAGATACCGACTTGGTTTCATAGGTATCTAGAGGCTACGACACCAGATACCCCTTCATGGGTTGGCTATGTCTCATATTCCGATGGGGGCAACTTTTGAGAAGCTCGTTAATATAGCATTAATGTACGAGGAAGATAAAGGTAAAAAAAAGGCTAGGTCTGAGGAAACACAAAATAGGAAAGTGTGGCCAAAGAAAGGACAACAACAACAACAAAAGAAGGGTGGAAATAACGACAAGGCTAAAGATAAGAGGAAATGTCATAATGTCAGACGCGAGGGTCATTTGGTCAAAGACTGCAAAAGGAGGAAAAATGCTTATTTCAATTGTGGAGAGGTCGGACACTTTTCTATGGAGTGCCCGAAGAAGCAAGGACAAGGTCAAAGGGAAGGATTTCGGGAGGGCAGGTGCATGCTCTCATGGCCAATGCATCAATCAAAGGTAGGAAAGTTTCCGTTGAAGGTTTGATTTCTCTTTGCAATCATTCTATTAGGATTTTCTTTGATTCGGGCGCTTCTCATTCTTTTATATCTGATTCGGTGATTGAATCTCTACACCTTAGTACTAGTATGGTTTTGGATCCCATTGTTGTATCAAACCCTATTGGGGGTACGGCTTATCTGTCTATAATCTATCGGGGTTTGAGAATATGTGTTGGGTGTCGAGTTCGAACGTGATGCATTTGTGCTTGGTTTCATGGGCTATGGGTTTGATTCTAGAGATGGATTGGCTAGCCATGTATCGTGCCATTCTGGATTGTGAGAGGAGGGTCGTTAAACTTTTGACTTGCCATAGAAGGACCCTCGAGATTTCTTGGGACCCTAAGGGGTATGTCATGCTTAGTTTCCTAGAGTCACTTGATGAATCTATCGATGATCTTCGATATGTACCAGTAGTCTGTGAGTATCCAGATGTTTTTGAGGAGGTTCGGGGATTACTTCCAAGGCACGAGATCTATTTTCGTATATACTTGGTGGACAATGTAAAACCAGTTGCGTTGCCTTTGCGCCACATGGTTCCAAGAGAAAGGAGGAAGCTTAGCAAGCATTTAGGGGAGCTACTCGAGAAAGGGTTTATTAGGAGAACCATATCTGAGTGGGGTGCTCCGGTAGTATTCGCCACTAAGGCGGACGGTTCGTGTAATGACCCGGAAATTTGGCGATCTTGATTATCCGATATACAACACATATCGAACATCAAGAGTCAAAAATGCCGGATGATTAATGAAAGAAATTAGAGGGTGAGAATAGATAAGATTGAAACTTAGAACATAAGAAGAACAAGAACACTACATCAGAGTAACACGAACCTCACAGCAGAACGAATAACATATAATATATATATAATAACTTGAAATATACATCTGTACTTGAATATACATCATTATCAAAGTACAACACTTACAACACAACGGAAAATAACTATAGCTATATGATCCTGAAGCCTCCTGCTCCAGCTCTTCAAGTATCTATAAATTCCTGACTACTTGACTGCCCGTATAAAATTGGGCACCCAAGAGTTTAGGGAAAACAAAACAAAATAAACTCCGGGTCAGTCATGGGACTGGTATGAGTAAAACAATTTTAAACGGTTTGAACAAGTAAACGATACATCATAAGACCACGCCGTATAACGGAACGGGTTTTTCCCTTATGAGAATCCAAAATATCTTTATATCAAAAACCTTTTGATATTATAATAATGTCTATCAACCACAATATAATAATCATCTAGTAGAAACACTTTCATCTCACGTTCTACATACGTAGTATACAATCAAAACCGCAAGCACTTATTGGGTAATGGATTTCCAACTATGACAAGGTATGGAACCACCTTTCGCTAGTGTACCTCTAGAGAGGAATACAATGGGTTCAACAAGAACATCTTGCAACCCGGCCACACATGACCGACCACTCATTTCGCTTGAGTGTATCGAATGTATATTACCAATTAATGGTTGGGATCAGCAACCGTTTCCCGAACGGGACAGTATCAACAATAGATTTTTAGAAGTAAATGAAACTCTAGATCAGGTGATTACACACCCTACTTCGGAGCGACCGACTTAGCCATGCTGCCTGCCCGATTTCTGTCATTTACCGGATGTGAGGCTAGAAGCTATGCTTTATCATCACACCAGATTCACTTCGAATGCTACATCGTCATATCCATCAAATCACCGATTGATGTTCTCAACAATACATTATGTGTTAGCTAAAAGAAATTTCCTTCTCCGCTTCCATTCTTGGTACGGTTGGAGAAATCAATATACGTGATCATCTGGAAATACTCTGTCAGACATCCGTCCATACAAGTCATCCAGGAACAGGATGAACCGAAGGCACTATTCAGTACATCCATCTTAGGCACTGTTATCTAAGACTTATACAATAGCCCTTGCACTTTACTCTGTCTTCATTTATCTTTGGCATATATGATTCGCAAGGCTTATGCCAATACAGAGTGGTTCTTTGGATAATAATCCAACCGGTCTCTCCATATTAACAATGTTAAAATGGTCAAAACTTTGATAGTCGGTGAGTTAACTATCAAATGAAAAGACCTGTGCAAACAACGATATTATTTCCAAATGGAAATTCTATCAATCAATCATCAATCATATATATATATATATATATCTATATATATATATTCATATTTCCTTATTTTCTATGTTTAGAAAATATACGTTATTAACAATGGAAAATATTTCCATTATTATTTACATATCACTATCATTTCAAAACTATCAGTCGCTGACTGTAAACTAGTAGGAGAACAATTCTCTAAGTATAAACCCCGAAGGCCGAAACCAGCATCAGATCGATACTCAAAAAACTATTCAACTAAACTAATCTCTAGTCAGTTTCTATTCTTGGTTAACTATATTTGATTTACTCTGTTCGATTAACTTGATTCGATTAACTCTTCTATTTATTTTCTAAATAGAAAATCCTTTATTCCATTTATTTTGCTTAACATCTCTTTTATAACTTATTCAATTTCTAAGTCAATATCCCTTTATCATAACTTATTCATTTCCTAAATAAATAATCCATTTGATATCCTATTTATTTATTCTAAATGTTTCCTTTAATAACCCTATTTATTTAACAAATAAATATGTCCTTTCCTTATTTTATTTATTTAACAAATAAATAAATCCATTATCTTATCCTATTTATTTTCTAAGCAAATAGTCCATTTTATAACATCTTATTTATTTATCCTAAACAAATAATTCACTTTATAATGTTTCCAATTTATAAATATTTCTTATTTATAAATATTCCAAATTATACATATTTTGTTTTCAATCCTTTGAAAATCTCCTTTTGCCATTCCGATATTTTATGGTACTTAACACATCATATCATGATGACCAATATAGTCCATGCACACACAATCAACAACAGGTTATAATTCACATCATATATCAAAATATATGAAAAACAATAAAATAACTGTTGAGGAATCCAGTCGGTTTCCTCCAACCTATTTCCTTGCATCTACAGATGTTACACAATAAAATCAACATCACTTTCAATTCCATATGATATATTCTATTAAACAGAATCAAAATAGAAATTTACTAACTAACTAGTAGTTAAATCAAGCAGTCAACACACAGTCAATCAACCAATATTTAATAGTTCTAAAAATACAACATGAAATTATAAACTGTTCAGAGTTAGTGAGATTTACTCACATTGGACGGACATCGTTAATAATGATAACCATCGCTCGATTCAGACGGACAATTTACTTTGCTATAAATTGTAACGAGCCTCAATTCACTCCCAGTCGGTTCCATGTTGTAGTGTTGTAACAACCCGAAAATTTGGGCCAGTTTAAAATTTTTATTTTGGCAATTTTAGCGAATTTTGAATATTTAAAATGAATTATTTTAAATAACATCAACGAGAAAATTATTTTGAATAGAATTGAATGTATATATTTATATACGTCGTCGTTAGAATATAAATAATTATATATAATTATAAATAGAATGTAAAATGGCGCGGTAGTTCGATAATTCGATTTAAAACTTCAATTGAATGTACCGGGTGCAAAACAATCCGGATTTTAGTGAAACCAAAAATAATAGGATCTAATTGATAATATATTTCCAACGAATCCAAAAAATCGAGATTTCATAGCGGGAATCAAAAGATAAGTCCAGTTGAAAATTCTGAATAGTCGCTATGGAATTCAGGCCCTTAAAAATGGGAATTTTGCAAACGACCTCGGATTTCGATGAAACCATTTTTGTTGGATCCGTGATGTCAAGTTATTGCTAGATTCCAAATTTCATAATTTTTCGAATCAATATGTGAGCGTGGCAAAGGAAAACGCATTTTACCAGTTTCAGTTGATTTTAATCGACTGGAAATTGGCCATTTTTCAAACGATCTCAGAATTTGATGAAACTAGTTTTGTTAGGACCGTATCGTCAATACGAAGCTAGAAAATATTTTTCGGGAATTTTTCTAGTTTGTATGTGACCCCAGTAAATTGAAATGTGCGTTCAAATTCAATATATAGAGTTATATGTTGATTTTGACGAAAACTGATCGAAACGATCGAATCAGCCAACGATACATATCCCATTGTGGCCGGAATGAGGGTATTACCCTAGGGGCGACAGTCGTTGGGTTTCGTTTGGAGTTTAAATGTAAAGTCTACTTTCTAGAGAAAAATAATAATATAAAATAAAAAAATCCTTTTATACACATACCCCCTTCCTTCTTTTCAGTTCAGATCGAAATAAAAAAAAACCTATGAACCCGTCGCCCGATCCCATCAGACCACCCCGCGCCCAGTCGCACCCCCCATCGAGATCGACTGCCGCCTCATCCCCCTCAAATCGCGAACCACCCTTTCGGACCATCTCATCCACCATCGTTCAGCCTTCTCGTGAGAATCCCGAACTCGCGCGACCATCAAGGAAGACCGGATAAGCATCGTTGGGCACAGCGGGGTCTGGGCCACCCACGGTGGCAGCGAGCCGACCTCCGATCAACTGAGGAGGCTGCGAGGGGGGATTGAAAGGGGCGAACTCCCTACCGTCGAGAACTGAAGCGCGATACAGGAATATCAGCGTTGAGTAAGCTTTTTATTTTATTGGATTCCATTTTTCAGTTTTAATATATATAATAATGGGTTTAAATTTCCGATTTTTATTATTATGAAACCATGTTTAAAATCCGATTTATAATGAGTTTAACATTAAATAAAAATTCAATCTTTTTATATACATTAACATAATAAAGACACGATGTTTAACATAGGAGAAATCGTAGATTTTATAAACATGAAAGCATTTGATTTTTATTATGTAAAAGCAAGAATAAAGGTTTGATTTTTATTATGTAAAAGCAAGAATAAAGTTTTGATTTTTATTATGTATAATCATGTTTGAAGATTAAATTTTTGTATAGTGGATATGTTAAAGATGTGTTCTTTATGGTAGTAGCAATGTAAAGAAAAGATTTTTATATATGTAGAGAATACGGGTAGTGAAAATTGACAAGAGTCAAGGACGGTGAAGATTTCTACCTAAGAAGAGTCATGGCGTTGGATTAGCAATTCGGTGAGAACTTCTCACTATTTAATTTATTTCTAGTTGAAATATATACTAGGATGCAGACGGTGTTTAGTAGCACCCGACACCCGTTGTCCACAAACCATGGACGGCTTGTATGCTTGCTTGTTTGATTTTGATATGTAGTTGATTGTGTGATGTGACGTGAAATGAAATGAAATATATTATAGTGGAAAATATTTTATAGTTAAAAATATAATTTTTAACGTGTATATAAAATAAATATTTATAAACAAATCGGACGATTTGTTTATATACACACATTTGACTGATATTGATTGGGACGATAAATTTTACACATCGCCCAACTGCACAAATAAAATCTGTGTTTGATTGTTTGAAACCCCGCACGGGTATTGGGATAATATTTGACGTACACTAATCCTAATAATTAGTTGTATGTCGATCGATTGATTGACAGACAGTTATAAGCGTTAAATATTTATATTCGATGCTTATACAGTGTAGAATGCACTTTGGATGATGGTTGATTATTCATCGTTGTTATGGTTTACATGTGTTGTAGACAATCCATATAATTAACATTATATGGTAATTGATTGGGCCTCATTCCAGTTTTGAATAGAAACATTTGAAAAGAAATATTTGAATAGAAATATTTGAAATAGAAATATTTGAAATAGAATATTTGAAAATAGGAATATATGAAGCCGTATTGATTAGATTGACGCCATTTTGACGTTAACGATATTTATATCGATTTTATTCATTTTAAAATGAATATCGAAAGTGATTTCAAAATCTGATTTTTCGAAAAGAAATGAATTCGAATTGAAATTGAATACAAATGAATTCGAATTGAATTGAATTTAAAATGGATTCGAATTGAATTGAATTGAAAAGAAAATGAATTCAAATCGAATTAAAATCGAAATTGAATTGAAATCAATTTGAAATGAATTTAAAACGAATTTATATTGGAATATTCAATTTTGATTTGAAATTGAATATGAAGTTGAAACCGTTTTGAAAATGAATTTTAAACGATTTATACACCACGTTTTGAATTGAAATCGATGAAGTATATATTATATATACTATATATATAATATAATGGCCTGAATAGAACGCGCCGCGCCGCGGCAGTTCGCGAATTTCGACCATTGACTTCGAACGGATATTACCGGAGATCCGACCGTCGGATTCTCCTAAAACCGGAACCGTTGGGTTCGTATCAAATAGAGCTTTCTAACGAATATTGGAAATTAAAAATCTAATGGTTGGATTTGGAATTATGTCCAAATCGAATTTGAAAAAGGTCGCTGTAAGTGCAGTTCGATGGCCATTGAAGTAAATCGACTGTACGGGCCTTGACAAAATTATTAAAAATAGTAATAATTTGTGTAAAATCATAAGAAATGATATGTGAAGAATTGGGATGAAAAACTACATATTTGAAAAGATAAAAATAGTTTTTTATCGAAATGAACTAGTTTTGAACTAGAATTATAATTCTATTTAATTTTAAATAATTAAATTGAATTTGAAATGGTTTTGAAAATAACCAGAATTTCCAATGATTGTATTGGAATGGATTTGAATCGAAACTGTCTTCGGAATATTTCGACGTTGGATTTCGTGATTATACAGATGTTGTTATGGAAATTTGAAAGATATAGATATATATATCGTTATTTCCAATACGATATTTGTTGGTCGTAGAATTTGATATTGAATATAAGCCGGTATATTTTCTATTCAGAGCCTTGTATTTAATGTCAAATGTGATTTGGGTTTGTCGTGAATGGTGTCTTCATTAACACTGTTCTTGAACCCAGTTGAGAAAAGATTAAATCTTTTTATTTAGATTTAATGAAGTGTACCAATAAAATAATATTTAATTGGAATTGAATTGATATGGATTTTTGGGTTTATCGTGAGCAGTGTTTTAAATAACACTTGTTCTTTAACCCAATAATTAATGGAATGTGATCTTGGGGTTTATCGTGAATAGTGTTTTTAAATGACACCGATTCTTCAACCCCGTTAAAGATTAAAACTAAGTGGAGTTTTAATGAATCTTTAATTAGATTGAAATGATCGAGAATGGAGTATCACCAGTTTTGCTCCAGGCGTTAGTTAAATCTTTAATTAGATTTGAACGAGAAATGATAATTGAATTTACCGATAACACCGTGGCGTTAGATATGAAGTATTACCAGTTTTACTTCATGGGATGAATAGGTTTGGATTGGGAAATTAAAACAAATGATTACTTCGGTAAGGTTCGTTAATCCCGACTAGTCAAATCGAAATTCAAAAGAAGATTATAGAATAAATTCAAGGAATTTATCTTTGATAAAATTAATGGGAACCTTTCCCTATGAATGTGAAATTTAGAAACTAACTGTCGGTTAGCCAAGCAGAATGGTTTTCTGGATATTGATCTGATGTTGGTTTCGGCCTCCAAGGTTAATATTTGGGAAATTATTCTCTTGATTAATTTACGATTAGTGACCGATGAATTGGAATGAGGCGTATGTTGTGTTTGTGTAACACTTATTTAAAATATACGCGAGTTATTCGTATAGACCAGGTTTATCCCATTTTGAATAAATAATACGACGATAAGTTGAAGATGAAGACGGTGATCGAAGACCAGAGGTCTTCACGTCGTTTGCGTAATTACTGATGATCTTGATTGGGCTTTACACCCTAGAAGATGGAAACAGTTGGTGATTGTCCAGACATACTTGGAGATCGATGGATATGCGGGGTATTAGGTGCCTCCGGTTTCGTTCAGACCCAGAACGGACTTGTAAATGGACTTGGTGTCTGACATTGGATTTTAGTCCGTGTGATTGATCTCTATTAAATATATATCTGTTTGGCGGCGGAGAATTTATTCTGTTGCTTAATGCCCTTCTCTGAGACGTACGAGCTCAGGGGTTATATATTGATGGATATCAAATGCATGGAGTGAATTGCCTGTGTGGCATGCCTAAGTGGCAATTGATCGAGGCTTCTGTTGAAAAGAAAAGTCTTGTGGTGATGATCAAAGCACAGCCTGTGTGGCACAGCTTTGTGTAACGTGAATTCGCGAGCCTCGCACCCCGGTTGTGAACCAAAAACGGGAGAGGACCTCAGGGAGGGCATGCGTTTCCTTCTAGCTAGGGTGGTGTCAGTGACCTACCAGCCCTGACATTTATATACTTTTCACCTGTGTGGTTGTTGGTGTTGCGAGGCGCCTCGGTTTGATCGGACGATCCGGGTCCGATGGAGTCATTCGTTGGCTCATTTACGCCCCAAAGGGCGGGGAACGTAGTGTTCAGGCATAATAATCCACATCGGTGGACCGACCCTGTCGCTCTATGGGGCAGTTGCAGCTGTTCCTGAGACACGGGCTAGAGCGTCTCGAATCGGTAGAGGACGATCCCTGGCCTCGGTTCATAGATGGAAATCCAATTTCCAAATACGTGACATTTGCGGTTTTATTTGTAAACCTATATATGGCGACATAGTGGCATGGGACGCTCATGCCGCCTATGATTGATACTTATGATTTGAAGTTGTTTTATACACTACGCACTTATAATAGTATCAAATGATTTGTTTTAAACATATCAAGCATTCTTTGGCTGTTATAAGGGAAAACCCTATCCCCCGGCTTGCGTTGCATTGTGTGATAGGACCTGGGTCTTATAACAGCTTCATTTTTCTTTATTTAGCATTGCGCTGTTGTTTTATGCACTGGTATTCTTGGGAGGAAACCCGTTCCGTGTTATACGGCGTGGTCACTTGATTTACCTAACTTTAAAAACAAAGATTTATAACTGTTTTAGTTCTCACACCAGTCACATGACTGACCTGGAGTTTATTATTTTAACCTAAACTCTAGGTGCCCTTATTTTGATACGGGCAGCTAGTAGTTTTGGTTTTGCAGATTTATATTCACAAGATCCTGGTTTACAGCTGGAATGATATCCGGAAAGCTTTGTATCTGTATATCTCTTCTAGTTGCGTATTGTATTATTTTCCGCTGCTATGTATTTTAATGTAATTTAAATCTCTGATATTTCTGTGTAATATTCATTTATACTCTGTATATTCTTGTAATCTGATGCATTGTTGTAATATACAATGATATGTCCTTCCGTCTGCGTTCTATTTTGTCGTGTTCTCAAAACAATCCGTTCTTTCTCTTCTCTTCGGAGACCGGGGGAGTTCGGGTCGTCTCAGTTGGTATCAGAGCTTTGGTTCACAAAGCTCAGGGAACAAGGCACCTTAGAACCATGCGAAAGAATTCATCAGATATTGGATTAGTAATATCCAACGAGAATGACTCGTTAGAGATAGGATCAGTAGTATCCTAGAACGAGTGTGAAGAGTATATTTTTAAAATGAAAACAATTTTTGTTTTGAAAATTTAAATCGTTGTATACGTATTTGAATATTTATTTTATATTGATTAGGACAGTCCAGTATATAAAGATTTTGCATATACGCCTTGCAAACGTGTATTTGAAGTTTTAATATACTGGATAGATATAGAATTACACTCTAGTCGCCCGGGGGTGATTCTGATGATAGATATATCATCATCAGAATTTATATTCGAGTGACGAACGTGTAATATCTATATATTTCCTATTGACTTGTAACACCCCACACCCGCTAAGGTCACTCACTAAGGGAATGCCTTAGCTTTGGTGGAGTATTTTTGTGAGTATAGAACAGAAAAATTACAACAAGACAGATATAAGTAATACTTGAAAATTTAAAACATCATTTCATTGCAGCGGAAAGTAAAACATGTTTGGTTACATCACAAAACCATAACAAGAGTCAAGTACATAATATCCATCCTGATAAAATAGTAGTACATAATCCCACTACATAGATAATAGCCATAATAGAAAAGATAAACCGAGCTTTACTTCTACGGTCCAAGCCCCAAAAGATAGATATAGCGGTCTGATCCAAGCCCACTAGTGCTAGGCCCACTCTGAAAACCTGAGGGTTGGGAAAAAGATAAACAACAACGGGGTCAGACATAAGTCTGAGTGAGTCCTATAACCCTAACAATACAATCATTAAAGTAATTAGGGTATGATATAAACAAGGTACGGTACCTCTAGGGATAATGACTACACTAAGTAGCCAACTAAACACAGGATGTACTAAGATAACCGAAAAGACGCTTTTATCCACCCAAGGATAATTATTAGATTACACCACCCCAGACTTATTCACCCAAGGGTAATTCCTACACTGCACCACACCAGTTCTACCCACCAAGAGTAATTCCTACCTAAAGGTTGATCCCACTAAGTGTACTTAGTAATTTTTACCCAGTAGTTTCTTGTACCCCTAGCTGACTACACAGGTGTCGTCTGCCCCTATCTCTACTAGGTGTACCCACTACCCCAAGCGATCGGCTCCCTACTGTAGATACCCGTGCTGGCCCCACAGTGGGGTGTATCACTCCCCAAAGTGGCAACCCGGTAATCAATGGTGCACGGCTTATACCTACCCGATGCAACAACGTCTTACCTACCAGCCCGGGTCCACACACGCATATGAAACCCGTTGGACTCGCGTTGCCACCCCTACCCCGTTTTGGCCTCTTATAGTCAAGCCTAATATGCGTGTCCCGTCCTCGACTTGGGTCGAGCCCACAAAGATACGTTTGGGATATTGGTTGAAATGGGCCCCCACAAGCTACTACTTAAGCTTGCCATTTATCTAGTGCATCCCACTTAACCCCTTTTATAATCATACCCACTTACATGTTAAGGTTTGGTTAAGTCATCTAATCATATTTCAATTGCCACTTAAGGCCCCCACAAGCTACTACTTAAGCTTGTCATTTAATTACATTTCAATTGCCACTTAAGGCCCCCACAAGCTACTACTTAAGCTTGTCATTTAATTACAGTTCAATTGCCACTTAAGGCCCCCACTATATTTCCACATGCTACCCAAGGCACTTACTTAATTCCCACATGCCACCCAAGGCACTTATTTAACCCTTTAATCATGTTTAAATTACATGTTCCACTTTGGTTAAGTATTCTAATCGTATTTTCTATTGCCACCCAAGGCAACCCACTAGTTTTCTCATGCCACCCAAGGCAACCCCCACTAGTTACTACATGCCACCCAAGGCACCCACTTAGCCCTCATGCCCCACTACATGCTTATATGGTTAAGTGTTTCTTAATTGATTAAGAACGTAACCCTTGTAAAGACCTCTCACATTAGACCATCTTTTATGGCAGCTGGTTTTGCCGGTCGGTTCCGGGCAGCCTAACACCATAACAGGGTCTAACCTCGTGTCTTTACACTTTTCACGTATTTAGTTTATGCCTAAGACCTCTCACATTGGGCCAATCATTTGTAGCTGATGGATTTGCCGGTCGGTTCCGGGCAGTCTTATGCTACAAAAGGGTCCAACCTCGTGTCTTAGTCGATTAATTACTCCTAATTAATCACTCCCCATATTAATTATCCCTAATTAATATCAAATTTAAAGAATATGGGTAGACCTAACCGAATAGGTAAATTCCCAATTCCATAGCATGGGTAGACCTAACTCAATAGGTAAATTCCCATGGGGTAGACCTAACTCAATAGGTAAATTCCCACTTATGTTCATTCATTTTATTTTGTTAATATGCCTTTTTAACCCCATCGTTCCCCACGTAAATCGTTCTCATTTCATGACATAATAAGGGAAGATTCATCACAAATATCATGGGTGTAACCACATCTTAGCATATAACTTTGTCATGGGTTAAGAGGATGTCAACTTGCCTATATGAGCATATATTATCCCAACTACATTTAACCCAACTTGCATATTATCATACACATGACTTGCATAACATGTTGCATATGAACTTGCATATTATCATACACATAGCTTACATAACATGTTAAACTTGCATATAAGCATTCACATAACTTGCATAACATGTTAAACTTGCATATAAGCATACACATAACTTGCATAGGCATACACATTACTTGCATAAGCATGCATAACTTGCATAACATGTTAAACTTGCATATAAGCATACACATAACTTTGCATATGAACTTATATCATAACTTTGCATATGAACTTGCATCATACTTTGCATAAAACCAAACACTTAGCATGCATAAAACCAATTACTTAGCATGCACAAAACCACCTACTTAGCATGCACAAAACCAAATACTTAGCATGCATAAAACCAAACACTTAGCATGCATAAAACCCCATGTATAACTTGCATATCATATTACATATAACTTGCATATACTCTCTCATATAGTTTGCATAACATGTTACATATGCATAAATGTTCAACATAGTGTTTTGCATCATAAAACATGGCATTAAACTTGCATGTAGCATAAAACTTGCCAAACACATAACATACAATATACTAAACTTGCATAAACATATTTATCCACAAACATAGCCATGTCTTATCATATCCTACCATAATCAATTTAACAATTGATTATTAAAGCTATAGGAACTCACCAAAACCAAGATTAGCAAACTTATGAAGTAGAACTAGTTGCTAAATATGAAGAAGATGATGATTAGAGGTTGATTAGCTTGCAACTTCCTTCATAAACTAGTGGAGACTCCTCTCAAGTTTGATTTTGGCGGCATGATGGCATCATTTCTATTTTTAGTAGGGATTAGGCTTGCATTAGGGTGTATTTATAGGATTAGGGTGTGTTTTAGGCCATAGGATTAACCCTAGGTTAGTTTAGGTCCGTCAGATCTTGGAAGCCTCTAGAACTCAGCCCAAACCAGCCAGAAAAACCAGACCTGGTGCACCCAGGCCACTGGCTCGACACCCCGTGTCGACAGGCAAGTCGACAGGGCAGTCGACTCCCCTGTCGACAGCCCTGTCGACAGCCCTGTCGACATGGCTAGGGCGGGAATTTTCCCGCCTGGCCCCCGCTGGCTCCAATTTCGAAATCTGATTTTAAATTTTTAATTCTGTTTTTATCTTAAATTTTCTGCCAACTTCATTGGTCCATAACTGGGCCATACGGACTCCGATTCTCGAAAACTCGGACTCTATTTCGCGTATTTTTCCGAGACGAACGCAATGACGCAGCCCGTTTCCCCCAATTCTCACATCTGAGATTATTTATTCTGTAATTAGTGAATTTTAGTATTAACTAAAATTCGGGGTGTTACATGACTGGTGTGAGAACCAAAATTAGATAGGGCTTATTGTTGTGATTTGGCATCAAAAATGTGATTTTTTGACTATGTATCAAAGTTATGAATTTCAAAAGCTAATCAACTAATGGATTGATGTTTGTGTTGTTTGTTTATTTGTTTGATAATTTTGAACCATTACGCCTAATTGTATCAAATATTGAATTGTGTTGAAAATTTGTCGCATTTGCTTGCTTATACATCTACTTACATTGAACAGGTCATAGCAAGGAGGCTAAAGCAGAGAATAAAATTTGTTTGCCCGACAAATAGGTACATGTTTACTATAATTTACTGTTTTGTTTGGGTGATACTGATTTTATGAGCCGATTGGCTAGCCGCTTGGCTTTTTCTTTTTCTTTTTGAGATCAGAAGGCCTTTATGGCAATTTCGGGATTTTCCCGTGGCTCCCGGTGCAGGGGAGGTTATGGCGAAATTTTTCGAAAATTTAGGGTGTTAGCCAAATTTTTGAAAATTCTCAGAAACTGAAAAGTTGGAGAATGGAAGCCAGATCGAACGTAGAGTTGATTAATCAAACCACTTTCGACTTTGTTCCTTTTCGGGGACAAAAAGTTTTAAGTGGGGGAGATTGTAACGACCCAAAAATTTGGGCCAGTTTAAAATTTTTATTTTGGCAATTTTAGCAAATTTTGAATATTCAAAATGAATTATTTTAAATAACATCGACGAGAAATTTATTTTGAATAGAATCGAACGTATATATTTATATACGTCGTCGTTAGAATATAAATAATTATATATAATTATAAATAGAATTGAAAATGGCGCGGTAGTTCGATAATTCGATTTCAAACTTCAATTGAATGTACCGGGTGCAAAACAATCCGGATTTTAGTGAAACCAAAAATAATAGGATCTAATTGATAATATCTTTCCAACGAATCCGAAAAATCGAGATTTCATAGCTGGAATCAAAAGATATGTCCAGTTGCAAATTCTGAATAGTCGCTATGGAATTCAGGCCCTTAAAAATGGGAATTTTGCAAACGACCTCGGATTTCGATGAAACCACTTTTGTTGGATCTGTGATGTCAAGTTATTGCTAGATTCCAAATTTCATAATTTTTCGAATCAATATGTGAGCGTGGCAAAGGAAAACGCGTTTGACCAGTTTGAGTTGATTTTAATCGACTGGAAAATGGCCATTTTTCAAACGGTCTCAGAATTCGACGAAACTAGTTTTGTTAGGACCGTATCGTCAATACGAAGCTAGAAAATATTTTTCGGGAATTTTTCTAGTTTGTATGTGACCCCAGTAAATTGAAATGTGCGTTCAAATTCAATATATAGAGTTATATGTTGATTTTGATGAAAACTGATCGAAACGATTGAATCAGCCAACGATACATATCCCATTGTGGTCGGAATGAGGGTATTACCCTAAGGGCGACAGTCGTTGGGTTTCGTTTGGAGTTTAAATGTAAAGTCTACTTTCTAGAGAAAAATAATAATATAAAATAAAAAAAATCCTTTTATACACATACCCCCCTCCTTCTTATCAGTTCAGATCGAAAAAAAAAAACCTATGAACCCGTCGCCCGATCCCATCAGACCACCCCGCGCCTAGTCGCGCCCCCCATCGAGATCGACTACCGCCTCATCCCCCTCAAATCGCGAGCCACCCTTTCGGACCATCTCATCCACCATCGTTCAGCCTTCTCATGAGAATCCCGAACTCGCGCGACCACCAAGGAGGACCGGATAAGCATCGTTGGGCGCGGCGGGGTCTGGGCCACCCACAGTGGCAGCGAGCCGACCTCCGATCAACTGAGGACGCTGCGAGGGGGGATTGAAAGGGGCGAACTCCCTACCGTCGAGACCTGAAGCGCGATACAGGAATATCAACGTTGAGTAAGCTTTTTATTTTATTGGATTCCCTTTTTCGGTTTTAATATATATAATAATGGGTTTAAATTTCCGATTTTTATTATTATGAAACCATGTTTAAAATCCGATTTATAATGAGTTTAACAATAAATAAAAATTCAATCTATTTATATACATTAACATAATAAAGACACGATGTTTAACATAGGAGAAAGCGTAGATTTTATAAACATGAAAGCATTTGATTTTTATTATGTAAAAGCAAGAATAAAGGTTTGATTTTTATTATGTATAATCATGTTTAAAGGTTTGATTTTTATTATTTATAATCATGTTTAAAGATTAAATTTTTATATAGTGGAAATGTTAAAGATGTGTTCTTTATGGTAGTAGCAATGTAAAGAAAAGATTTTTATATATGTAGAGAATACGGGCAGTGAAAATTGACAAGAGGCAAGGATGGTGAAGATTTCTACCTAAGAAGAGTCGTGGCGTTGGATTAGCAATTCGGTGAGAACTTCTCACTCTTTAATTTATTTCTAGTTGAAATATATACTAGAATGCAGACGGTGTTTAGTAGCCCCCGACATCCGTCGTCCACAGACCATGGACGGCTTGTATGCTTGTTTGTTTGATTTTGATATGTAGTTGATTGTGTGATGTGATGTGAAATGAAATGAAATATATTATAGTGGAAAATATTTTATAGTTAAAAATATAATTTTTAACGTGTATATAAAATAAGTATTTATAAACAAATCGGATGATTTGTTTATATACACACATTTGACTGATATTGATTGGGACGATACATTTAACACATCGCCCAACTGCACAAATAAAATCTGTGTTTGATTGTTTGAAACCCCGCACGGGTATTGGGATAATATTTGACGTACACTAATCCCAATAATTAGTTGTATGTCGATCGATTGATTGACATACTGTTATAAGCGTTAAATATTTATATTCGATGCTTATACAGTGTAGAATGCACTTTGGATGATGGTTGATTATTCATCGTTGTTATGGTATACATGTGTTGTAGACAGTCCATATAATTAACATTATATGGTAATTGATTGGGCCTCATTCCAGTTTTGAATAGAAACATTTGAAAAGAAATATTTGAATAGAAATATTTGAAATAGAAATATTTGAAATAGAATATTTGAAAATAGGAATATATGAAGCCGTATTGATAAGATTGACGCCATTTTGACGTGAACGATATTTATATCAATTTTATTCATTTTATAATGAATATCGAAAGTGATTTCAAAATCTGATTTTTCAAAAAGAAGTGAATTCGAATTGAAATTGAATACAAATGAATTGAATTTAAAACGGATTCGAATTGAATTGAATTGAAAAGAAAATGAATTCAAATAGAATTAAAATCGAAATTGAATTGAAATCAATTTGAAATGAATTTAAAACGAATTTATATTGGAATATTCAATTTTGATTTGAAATTGAATATGAAGTTGGAACCGTTTTGAAAATGAATTTAAAACGATTTATACAGCACGTTTTGAATTGAAATCGACGAAGTATATATATTATATATAATATAATGGCCTGAATAGAACGCGCCGCGCCGCGGCAGTACGCGAATTTCGACCATTGACTTCGAACGGATATTACGGGAGATCCGACCGTCGGATTCTCTAAAACCAGAACCGTTGGGTTCGTATCGAATAGAGCTTTCTAACGAATATTGGAAATTAGAAATCTAACAGTTGGATTTGGAATTATGTCCAAATAAAATTTGAAAAAGGTCGCTGTAAGTGCAGTTCGATGGCCATTGAAGGAAATCGACTGTACGGGCCTTGATAAAATTATTAAAAATAGTAATAATTTGTGTAAATCATAAGAAATGATATGTGAAGAATTGGGATGAAAAACTCCATATTTGAAAAGATAAAAATAGATTTTTATCGAAATGAACAAGTTTTGAACTAGAATTATAATTCTATTTAATTTTAAATAAATAAATTGAATTTGAAATGGTTTTGAAAATAACCAGAATTTCCAATGATTGTATTGGAATGGATTTGAATCGAAACTGTCTTCGGAATATTTCGATGTTGGATTTCGTGATTATATAGATGTTGTTATGGAAATTTGAAAGATATAGATATATATATATCGTTATTTCCTATACGATATTTGTTGGTCGCAAAATTTGATATTGAATATAAGCCGGTATATTTTCTATTCAGAGCCTTGTATTTAATGTCAAATGTGATTTGGGTTTGTCGTGAATGGTGTCTTCATTAACACTGTTCTTGAACCCAGTTGAGAAAAGATTAAATCTTTTTATATAGATTTAATGAAGTGTACCAATTAAATAATATTTAATTGGAATTGAATTGATGTTGATTTTTGGGTTTATCGTGAGCAGTGTTTTAAATAACACTTGTTCTTTAACCCAATAATTAATGGAATGTGATCTTGGGGTTTATCGTGAACAGTGTTTTTAAATGACACCGATTCTTCAACCCCGTTAAAGATTAAAACTAAGTGGAGTTTTAATGAATCTTTAATTAGATTGAAATGATCGAGAATGGAGTATCACCAGTTTTGCTCCAGGCGTTAGTTAAATCTTTAATTAGATTTGAATGAGAAATGGTAATTGAATTTACCGATAACACCGTGGCGTTAGATATGAAGTATTACCAGTTTTACTTCATGGGATGAATCGGTTGGGATTGGGAAATTAAAACAAATGATTACTTCGGTAAGGTTCGTTAATCCCGACTAGTCAAATCGAAATTCAAAAGAAGATTAGAGAATAAATTCAAGGAATTTATCTTTGGTAAAATTAATGGGAACCTTTCCCTATGAATGTGAAATTTAGAAACTAACTGTCGGTTAGCCAAGCAGAATGGTTTTCTGGATATTGATCTGATGTTGGTTTCGGCCTCCAGGGTTAATATTTGGGAAATTATTCTCTTGATTAATTTACGATTAGTGGATGATGAATTGGAATGAGGCGTATGTTGTGTTTGTGTAACACTTATTTAAAATATACGCGAGTTATTCGGAAAGACTGGGTTTATCCCATTCTGAATAACTGATACGACGATAAGTCAAAGATGAAGACGGTGGTCGAAGACCGGAGGTCTTCACGTCGTTTGTGTAGTTACTGATGATCTTGATTGGGCTGTACACCCAAGAAGATGGAAACAGTTGGTGATCGTCCAGGCGTACTTGGAGATCAATGGATATGCGGGGTACTAGGTGCCTCCGGTTTCGTTCAGACCCAGAAAGGACTTGTAAATGGACTGGGTGTCTGACATTGGATTTTAGTCTGTGTGATTGATCTCTATTAAATATATATCTGTTTGGCGGCGGAGAATTTATTCTCTTGCTTAACGCCCTTCTCTGAGACGTACGAGCTCAGGGGTTATATATTGATGGATATCAAACGCATGTAGTGAATTGCTTGTATGGCATGCCTAAGTGGCAATTGATCGAGGCTTCTGTTGAAAAGGAAAGTCTTGTGGTGATGATCAAAGAACAGCCTGTGTGGCACAGCTTTTTGTAACGTGAATTCGCGAGCCTCGCTCCCCGGTTGTGAACCAAAAACGGGAGAGGACCTCAGGGAGGGCATGTGTTTCCTTCTAGCTAGGGTGGTGTCAGTGACCTACCAGCCCTGACATTTATATACTTTTCACCTGTGTGGTTGTTGCTGTTGCGAGGCGCCTCGGTTTGATCGGGCGATCCGGGTCCGACGGAGTCATTCGTTGGCTCATTTACGCCCCAAAGGGCAGGCCAACGTAGTGTTCAGGCATAATAATCCACATCGGTGGACCGGCCCTGTCGCTCCATGGGGCAGTTGCGGCTGTTCCTGAGACACGGGCTAGAGCGTCTCGAATCGGTAGAGGACGATCCCTGGCCTCGGTTCATAGATGGAAATCCAATTTCCAAATACGTGACATTTGCGGTTTTATTTGTAAACCTATATATGGCGACATAGTGGCATGGGACGCCCATGCCGCCTATGATTGATACTTATGATTTGAAGTTGTTTTATACACTACGCACTTATAATAGTATCAAATGATTTGCTATAAACGTATCAAGCATTCTTTGGTTGTTATAAGGGAAAACCCTATTCCCTGGCTTGCGTTGCATTGTGTGATAGGACCTGGGTCTTATAACAGCTTCATTTTTCTTTATTTAGCATTGCGCTGTTGTTTTATGCACTGGTATTCTTGGGAGGAAACCCGTTCCGTGTTATACGGTGTGGTCCCTTGATTTACCTAACTTCAAAAACAAATACTAATAACTGTTTTAGTTCTCACACCAGTCACATGACTGACCTGGAGTTTATTGTTTTAACCTAAACTCTGGGTGCCCTTCTTTTGACATGGGCAGCTAGTAGTTTTGGTTTTGCAGATTTATATTCACAGGATCCTGGTTTACAGCTGGAATGATATCCGGAAAGCTTTGTATCCGTATATCTCTTCTAGTTGTGTATTGTATTATTTTCCACTGCTATGTATTTAAATGTAATTTAAATCTCAGATATTTCTGTGTAATATTCATTTATACTCTGTATATTCTTGTAATCTGATGCATTGTTGTAATATACAATGAAATGTCCATCCGTCTGCGTTCTTTTTTGTCGTGTTCTCAAAACAATCCGTTCTTTCTCTTCTCTTCGGAGACCGGGGGAGTTCGGGTCGTCTCAAGTGTTTGTCCATACGATCCTGTCGGATCTGACCGTTCAAATTTCTTGTGCTGATCGTCTTGTATATTTTATAGAGCTCTCCATGCAGTGCTTTCCATCATTCCTTCGATCTCCATATCCTTGTTCTTCATGAATTTACAAATTGAAAATACCATCTCCATCCCCTCGAAAATCTTTCTCCAACCATACATAACTTGCTGAACTCGACTCCCTATCATATTTACACCAAGCTCATGTATCATGGAAAACCAGCGTTGCTCCAATATGTTTTCATTTCAAAACATTCTTATTAAAATGCCATATAACTAAAATTCCCAGAACAACAAACTCTATTAAAATTACTTAGGCCTCACCGATAGATATTCGGCCCCCCTCCCACACTGACCTGTCCATACCTTGCCAATACCTGATCCAATACAACCTTTCTTCCTAAGGATAACCTACTTCACCTCAGATCCACTTCTCAGGCACAAATGTCCAATGTTAAACCCCCTTTTTAATTCCTTCAAATTTTATCTAATTTCTTCATTGGGCTTACCATACAAGAACTTGGCCCAACAAGGTTAACTGAGAACAAACCAACCCGTACAGGATTCCTTCTTCATCCCCCAATCCCGCTCCTCCTTTCTTCGATAGATCCATGCACCATTATAGTATAATCCCGCAACTCAAATCTCCCTCTACTTCCCATGATACCTCAAACCAAACCCACCAAACAACTCCCCTTTCCGACCTCTTCAACTTCAACTCGCACTGAATCTGGTCATCGCGACTTCAGGCCTCCACCGTGAAACGTGCGACAGACTTCATCATGGAAACCATCAAAGAATTTCACACAGGTGCTAATCGGTCCTCTAAACTCCAACACATCACCTGATTCCTCAAACAACCATTATATCTCGCGATAACGCAAACCCTAACTTCCGCTGTCTACAAACCAACGACAGAACAGGACGTCGAACTCACACAAATTGACACCGCAAGGAAGAGAACTTCGTGCGAATTCAAATATGAGTGCTTAGAGATTTATTGGATTTTATTTGATTTTATCTTGATTTTACAAAAATCACCATTTTCCTGAGATGAAGAAAAAGAAGCGGCGCACTAGTTTTGACATCAGGAGAAATGAAATTAGGTTTACAGAAGTTAAGGTGTATTTATAGTGTAAAAATATTATTTTTATATTCAATATATTATTGATTTTTTGTCTCACGCTATTTGTATTTATCTATGAAAAAATCCTGAGGTCACATATTATACCCAAAAATCATGAAAATGGGCATACACCTTTAGTTTGACATCACGGACCCAACGCAACTGGTGTCGTCGAATTTCGACTTTGTATGCTCACACAGCGTATTTTTAACTATCAAAATACAGACTATTTTTCACTCTAAAAATCCGTACGACCACACAGTGACTCTAAAAATCACGAAACTAGAAATCTAACAATAATTTAATATTGCGGATCCAACAAAATTGGTTTCGTCGAATTTCGACTTCGTTTGCAAAAGTGGCTATTTTTAAAGCTTTGAATGACCCATTTAAATATATAAATATATTTAAATATATAAATATATTTAAATATAATTAAATTTAATATAAATAAATTTATATTATCGTATATACTCATAGTGGAATACCATACAGCTCTACTACGATTTATAACTTGATATTTCTAATCCCGATTAAATCGATATTCGATTTAAAATGAAATTCCTTTTTAAAATATAAATAATCCCTTTATAAATTATAAAGGAATTCCACAGCGACTTTTCTAAAATTTGATTTGGACGTAAATCAAAATCTACACTACGAAATCCCGATTTTTCTCTTCCACTAGAAAGATTTTTCTCTTCCACTAGAAAGATTCACTCCACTAGCTCCACACGTTTCTTGTTTCACAGAAATCCGGCTTAAAACGAATCCTGTATATTCAGTTGAAGTTCGAATCGCCAATTTACGAACTGCAGTGCCATTTCGAGCTCGATTTTAATTATATTATAACTCTACGTTCAAACTGTCGTTTATATAATATATTCGTTATTCTAATCAAATTTTAAACTGAATTAAATATCACAGATGATCCAGTTCACACCATATCGCCATTATAACTAAGTCTGATTATTCAGAATTATATATATTATTTAATTTATTATTTTAATTAAATATTCACCATTATTTAATTCCACGACCATTAAATTCACTATATCACTATTTATATACTTAAATAAATTAATTATAATACCTCTGCAAATGCGGGTCATTACAATCTTCCCCACTTAAAATAATTTCGTCCTCGAAATTGCTAAGGTAGAGGACAACCCTATCGACTTGTTAGCACATATTTGTTCACTTTTAAACTTCAATTTCCAACTGGACAAATTTAATTTCAATTAATTATTAATTAATCCTTATCAACGGAAATTTTCAAAAATCCTGAAAATTTTCTAACACTTTAACTTTTCGGAAAATTTCGCCATAACCTCCTTTGTACTGGTCAATACGTCAAACTCCAACTCGCCTCTCTGGGCCATCTCCATCCCAAAAGAAAATTAAACAACCAAGCGGCTTGCCAATTCGGCTCATAAATCTTATATCCAATAGAAATATAAACTTGTACCTTTTGTCGGCATATCATTTTATCCTTTCCACCTGTTATCAATTCAGCAGATACAAGGGTCATCCCAATCAAGTTCCAATCTGCTTTTATCCATAACACAACCATTCGCTTATATCCGAGCCAAATTTTCATTTCAAACTCAAGTTTCGTTCTTGATACCGAATCCTTTACTCATCAACACAACTTACTTGATATCATTCTAATCCAACTCAGTTACCTATTAACTGGCTTTATTTTTAATTCCAATTGGCTTTCACAAATTTCTGTTAAATTTGTTTTTAATTCAAACAGTCTTTCCTGGGAGTTTTTAAACAGCTTACTCCTTTCAAAAATCAAATTTTCCTTTTTGAAATTCAACACAACTTGTCTTTCCCAAAATAAATTCAAAACAATATCTTTGCCAGTAATTCGTCACTTACAACTCGAAAATGAATACTGATGATGTAGCTGTCATCATCAGAATCTATTTTCCAGCGATCGAAGTGAGTTCAATACTATAAAATCATTTCTAAACATTTCCACCTTGAAATTCATTTCAAAATATAATTCACACTGCTTGTAAAACAATTTAAAATCTCCCAGGATCTTAAATTTTCCTTATTTTTAATCCAAATCCATTTACAAACACTTATCCAATTTTTATTGGAATTTTAATTCAATTCCTGGTTTAAATTTTAAATTTAACTCATTTGATTTCACGTATTTCACATATATGAATTCTGATTGGTTATTTACATAACCATTTAATTTATAACCTTACTCGATTATAAACAACCAATATATCCAATATGTATCAAAATATACTTTGGGTAAAATTATTTTATTTTACCCTCTTCTCAAAACATATCGTGACGACCCATCGTATTTGAGTGTTTAGTAACTCCTACCGATACAGTGGATCAAACTGATCGACCAGAACTCATAAACAACTCAACCAATAAATGCACACAATATAAAACAAATTTTTATATCAATAACAAATACGTTCACTCGTATATATACACTCAAACTCAATCTAAGTTAATACTAACCCTATCTCTACCGAGTCATGCCACAGAGCCATGGTAATTCACTTAACCTTAAGCTCTGATACCAACTGTAATGACCCGGAAATTTGGCGATCTTGATTATACAATATACAACACTTATCGAACATCAAGAGTCGAATATACCGGATGATTAATGAAAGAAATTAGAGGGTGAGAATAGACAAGATAGAAAATTATAATAGAAGAAGAACACTACATCAGAGTAACACGAACCTCACAGTGGAACGAATAACATATAATATATACAACATAACTTGAAATATACATCTGTACTTGAATATATATCATTATCAAAGTACAACACTTACAACACAGCGGAAAATAACTATAGCTATATGATCCTGATGCCTCCTGCTCCAGCTCTTCAAGTATTTGTAAATTCCTGACTACTTGACTGCCCGTATAAAATTGGGCACCCAAGAGTTTAGGGAAAACAAAACAAAATAATCTCTGGGTCAGTCATGGGACTGGTATGAGTAAAACAATTTTAAACGGTTTGAACAAGTAAACGATATCTCATAAGACCACGCCGTATAACGGAACAGGTTTTTCCCTTATGAGAATCCAAAATATCTTTATATCAAAAACCTTTTGATATTATAATAATGTCTATCAACCACAATATAATAATCGTCTAGCAGAAACACTTTCATCTCACGTTCTACATACATAGTATACAATCAAAACCGCAAGCACCTATTGGGTAATGGATTTCCAACTATGACAAGGTATGGAACCACCTTTCGCTAGTGTACCTCTAGAGAGGAATACACTGGGTTCAACAAGAACATCTTGCAACCCGGCCACACATGACCGACCACTCATTTCGCTTGAGTGTATCGAATGTATATTACCAATGGTTGGGATCAGCAACCGTTTCCCGAATGGGACAGTATCCACAATAGATTTATAGAAGTAAATGAAACTCTAGATCAGGTGATTATACACCCTACTTCGGAGCGATCGACTTAGCCATGCTGCCTGCCCGATTTCTGTCATTTACCGGATGTAAGGCTAGAAGCTACGCTGTAACAACCCGGAAAATGCGAGCCAGTTTAAAATTTTTACTTTGGCAATTTTAATGAATTTTGAATATTTAAAATGAATTATTTTAAATAATATCGACGAGAAAATTATTTTGAATGAAAATAGAACGTATATATTTTATATACATCGTCGTTAGAATATAAAAATTTATTTTAATTATATAAGGAATTGAAAATGGCGCGGTAGTTCGATAATTCGATTTCAAATTTCAATTGAATGTTCCGGGTGCAAAACAAACCGGATTTTAGCGAAACCAAAAATATCTGAATCTAATTGAGAATATCTTTCCAACGAATCCGGGAAATCGAAAATTCATAGCGGGGATCAAAAGTTATGTCCAATTGAAAATCCTGAATAGTCGCTATGGAATTCAGGCCCTTAAAAATAGCCATTTTGTAAACGACCTCGGATTTCGATGAAACCACTTTTGTTGGCTCCGTGATGTCAAATTATTGCTAGGTTTCAAATTTCGTAATTTTCTGAATCAATATGTGAGCGTGGCAAATGGAAACGCGTTTGACTAGTTTAAGTTGATTTTAATTGACTAGAAAATGGCCATTTTTCTAACGGTCTCAGAATTTGACGAAACCACTTTTGTTAGGACCGTATCATCAATACGAAGCTAGAAAATATTTTTTGGGAATTTTTAGAGTCGTATGTAGGCCCGGTAGATTAAAATGCGCGTTCAAATTCAATATATAGAGTTATATGTCAATTTTGATGAAAACTGATTGAAACGATTGAATCAGTGGTAATTAGCTATGGACGGCAGGCGGTGGGCCTCGTTTCGAGTTCGAATTAAAAAGTCAACTTTTCGAATTTAAAATTAAATAAAAAATATATTATTATATTGGGCAAAGCCCTTTATCTCTCTGCTAGCCCTCTCCCGTTCATTTCAGAAGAAAGAAAAAAAATCACGTTCAGCCCTAAATCGCCACCACCGTCGATCGTCGAGCGCCCCCCCTCCACTGGCGTCGCTGTTCCGGCCTCCTCCTCCGATCTCCGCCTTCTCCTCCCTTTTCCCCCTCTTCTCTTCTAGATCTGACGCAGACCCAAGACCCAACCCCCTTACCTCGAGACGTGCGGAGCACCTGACCCCCCCACCTTGTCGATCCTCTTCCCTCCAGCGTCGCCCTCCTCCCCCTTTTATGTTGCACCAAATCGACCTCGCTCCCCTCCTTCAGCCGTTCAAACGCCACACCTGGACGGACCCGCTAGCGCCTACTCCACCACTCGGACGAACTGTAGTGAACCCCTTCCCCCGTCCTCTCCGTTCAATGTAAGCCCTTGTTTCCTTTGTTTAGTTTTGTTTCAGCATTTTCAGTTTTAATTATACATATAGCATATAAAGAACAGATTTTAATTTATAAAAAGACTTCATTTTTATAAATGTCAAGATTCAATTTTTATTGCATAAAGTTGGTATTTTTAGATGAGGTTTTTAAAGTTAGAAAGACGAGGATTTTGAAAGCAAAAAGATTAGATTTTTGAAATCGAAAGGATTTGATTTTGTTCATTAAAAAGATTTAATTATTATAATATAGGAAGGTTAAAAATATAATTTTTATATTATATAAAGGTAAAATATATATATATATATAATTTTTATATGTGTAGTAAGATAAAGATTAAATTTTATATTTGAAAAGGCGAAATCTTTATATTTGAAAAGGCGAAATCTTTATATTTGAAAAGGCGAGATTTTTATATTTGAAAAGGCAAAAAATTTATATTTGAAAAGGCGAAATCTTTATATTTGAAAAGGCGAAATCTTTATACAGAGAATGGTGCGATCAAAATATAATCTTTAGTATATGAACATCGTTGTAAAAATAGAATTTTTACCTATATAGTATCGTTGTAAAAATAGAGTTTTCATCTATATAGTATTGATGTAAAAATAGAGTTTTTATCTATATAGTATCATTGTAAAAATAGAATTTTTATCTATATAGTATTGATGTAAAAATAGAATTTTTATCTATATAGTAGCGGTGTCAAAATAGAATTTTTATATACATAGCAACAATATAAAAATGTGATTTTATATATGTAGTGAATACGGGCAACGAAAGTGGCAAAAGGCGGGAACTATAAGATTTCCTACATTAGAAGTGTCGTGGAGTTGGGATAGCTTTGGTGAGAACTTCTCACTTCAAATTCCTTTTTCTAGTTATAAATATATATACTAGGATGCAGACAGTGCTTAGCAGCACCCGACACCCGTCATCCACAGACCACGGATGGCTTGTTTGTTTGATTGTTTGTGGTGGTGAAAATTGATTGTGTGATGTGAAATGAAATAAAATATTTATATAGTTAAAAATATTTTATCGTTAAAAATATAATTTTTAACGTGAATATGAATAAATGAATATTTATAAACAAATCGGCCGATTTGTTTATATGCACTGATTTGACTGATATTGATTGGGACGATAAATTTTACACATCGCCCAACTGCACGAATATTATTCAGTGTTTGTTGATTTGAAATCCCACACGGGTGTTGGGATGATATTTGGCGTACACTAATCCCAATTATTTAATTGTATGTCGATCGATTGATCGACAGGCTGTGTAAGCGTTAATTATTTATATTTAATGCTTATTCAGTTGTGTGGTGCACGTTGGATGATGGTTGATTATTTATCGGTGCTATTTATATACATGTGTTGTATAGAATCCATATAATTAACATTATATGGTAATTGATTGGCCCTCATTCCAATTGGAAAAATAAAGAATAGAATAAATAGTCATGTGTTGACGATATTCATGTGTTGAATAGAATAAATAGTTGTGACGGCCGGGAATTTCGCTCGATCTGAATCAGTCGTTAAACCGATCTAGACCGTTCGAAACCCCTGATCGTTTGAGAACAGGACAAATCAGAACACAAACAGAAGAACATTTCATTGTTATTACAACAATTCCATCAGATACAAGAATATACAGAGTATAAATGAATAAATTACATTCGATAAATATCAGAGATTACAATAAATTACATAGCAGCGGAAAATAATACAAAGCACAACTGAAGGTGATATACGGATACAGAGCTTTCCGGATATCATTCCAGCTGTAAACCAGGATCCTGCGAATATAAATCTGCAAAACCAAAACTACTAGCTGCCCGTGCGGAAAATAGGTGCACCCAGAGTTTAGGTTAAAACAATAAACTCCAGGTCAGTCATGTGACTGGTGTGAGAACTAAAACAGTTATTAAAACTTTATTTTAAAGATAGTAATTCAAGGGGCCACGCCGTATAACATGGAACGGGTTTCCTCCCAAGAATACCAGTGCATAGAATAAACAGCGCAATGCTTTTTCGAAAAATGAAGCTATTATAAGACCCAGGTCCCATCACACAATGCAACGCAAGCCGGAGGATAGGGTTTTCCCTTATAATAGCCAAACATGCTTGGTACGTTTAAAACAAATCATTTGATACTATAATAAGTGTATAGTGTCAAAACAATTTCAATCATAAATATAAATCATAGACAGCATGGGTACCATATATCATGTCGCCATACTAGTTCTACAAGTAAAACCGCAATACACGTATTGGAAATTGGATTTCCGTCATGAGTCGAGGCAAGGGGCAAGCTCCTCTCCGCTTCGAGACACTCTAGCAAATGCCTCGGGACTACACACTCTGGGCAACCCCGGATGCGGCTGGGCCGGTCCTCACTTACGTTAGAGGATTAGTTATTCCTGAACACACGTTTCCCGGTCCTTACAGACCTATAATCGAGGCGCCTCATTCCAACAACCACAAAGGTGAAAAGTATACAAATGTCAGGGCTGGTAAGTCAATGACACCACCATAGCTAGAAAGAAACGTTGTGCTCTCCCAGCGGTCCGTATCCCGTTTTTAACTCATACCGAGGTGTGAGGCTCGCGAATCCACGCTATACACAAAGCTATGCCACAAAGGCCGTGCTTTGATCATCAACCACAAGACTTTGCTTTTCAACAAAAGCCTTGCTCTATGCAACTCAGCGTGCCACACAGGCAATTCATGCCATGCGATTGATATCTATCGATATATAACCTCTAAGCTCGTACGTCTCAGAGAAGGGCGTTAAGCAAGAGAATAAATTCTACGCTGCCAAGCAGATATATATTTAACAAAAATCAATCAACATAGAATAAAATCCAATGTTAGACACACAATCCATTTACAAGTTCGTTCTAGGTCTGAACGAAACCGGAGGCACTTTCCTTGCATATCCATCGATCTCCAAGTACGTCTGGACGACCACCAACTGATTCCCTCATCTTGGGTGTACAGCCCAATCAAGATCATCAGTAATCAACCAAACGATGTGAAGACTTCCGGTCTTCAACCACCGTCTTCATCTTCGACATATCGTCGAATCGGTTATTCAGAATGGGTATAAACCCGGACTTTCCGAACAACCCGCGTATATTAAAAACAAATGTTACACAAACACAACATACGCCTCATTCCAATTCATATTTTCAGGGAAAGGTTGCCATTAATTTTATCCAAGATAAATTCTTTAAAATTTATCCTTTAATCTTCTTTTGGATGTCGTTTCAAACCAAAATTATGGTTTTCTAAACTAGTCGAGATTAGCGAAACACACCGAAGTAATTATTTATTTTATTTCCCAATCCCAACCTATATATCCCATGAAGCAAAACTGGTAATACTCCATATCTAACTATGGTGTTATCGATGAAATTAATTACCATTTCATGTTCAAATCTAATTAAAGATTTGACTATCGCTTTGGAGCAAAACTGGCGATACTCCATTCTCGCTCATTTCTAAATTTGATAATTTAGATTATAGATTCACATTTCAATCTAATTGCAGATTCGTTAAAACTCCTTTTACTGGGTTAAAGAACTAGTGTTATTTAAAACACAGTTCACGACAAACCCAAATCACATTCTATTTATTATCGGGTTAAAGAACTAGTGTTATTTAAAACACCGTTCACGATAAACCCATTTCAAATCCAATCAAATATATTAGAAATTCCGATTATTTAAAACCCCTTTTTAAATCTAATTTATTTATTTAAAAATAATTGGGTTTTAAATTTAGTTCAAAACTAGTTCATTTCGATAAAAATCCATTTTTACCTTTTCAAATATGGAGTTTTTCATCCCAATTTTTCCAAATCATTTCTTATGATTTTACACAAATTATTGATATTTTTAATAATTTTATCAAGGCCCGTACAGTCGATTTCCAACAATGGCCATCGAACTGCACTTACAGCGACTTTTTTCAAATTTGATTTGGACGTATCTCCAAATCCAACCGTTAGATTTCAAATTTCAAATATTCGTTAGAAAGCTCTTTTCGATACGAACCCAGCGGTTTTGGTTTTAGGAGAATCTGACGGTCGGATCTCCCGTAATGTCCGTTTGAAATAAATGGTCGAAATTCACGAACTGCCGCGGCGCGTTCTATTGAGGCCATTATATATATATATAATATATATTTCGTCGATTTCTATTTAAAACGAATTATATAAATAGTTTTAGTTTCGTTTCAAAACAATTTCAACTTCCATTTCAATTCAAATCAAAATTGAATTTTTCCTTATAAATTCGTTTTAAAATTCATTTTTATTCAATTCAAATTTCAATTCAATTAGAATTCATTTCAATTCGTTTTCAATTCAATTCAAATTCAAATTGGTTTTCTATTCGATCCAATTCAAATTGGTTTTCTATTCCATTCAGTTCAAATTGGTTTTCTATTCAATACAATTCAAATTGGTTTTCTATTCAATTCAATTCAAATTGGTTTTCTATTCAAATCAAATTCAATTTGGTTTTCTATTCAAATCAAATTCAATTCGTTTTCTAATTGAATCAAATTCGTTGTATATTCAATTGAAATCAAATTCGTTATATATTCAATTGAAATCAAATTTATTTTCTATTCAATTCAATTCGAAATCGTTTTATATTCAATTCATTTTGAAATCGTTTCATATTCTATTCATTTCGAAATCGTTTTATATTCAATTCATTTCGAAATCATTTCATATTCAATTCATTTCGAAATCACTTTTCAATATTCATTTCGAAATAACTTTTCAATATTCATTTCGAAATTAATAAAATCGATATAAATATCGTTCACGTCAAAATGGCGTCAATCTAATCAACACGGCTTCATATATTTCTATTTTCAAATATTCTATTTCAAATATTCTATTTCAAATATTTCTATTTCAGATATAATTCGTTCAACATATGACTAATCTCAACGGATGAGTACTGTCAACACATGAACCTTTATTTTATATTTATAAAGATGCAAATTTTATTATTAAAATATTTCGTTCAACATGACTAATCTCAACGGATGAGTACTGTCAACAAATGAACCTTTATTTTATAGCATTCTTTATTTTCTGAATTGGAATGAGGCCCAATCAATCACCATATAATGTTAATTATATGGATTTTCATACATCACACGTATATAATAGCATTGAAAAATAATCAACCATCAACCAAAGTGCACTACACTATATAAACATCAAATATAGATATCTAACGCTTATAACAGCCTGTCAGTCAATCGATCGACATATTTAATCAATCCGGATCAGTGAACTTCAAATTTCATCCCAACACCCGTGTGGGGTTTCAAACAATCAAACACATATTTTATTTGTGTAGTTGGGCGATGTGTAAAATTTATCGTCCCAATCCATGTCAGTCAAATCAGTGTACATAAACAAACCGTCCGGTTTGTAAATGAATATTTTATTTTATTCACTTCCACGTTAAAAATTATATTTTTAACGATAAAATATTTTATTTTAACACATGAATTTTTATTCGGTTCATTTACAAAATAAAAATGATATTTTTATTTTTCTAACATATTTTAGAAAATTTCGGCTTCATAACGGCACGATACTAGAAACGGGACAAGGCCTAGCCTTATCCCCGGTCTAGTGAAGGCCCACGCCATTCACACATCAATCAAATCCATTCCATTTCACCAAACCATCAATTCAAACCAAATAAACTAACCAACTACACAACCAAACAATTTAACAAACAAGCCATCCATGGTCTGTGGATGACGGGTGTCGGGTGCTACTAAACACCGTCTACATCCTAGTATATATATAACTAGAAAAAGAAATTGAAAGGTGAGAAATTCTCACCAATAGCTCATCCAACTTCACGGCACTTCTTTTATAGAAATCTTCGCCATTCTCGCCCTTTGTCGCTTTCGTTGCCCGTATTCACTACATATGTACAAATCGAATTTTCACTACGCTATTCAATATATAAAAATCGAATTTTTACTATGCTATTCAATATATAAAAATCGAATTTTTACTTCGCTATTCAATATATTAAAATCGAATTTTTACTTCGCTATTCAATATATAAAAATCGAATTTTTACTATGCTATTCAATATATAAAAATCGAATTTTTACTATGCTATTCAATATATAAAAATCGAATTTTTACTATGCTATTCAATATATAAAAATCGAATTTTTACTATGCTATTCAATATATAAAAATCGAATTTTTACTATGCTATTCAATATATAAAAATCGATTTTTACCTTGCTTTCACGATGCTAAAAATCTCATCTTCATCTTATAAAAATCTAATTTTTATTAACTTAAAACTAACTACATTTAAATACTTAAAACCAGTAACTAAATCAGGTAATAAAACTTACCGTTCGCTGTTGGAGGAGATGGGTTTTCAGTCGAAGAAGAAGAGAGACCGGGGGGGAGGGGGGGAGCTGCTCGCCGGCGCTCAGGCGAAGGGGGCACTGGCCGGTGGTTCGGTGATGGCAGGGGTGGGGTTTGGCACGGTGGTCGCGCGATGGGAAGGAGGACTCGCGGTTGCCGAGGTATTTGAGGGAGGGGGGTTTCGAGAGGAGGTCGGCGGTCAATCGGGGGGGGGGGGGGGCTATCGGCGAACGACGGTGGCGCGTAGCTGGGGGTGGCGGCGTCAGCGGGGGGCTCCAGCGGTGGGTGGGGTGGCGGCTTCCATCTTCGTCGAATCCCTTTTTTTTTTTTTTTGATTCGAAATGAATCGGGGGGGGGGGGGGCTGGAGGAGTTTAAGAGGAGAAAGGGTTTTTATATTTTTTTTATTATTTAATTATTTTATTTTTCACTAAAAAGCAACTTTTATTTTCGACCTCTAAACGAGGCCCACCGCCTGTCATCCATAGCGTTTTACCCCCATTCCGAACACAATGGGATATGTGTCGTAGGCTGATTCGAACGTTTCGATCATTTTCCGTTAAAATCAACATATAACTCTATATATTGAATTTGAACGCGCATTTCAATTTACCGGGGTCACATACCAACTCTAAAAATTCCTGAAAAATATTTTCTAGCTTTGTATTGACGATACGGTCCTAACAAAACTAGTTTCATCTAATTTTGAGACCGTTTGAAAAATGGCCAATTTCCAGTCGATTAAAATCAACTAAAACTGGTCAAATGCGTTTTCCTTTGCCACGCTCACATATTGAATCGAAAAATTATGAAATTTGAAACCTAGCAATAATTTGACATTGCGGATCCAACAAAAGTGGTTTCGTCGAAATCCGAGGTCGTTTGCAAAATTCCATTTTTAAGGGCCTGAATTCCATAGCGACTACTCAGAATTTTCAATTGGACATATCTTTTGATTCCCGCTATGAAATCTCGATTTTTCGGATTCGTTAGAAAGATATCATCAATTAGATCCTATTGTTTTTGGTTTCACTAAAATCCGGATTGTTTTGCACCCGGTACATTTAATTGAAGTTTGAAATCGAATTATCGAACTACCGCGCCATTTTCAATTCTATTTATATTTATATATAATTATTTATATTCTAACGACGACGCGTATAAATATATACGTTCAAATTATATTCAAAATGAATTCCTCGTCGATATTATTTAAAATAATTCATTTTAAATAATCAATATTCGCTAAAATTGCCAAAATAAAAATTTTAAACTGGCCCAGATTTTCGGGTTATTACAATAGTCTTGTGTTGACGATATTCATGTGTTGAGTAAAATATTTTAATAATAAAATTTACATCTTTATCATATTTAAAATTAGAAACTACTTTACGGTAGGAGTCTGATTGAAAATCAAACGATATATACCATAATTTTATAAAATATATTACATAACAAAAATAGTCGTGTGTTGACAGTACTCATGTGTTGAGATTAGTCGTGTGTTGAAAAAAATATAGATTCATGTGTTGAATGGAATAAATATTCATTTGTTGAATAGAATAACGAATTTATTAAAATATATAAAGCCGTGTTGATTAGAGTTGCGCTATTTTGATGTGAACGATTTTTATATCGATTATATTCGTTTTTATAATGAATATAGAAAATGTAGGGATTTCAAAATATAACATTTTGAAAATATTATCATTTATATAGTAATGATATGAAATATTCAATTTTGATTTGAAATTGAATATAGAGTTGAAATGGTTTTGAAAATGAATTTAAAACGATTTATAAGATACGTTTTAAAAAGGAAATCGACGAAATATATATATAGTACATATATATTATATATATAATGGCCTGAATAGAACGCGCCGCGCCGCGGAAGTTCGTGAATTTCGACCATTGACTTCGAATTGACGTTGCGGGAGATCCGACCGTCGGATTCTCCTAAAACCAGAACCGTTGGGTTCGTATCGAAAAGAGCTTTCCAATGAATATTAGAAATTTGAAATCTAACGGTTGTATTTGGAATTATGTCCAAATCAAATTTGGAAAAGATCGCTGTAAGTGCAGTTCGATGACCGTTGATGGAAAATCGACTGTACGGGCCTTGATAAAATTATTAAAAATATTAATAATTTGTGTAAAATCATAATATATGAATTGAAAAGAACTGGGGTGGAAAAATTCCACATTTGAAAGGATAAAAATAGATTTTTATCGAAAAAAACTAGTTTTGAACTAGAATCAAATTCGATTTATTTTTGAAATAAATAAATTGAATTTGAATTGGTTTTGAAAATAACCAGAATTTCCAATATATATATAAATTGGAAATAGATTTGAATCGAAATTATCTTCAGAATATTTCGATGTTGGAATTTGTGATTATACAGATATTGTTATGGGAATTTGAAAGATATGCTTATATCGTTATTTCCAATACGATATTTGTTAGTTTCAGAATTTGATATTGAATATAAGCCAGTATATTTTCTATTCAGAGACTTGTATTTAATATCAAATGTGATTTCGTGAATCGTGTTTTAGATAACATTGGTTCTTTAACCCAGTTAAAGACAGAATATGGATTTTTGGGAAGATTAAAACTAAGTGGAGTTTTAATGAATCTTTAATTAGATTGAAAGTGAATTGATAATTTAAATTATCAAATCTGAAAGGTGATCGAGAATGGAGTACCACCAGTTTTGCTCCAAAGCGATAGTTAAATCTTTAATTAGATTTGAACGTGAAATGGTAATTAGTTTTACCGATAGCACCGTGGTGTTAGATATGGGGTATTACCAGTTTTTCTCCAGGGGATGAATAGGTTGGGATTGGGAAATAAAACAAATAATTACTTCGGTGAGGTTCGCTAATCCCGACAATTTTGGAAAACCATAATATGGTTTGAAATGATATCCAAAGGAAGAATAAAGAATAAATTTAGAAGAATTTATCTTTGATAAAATTAATGGGAACCTTTCCCTAAGAATGTGATTTTGTGAATAAAAGAATATTCAGAATGGAATGAGGCGTAGGTTGTGTTTGTGTAACACGTGTTTATTATATACGCGGGTTATTCGGAAAGGCCGGGTTTATACCCATTCTGAATAACCGATTTGACGATAATTCGAAGATGAAGACGGTGGTTGAAGACCGGAAGTCTTCACATCGTTTGGGTGATTACTGATGATCTTGATTGGGCTGTACAACCAAGATGAGGGAATCAGTTGGTGATCGTCCAGACGTACTTGGAGATGGATGGATGTGCGAGGAAAGCGCCTCCGGTTTCGTTCAGACCCAGAACGAACTTGTAAATGGACTGTGTGTCTGACATTGGATTTTATTCTGTGTTGATTGATCTTTAATAAATATACATTTGTTTGGCGGTGGAGAATTTATTCTCTTGCTTAACTCCCTTCTCTGAGACGTACGAGCTCAGAGGTTGTATATTGATGGACAACAGTCGCATGGAGTGAATTGCCTTTGTAGCACGCCTAAGTGGCAGATGATCAGGGCTTCTGTTGAAAAGCAAAGTCTTGTGGTTGATGATCAAAGTACAACCTGTGTGGCATAGCTTTGTGTATAACGTGAATTCGCGAGCCTCACACCTCTGTATGAGTCACGGACCGTTGGGAGAACACGACGTTTCTTTCTAGCTATGGGTGATGTCAGTGACCTACCAGGCCTGACATTTATATACTTTTTACCTGTGAAAATGTTGGAATACGAGGCGCCTCGGATATAGGTCTGTTAGGACCTGGAAACGTGTATTCAGGAATAACTAATCCTCCAAAGTTAGGTGAGGACCGGCCCAACCGATTCCAAGGATCATAGTGGGTCCTGAGACATTTGCTAGAGTGTTTCGAATGGAGAGGAGCTTGCCCCTTGCCTCGACTCATGATGGAAATCCAATTTCCAATACGTGATATTGCGGTTTTATTTGTAGAACCTAGTATGGCGACATAGTGGTATGGGTCATTCATGCCACCTATGATTGATATTTATGATTGAAATTGTTTCGGCACTATACACCTATAATAGTATCAAATAATGTGTTTTCAACGTATCAAGCATGCTTTGGATATTATAAGGTAAAAACCCTATCCTCTGGCTTGCGTTGCATTGTGTGATGGGACCTGGGTCTTATAATAGCTTCATTTTTCTTTATTTAGCATTGCGCTGTTTGTTTTATGCACTGGTATTCTTGGGAGGAAACTCGTTCCGTATTATACGGCGTGGTCCCTTGATATACCGAACTTTAAAATAAAGATTAATAACTGTTTTAGTTCTCATACCAGTCCCATGACTGACCTGGAGTTTATTGTTTTAACCTAAACTCTGGGTGCCCCAATTTTCCACACGGGCAGCTAGTAGTTTTGGTTTTGCATATTTATATTCACAGGATCCTGGTTAACAGCTGGAACGATACTCGGAAAGCTCTGTATCCGTGTATTACTTTCAGTTGTGTGTTGTATTATTTTTCCGCTGCTATGTAATTTATTGTAATCTCTGGTATTTATCGAACATATATTTATTCATACTCTGTTTATTCTTGTATTCTGATGGAATTGTTGTAATAAGCAATGAAATGTTCTTCCGTCTGCGTTCTATTTTATCGTGTTTTCAACGCAATTCGGGCTTTCCTTCACAGGGAAGTTCGGGTCATGTTATACGCTTTATCATCACACCAGATTCACTTCGAATACCACATCGTCAAATCCATCAAATCACCGATTGACGTCCTCAACAATACATTATGTGTTAGCTAAAAGAAGTTTCCTTCTCTGCTTCCACTCTTGGTACGGTTGAAGAAATCAATATACGTGATCGTCTGGAAATACTTTGTCAGACATCCGTCCATACAAGTCATCCAGGAACAGGATGAACCGAAGGCACTATTCAGTACATCCATCTTAGGCACTGTTATCTAAGACTTATACAATAGCCCTTGCACTTTACCCCGTCTTTAATTATCTTTGGTATATATGATTCGCAATGCTTATGCCAATACAGAGTGGTTCTTTGGATAATAATCCAACCGGTCTCTCCATATTAACAACGTTAAAATGGTCAAAATTTTGATAGTCGGTGAGTTAACTATCAAATGAAATCACGTGTGCAAACAACGATATTATTTCCAAATGGAAATTTTATCAATCAATCATCAATCATATATATATATATATTCATATTTCCATATTTTCTATGTTTAGAAAATATACGTTATTAACACTGGAAAACATTTCCATTGTTATTTACATATCACTATCATTTCACAACTATCAGTCCCTGACTGTAAACTAGTAGGAGAAAAATTCTCTAAGTATAAACCCCGAAGGCCGAAACCAACATCAGATCGATACTCAGAAAACTATTCAACTTAACTAATCTCTAGTCAGTTTCTAATCTTGCTTAACTCTATTTGATTTACTCTGTTCGATTAACTTGATTCGATTAGCTCTTCTATTTATTTTCTAAATAGAAAATCCTTTATTCCATTTATTTTGCTTAACATCTCTTTTATAACTTATTCAATTTCTAAGTCAATATCCCTTTATCATAACTTATTCATTTCCTAAATAAATAATCCATTTAATATCCTATTTATTTATTCTAAATGTTTCCTTCAATAACCCTATTTATTTAACAAATAAATATGTCCTTTCCTTATTCTATTTATTTAACAAATAAATAAATCCATTATCTTATCCTATTTATTTTCTAAGTAAATAGTCCATTTTATAACATCTTATTTATTTATCCTAAATAAATAATTCACTTTATAATTATTCCAATTTATAAATATTTCTTATTTATAAATATTCCAATTTATACATATTCTGTTTTCAATATCACTTTGAAAATCTCCTTTTCCCATTCCGATATTTTATGGTACTTAACACATCATATCACGATGACTAATATCGTCCATACACACGCAATCAACAACATGTTATAATTCACATCATATATCAAAATATATGAAAAAAAATAAAATAACCGTTGAGGAATCCAGTCGGATTCCTCCAACATGTTTCCCTGCATCCACAGATGTTACACAATAAAATCAACATCACTTTCAGTTCCATATGATATATTCTGTTAAACAGAATCAATATAGAAATTTTCTAACTGACTAGCAGTTCAATCAAACAGTCAACACACAGTCAATCAGCCAATATTTAATAGTTCTAAAAATACAACATGAAATAATGAACTGTTCAGAGTTAATGAGATTAACTCACATTGGACGATCATCGTTAATAACGATAACCATCGCTTAATTCAGACGGACAATTTATTTTGCTATAAATTGTAACGAGCCTCAATTCACTCCCAGTCGGTTCCACGTTGTAGTGTCTGTCCATAAGATCCTGTCGGATCTGACCGTCGAATTTCTTCTGTTGATCGTCTTCTATATTTTATAGAGCTCGCCATGCAGTGCTTTCCATCATTCCTTCGATCTCCATATTGTGACGGCCTGCCCCGCACCAGCCTGCATTTCCTCCGGAAGTGCGCTGTACACATGCCCGACTAGCACAGGACGGTCGTCAGGAGAAAGGAAAGAAGGGAACGAACTGATCAAGAACCTATAGAATGTCTCACAGCGCATGGAGTAAAATATAATAATAATAACATACTTGACATAAAACAGGTGAGACAGTGCATGAGCTGATAACTAAAATCAACATCAACATCAGAGCAGCGGAAATCCAAATACAGCTTATTACAACTTTCCAAATTTACTGTCTCTAAAAAAAAGAAGGCTAAAGTAGAAGAAGCACCACTAATGCCCAAGCAGTGATCTTCAACAACACAGGGAGAATACTATATATATTACGTGGAAGCCTCCTGCTCGTCCCCGGATCATCTACTCGTGCATCACCAGCTAACCTGTCTCTAGTCTGCTCGTGTGAGCACCCAGAGTAATAAGAGGAGACATAAAACTCTGGGTCAGACATAAAGCCTGGTATGAGCGATAAGCATCTAAACAGAACAATAACTGGTATACTAAACCATACCTGAACCTGGACCTGCAACCAAAGAGTTAGTACCACATACCGTACAGTACTCTAAGGTGCCATAATAAATAGTGTAAAGAATACGGGGTGGGGTGTGCATGTCATAATGATAGCAAACAAATCATCCATAGCAACCATCCTCACATCTCCCACTCAGTGCGTAAAGCATACGATGTCCACCACTGTCAATCACGAGACCCATCGAAGTAGTGACGGAGTTCAACTTGTACAACTACTGCTACTACCAAGCTTACAACATGGAGTCATGACCAAATCTTTACAAATGACCCCACTTCATTGGTTTATAGCCCTTTAGTCGTACCTAGGCCACTGTGGCCCTGAATCCGTTCACGTACCTCCCATACATAGTGATCCAAAGTCATAGACATCGACTGCCCCTTGGCACACGTCCCGCAGCAGAGCCCAATCAAGAAAATCACTCATTGGTTCCCAATTGGATCCTGAGTCAAAGCTCCTCATTTGGACTTCCTTTGCATCTTGGGTTTTGATCGAATTGGAGTTGGTGTTCAAAAGAGTCGTCGCATATAAGAGATGGAAGTTCAATTCGGCTTGGCCCCATCTGTTTCAGTCGGTTCGGTTCGGATGAATCATTCCCAGTCTCCCCGTTCAGTTCGGTTCGGGTTCACAGCGTTGCACCGGTTCGGGTCGGGTGTTCCACTTTGGGTCGGGTCGGGTTGCCATTCCCCATTCAGTTCGTGTTCCAGCTCTTGTGCCTCGTCTGGCCGACCCGATCCTTCTCCATAGCTCCAATCCGATCCTGCTCCATAGCTCCGATCTGATCCCCCTCGCTTGCCTCCTCCGATCCGATCTCGCTCCCTAGCCTACTCCGATCCGATCCTCTGTCCAACTCTAACTCGAAGCAGTGGCCTTCCTTCTTGCCAAACTTCTTTGTGCCAGATTCCAGTTCGGGTCGGATTCCTTGCCCAGCTCCCTACCCGATCCGAGCCCATACCCGATCCAATCCGAAACCCTGCACAACTTTCTGCAACTTTTCCAGCAACTTGTTCACGTCATTCGACGATGTTTTCGACCAATCTAACTATTCTAATCAACCACAAATCATTCCAAATAGTCATAGCAACATAGCAACTGACCACAAACACCAAAACAATGAATTTATATGTCAAAATGGATCAAATATACCCAAAACCCCTTATTTTTCCCTTAAGCATGTTTAAGTAAAACTAATCATAGGGTTAACAAAACTTAATCAAATTAAACCAAATTTCTACCAGAGGCATAAAATATTATTTCTGAATTTATAGATATTTTTCCAGAATTTATTAGTGTGTAAATTCGCTAATCTTCACTAATTACCCTTAATTAACTGTAATTAGTGTCAAAACAATGCTAATCACTCACCTTGGCCACAAACGAAATTCTCAGAACTGAAACCTTGCTGATTTGGACGAATACTGATGTCTAACAGCAGCTCTAGCCTTGCTTTCGTGTTTCCTCTCCTTAATTTGATGTAGATTAAGCCAAAACTTGATTAGAAAGTGATTAGAAGGTGATTTGGGTGTTGGAGGCCATTGCTAGGGTTGCAAGAAAGAAAGCGGTGGCTGGGAAATGCGGATAAGATCGTTCTCTAACTGATTCCATCCTCCTCCTTACCCTAATCCCGAAATCCCCCATTGGGCCTAGCTGTTAATCACCCGGTTAAGTCCAATTAAGCTGTTTTTCACCATCTGAAACTTGTTTCAGCCATATCTCCCAAACGGTGAGTCCGTTTGGCTAATGTGACCACTCTACGGAATTGCAAACCATCATCCGGAGCCAATGGAAGTGGTTTCAGATCAAAATTCCTTTCTAGTCAAAAGTTATGGCCAAAACAGTACGAGCTAGTGGTAAAATGGTCATTTAAAAATCGGGAAAAATCATGAACATGGGAAATGATCCCAATAGCCGTCTCCCAAAGTTACATGACCATACGACTTCATATGTGAAAGAAACAAATATTCTATGGTCCTATGATGCGTAGAATACGGGTCGTTACACTCTCCCCCCTTAAGAAATTTCGTCCCCAAAATTCCTTAACCCAAAACATACAAAAGATCCCGCATGCCTAACAGCCACATACAACAATCAAACATGCAAAACAAGCAAACAAGCCTATCCTAGCATGCGGAAAACTAAATCGAAGTCAAAATCTTACTAGACAAAGATTTCTGGGTATGTCTTCCTAATGTTCTCCTTTGTCTCCCAAGTGCAATCATTCTCGTCCTCGCTCCACTGAACCTTGACTAGCTTCACCGCCTTCCTTCGAAGTTGCTTCATGTCGTGCTCGACAATACGGGCCGGCTTGCGGTTCCCAACCGCCTCGTGTTCTACTTCGAAGTCCTCTAACTGATCAGGTGAAATTGTCATATCTGGGTCGTGATCGAACTTCCTTAGTTGGGAAACATGAAATACATTGTGAACTCCCGCCATCTTCTCTGGTAAGTCAACTCTATATGCCAAATTCGCGACTAGTTCAAGAACAGGGAATGGGCCAACAAATCTTGTTGCCAACTTGTCTCTCCTGCCAAATCGTATTACGCTCTTCAACGGAGAAATCTTGACAAACACCAAGTCGCCAACCGAGAATTTTAAGTCTCTTCTCCTCTTATCAGCATAACTCTTCTGCCTATCTTGGGCAGCCTTCATTCGTTGTTGAATGATCTTGATCTTATCTGAAGTTTCCCTCACCACATCTGGTCCAAGCATAAACTTCTCGCCAGTCTCTATCCAACATGATGGTGAGTTGCACGGTCCTCTGTACAAAGCTTTAAGCGGAGCCATACCGATACTGGATTGGTAGTTATTATTATATGCAAACTCTACTAGATGCAAATTGTCATCTCATGATCCACCAAAATCCAATATACATGCTCCCAAGAGATCTTCCAAAATACGATTCACCCTCTCCGTCTGACCGTCGGTTTGAGGATGATATGCGGTACTGAGATGTAACTCTGACCCTAGAGCCTCTTGTAAGCTCTTCCAAAACCCACTTGTGAACAACAGGTCTCTGTCACTCACAATGCTTTTAGGTACTCCATGAAATCTCACTACCCACTTCATATACAATTCTGCCAACTTGGCTGCCGTTCTGGTCGATTTGACTGGTATAAATCTTGCACTTTTAGTCAACCGGTCCACAATCACCCAAATGCTATCATGTCCCGATCTAGTCCTTGGTAAACCATCGATGAAATCCATCGAGACTTGCTCCCATTTCCATTCGGGAATTTCTAATGGCTGTAACAACCCACTAGGCTTCTTTTGCTCGGCTTTAACTAGCTGGCAATTCATGCATTTGGATATAAACCTCCAAATGTCTCTTTTCATCCCTTCCCAGTAGTAGGTCTGCTTCATGTCTCGATACATCCTGTTACCACCGGGGTGTATAGTCAGTTTTGAGTGATGGCATTCTCTAAGCACTTCATCTCTCAATCCATTGACATTGGGTAAAACAAGCTTTCCATTCTTTCTTAGCTGTCCATCTCGATCAAGCTCATACTTGTTCATCTCCTCATCGATACCCATCTCTAACTTGGAGATGATTTCCAATAGGTTAGGATCGTCCCTCTGACTAGAGCAGATCCGCTCAATCAAAGTGGGTCTGACCGTCAAACTTGCTAACATTTCTGGATTCAATTCGCACTTTGGTCTGAAATCATACCTAGCGATGTACTCCAGTTGCTTCCATTCTAGGAACATAGCCCATAAACTGGCATGTCTCCTACTCAATGCATCAGCCACCGCATTGCCTTTTCGCGGTGTATATGCGATGTCAAAATCATAGGAAGCCAATAATTCTAACCACCTTTGTTGCCGGAGATTTAAATCCTTCTGGGAGAAGAGATACTTCAACGACTTATGATCTGTAAACAGCTCAAATCTTTCTCCCAAGAGATAATGTCTCCACATCTTTAACGCGAACACAATCTCTGCCAATTCCAAACCATGGATAGGTATCTTCTCTCGTGCGGTTTCAATTGCCGACTTGCATAAGCTACAACCCTACCGCCTTGCATCAATACAGCACCTAGTCCGGTACCACAGGCATCCGTGTATACCGTCATCTCTTCATTCCCCTTAGGAATGACTAACACTGGTGCGCATGTCAACTTTTCCTTTAGACTCTTGAATGTATTCTCGAACCTTTCATCCCAGACAAAAGATTGATTCTTCTTGGTCAACTGGGTCAATGGTGCTACTATCTTGGAGAAACCTTGGATAAACTTACAATAATATCTAGCTAACCCCAAGAAACTTCTTACATCTGTTGCATTCTTGGGCGTAGGCCAATCCTGTACCGTAGCCACCTTCGCCGGGTCCACGGCAGTACCATTCTCTGATACAACATGGCCCAAGAACCTCACTTCCCTCCTCCAGAAGTGAAACTTAGAAAACTTTGCATTCAATTGGTGTTTTCTCAACACCTCCATCACTATTTTTAAATGTTCCTTGTGTTCTTCCTCTGTCCTCGAATAGACCAAAATATCATCAACGAACACAAGGACAAACCTATTCAACTTATCTCTGAATACCCTATTCATAAGATCCACAAAATATGCTGGGGCATTGGTTAGCCTGAATGGCATGACCAACCACTCATAAAATCCAGACGGCGTCCGAAATGCCGTTTTAGCTATGCTCTCAGCTTCCACTCTAAGCTGAATAAAACCTGTCGCGAGATCCAACTGAGAAAATACTCTCGCGCCACTCAACTGATCGAACAAATCATCTATCCGTGGTAGAGGATACTTGTTCTTCCTCGTCACTTTATTCAACTCGCGGTAGTCTACACACAAACGAAGGGAACCATCCGCCTTGGTAGCAAACACAACTGGTGCTCTCCATTCAGAAACACTCCTTCTGATAAATCCCTTCTTCAAAAGATCGCTGACTTGCACCTCGAGCTCTCGCTGCTCCCTTGGTGCCATACGACGAAGTGGCATCACTATAGGTCTGGCATCTTTTACCAAATCAATACGGAACTCAATCTCTCGGTGTGGTGGAAGCCCGGTCACTTCTTCGAAAACATCTGGATACTAGCCAACCACGGGCAAACCTGACAACTCACTATGCGGAATGTCGAGGGAGTTTAGAAAACTAGCCAATAACCCCTTACTGGGTAGACCACCAAACACTATCCTCCGCCCATCATCCGCTCAAGCTGTCACCAAAAAGCCCTCACAGTCTACCACCACCCCGTATCTTTGGAGCCAATCTACTCCCAAAATAAAGCCAAACCCAGTAAAGCCCAAAACAAAGCAATCACAAACAAACATGCATCCATGACTCGATAAGACCACATTACGACAAATCATGCTAAGGCTAGTTGAACCACCAATCGGGTTTGTCACTACTAAAGGTCTATCGACAATCTCGGGCTCCAATCCCAACCTATCTACTAGGTCACTAGATATGAAAGAACTGGAAGCTCCGGTATCAAACAAAACTCTAACAGGAACATCATAAACAGAAAGCATACCTTGAATGACGACATTCTTTCCCTTCTCCGCCGTAGTTGGGGCATTCGACGAAGAAGGAACGGCATTAAGGGCATAGGCTTTCACCATTTGCTTTTCTTTGGGGGGTTGCGGACACTTGTCTTTGTGATGTCCCATTTGGCCACAGTTGAAGCACTTCCTATCCGCTGGCTTGGCCCGACAATTACTAGCATAATGGCCCTTCTTACCACAGCTGAAGCACTCAACATCTTGCTTATTCTTTTTCTTCTGGCCATCCTTAGTCTGATTCTTCTTTCTCTTATTCTGGGAACCACCCTTGCCTCCACCACTTGCTTGTGGCTTTGGCTCATCTGCGGATGCAACCTCAGTCTTCAGCTTAGGGTAGAGACTTTCTGATCTCAATGCTTTCCCCACAATCGATTCAAACGTCTCATCGATGTGGTTAATAGGGATTTCCCCCAAGTACTGATCCAAACCAGTTATGAATTTCTCATTCTTCTTCTCGGCAGTATCAATAAGAGATACCCCATATTTTGACAAAGTGTCGAATTCAGCAATATACTCCGAGACAGCTCTGCCATTCTGCTTGAGCTCCAAGAATTTCTTAAACAGCACTGACTTCTGAGCAGTTGGAATGAACTTCTCGCTAAAGCGAGCCTTAAACTGCTCCAAAGTAATTTGATCTTCGGGAGTAGCTGCCTTTATAGCATTCCACCAATTCATTGCCCACCCTTGCAGCTGATGGGACGCTAGCTTTCTCTTCATCGCATCCTCGATACCCAAATCCTCGAAGATACGTTCGCAACTATCCAACCAATCCTGAACATCCGTAGCCGACTCCGTTCCGTGGAACGGCTTCCCACCAAGGCTAGTATAATCCTTATTCAGCTTGGCGAAGTCGACTCTCGGCACCTGCACTATTGGACCACCACCATTTCCACCATTGAGACCTGCCCTCTGTACATCCCTAAGCATCTCTCTCATGAGGTCAGTAAACATCCTCCTCATGTCAGCAGCATTCCCATTATTGGCCCCACTACCGGTACCTCTAACATATCGGCTCATCGTCAATGTGTAAAAGGAAACGATTAACGGCCCCATAGTGGTGCTAGTGCAGCACGACTTCATTCTTATACTACTAATAGTATATATATAGCTTTTAAAAACCAAAATAATCACAAATACGCTCTCTCGTATACTTATATTATCTCTCCCTGATAACTTCCCTAGGTTAACTACGCAACCTAGAGCTCTGATACCAAGTGTGACGGTCCGCCCCACACCAGCCTGCATTTCCTCCGAAAGTGCGCTGTACACATGCCCGACTAGCACGGGACGGTCGTCAGGAGAAAGGAAAGAAGGGAACGAACTGATCAAGAACCTGTAGAATGTCTCACATCGCATGGAGTAAAATATAATAATAATAATAACATACTTGACATAAAATAGGTGAGACATTGCATAAGCTGATAACTAAAATCAACATCAACATCAGAGCAGCGGAAATCCAAACACAGCTTATTACAACTTTCCAAATTTACTGTCTCTAAACAAAAGAAAGCTAAAGTAGAAGATGCACCACTAATGCCCAAGCAGTGACCTTCAACAACACAGGGAGAATACTATATATATATTACGTGGAAGCCTCCTGCTCGTCCCCGGATCATCTACCCGTGCATCACCAGCTAACCTGTCTCTAGTCTGCTCGTGTGAGCACCCAGAACATCAAAACAGAACATAAAGCCTGGTATGAGCGATAAGCATCTAAACAGAACAATAACAGGTATACTAAACCATACCTGAACCCGGACCTGCAACCAAAGAGTTAGTACCACATATCGTACAGTACTCTAAGGTGCCATAATAAATAGTGTAAAGAATACGGGGGTGGGGTGTGCATGTCATAATGATAGCAGACAAATCATCCATAGAAACCATCCTCACATCTCTCACTCAGTGCGTAAAGCATACGATGTCCACCACTTTCAATCACTAGACCCATCGAAGTAGTGACGGAGTTCAACTTGTACAACTACTGCTACTACTAAGCTTACCACATGGAGTCATGACCAAATCTTTACAAATGACCCCACTTCATTGGTTTATAGCCCTTTAGTCGTACCTAGGCCACTGTGGCCCTGAATCCATTCACGTACCTCCCATACATAGTGATCCAAAGTCATAGACATCGACTGCCCCTTGGCACACGTCCCGCAGTAGAGCCCAATCATGAAGCCCACTCATTGGTTCCCAACTGGATCCTGAGTCAAAGCTCCTCATTTGGACTTCCTTTGCATCTCGTGTTTTGATCGAATTGGAGTTGGTCTTCAAAAGAGTCGTCGCATAGAAGAGATGGAAGTTCAATTCGGCTTGGCCCCATCTGTTTCAGTCGGTTCGGTTCGGACGAATCATTCCCAGTCTCCCCGTTCAGTTCGGTTCGGGTTCACAGCGTTGCACCGGTTCAAGTCGGGTGTTCCACTTCGGGTCGGGTTGCCATTCCCCATTCAGTTCATGTTCCAACTCCTGTGCCTCGTCTGGCCGATCCGATCCTGCTCCATAGCTCCGATCTGATCCTGCTCCATAGCTCCGATCTGATCCTGCTCCATAGCTCCGATCTGATCCCCCTCGCTTGCCTCCTCCGATCCGATCTCGCTCCCTAGCCTACTCCGATCCGATCCTCTGTCCAACTCCAACTCGAAGCAGTGGCCTTCCTTCTTGCCAAACTTCTTTGTGCCAGATTCCAGTTCGGGTCGGATTCCTTGCCCAGCTCCCTACCCGATCCGAGCCCATACCCGATCCGATCCGAAACCCTGCACAACTTTCTGCAACTATTTCCAGCAACTTGTTCACGCCATTCAACGACGTTTTCGGCTAATCTAACTATTCTAATCAACCAAAAATCATTCCAAACAGTCATAGCAGCATAGCAACTGACCACAAACACCAAAACAATGAATTTATATGTCAAAATGGATGAAATATACCCAAAACCCCTTATTTTTCCCTTAAGCATGTTTAAGTAAAACTAATCATAGGGTTAACAAAACTTAATCAAATTAAACCAAATTTCTACCAGAGGCATAAAATATTATTTTCGAATTTACAGATATTTTTCCAGAATTTATTAGTGTGTAAATTCGCTAATCATCACTAATTACCCTTAATTAACTGTAATTAGTGTCAAAACAATGCTAATCACTCACCTTGGCCACAAACGAAATTCTCAGAACTGAAACCTTGCTGATTTGGGCGAATACCGATGTCTAACAGCAGCTCTAGCCTTGCTTTCGTGTTTCCTCTCCTTAATTTGATGTAGATTAAGCCAAAACTTGATTAGAAGGTGATTTGGGTGTTGGAGGCCATTGCTAGGGTTGCAAGAAAGAAAGTGGCGGCTGGGAAATGATGATAAGATCATTCTCTAACTGATTTCAGCCTCCTCCTTACCCTTATCCCGAAATCCCCCATTGGGCCTAGCTGTTAATCACCCGGTTAAGTCCAATTAAGCTGTTTTTCACCATCTGTAACTTGTTTCAGTCATATCTCCCAAACGGTGAGTCCGTTTGGCTAATGTGACCACTCTACGGAATTGTAAACCATCATCCGGAGCCAATGGAAGTGGTTTTAGGTCAAAATTCCTTACCAGTCAAAAGTTATGGCGAAAACAGTACCAGCTAGGGGTAAAATGGTCATTTAAAAATTGGGAAAAATCATGAACATGGGAAATGACCCCAATAGTCGTCTCCCAAAGTTACATGACCATACGACTTCATATGTGAAAGAAACAAATATTCTACGGTCCTATGATGCGTAGAATACGGGTCGTTACACATATCCTCGTTCTTCTTGAATTTACAAATTGAAAATACCATCTCTATCCCCTTGAAAATCTTTCTCCAACCATACATAACTTGCTGAACTCGACTCCCTATCATATTTACACCAAGCTCATGTATCATGGAAAACCAGCGTTGCTCCAATATGTTTTCATTTCAAAACATTCTTATCAAAATGCCATATAACTAAAATTCCCAGAACAACAAACTCTATTAAATTTACTTGGGCCTCACGATAGATATACGGCCCCCCTCCCACACTGACCCGTCCATACCTTGCCAATACTTGATCAAATACAACCCTTCTTCACGAAGAAAACCTACTTCACTTCAGATCCACTTCTCAGGCGCCAATGTCCAACGTTAAACCCCCTTTTCAATTCCTTCAAATTTTATCTAATTTCTTCGCTTGGCTTACAATACAAGAACTTGGCGCAACAACGTTAACTGAGAACAAACCAACCCGTACAGGATTTCTTCTTCATCCCCAAATCCCTCTCCTCCTTTCTTCGATAGATCCACGCACCATTATAGTATAATCTCGCAACTCAAATCTCCCTCTACTTCCCATGATACCTCAAACCAAACCCACCGAACAACTCCTCTTTCCGACCTCTTCAACTTCAACTCGCACTGAATCTGCTCATCGCGACTTCAGGCCTCCACCGTGAAACGTGCGACAAACTTCATCATGGAAACCATCAAAGAATTTCACACAGGTGCTAATCGGTCCTCTAAACTCTAACACATCACCTGATTCCTCAAACAACCATTATATCTCGCGATAACTCGAACCCTAACTTCCGCTGTCTACAAACCAACAACAGAACAGGCCGTCGTACTCACACAAATTGACATCGCAAGGAAGAGAACTTCGTGCGAATTCAAATACGAGTGTTTAGAGATTTATTGGATTTTATTTGATTTTATCTTGATTTTACAAAAATCACCATTTTCCTGAGATGAAGAAAAAGAAGCAGCGCACTAGTTTTGACATCAGGAGAAATGAAATTAGGTTTACAGAAGTTAAGGTGTATTTATAGTGTAAAAATAATATTTTTATATTCATAATATTATTGATTTTTAGCCTCACGCTATTTGTATTTGTCTATGAAAAAATCCTGAGGTCACATATTATACCCAAAAATCACGAAAATGGACATACACCTTTATTTCGACATCACGGACTCAACGAAACTGGTTTCGTCGAATTCCGACTTCGTATGCTCACACAGCGTATTTTTAACTGTCAAAATACTGACTGTTTTTCACTCTAAAAATCCGTACGACCACACAGTGACTCTAAAAATCACGAAACTGGAAATCTAACAATAATTTAATATTGCGGATCCAACAAAATTGGTTTCGTCGAATTTCGACTTCGTTTGCAAAAGTGGCTATTTTTAAAGCTCTGAATGACGCATTTAAATATATAAATATAATTAAATATAATTAAATTTAATATAAATAAATTTATATTATCGTATATACTCACAGTGGAATACCATACAGCTCTACTGGGATTTATAACTTGATATTTCTAATCCTGATTAAATCGATATTCGATTTAAAATGAAATTCCTTTTTAAAATATAAATAATCCCTTTATAAATTATAAAGGAATTCCACAACGACTTTTCTAAAATTTGATTTGGACGTAAATCAAAATCTACACGACGAAATCCCGATTTTTCTCTTCCACTAGAAAGATATACTCCACCAGCTCCAACGTTTCTTGTTTCACAGAAATCAGGCTTAAAACGAATCCTGTATATTCAGTTGAAGTTCGAATCGCCAATTTACGAACTGCAGTGCCATTTCGAGCTCGATTTTAATTATATTATAACTCTATGTTCAAACTGTCGTTTATATAATATATTCGTTATTCTAATCAAACTCTAAACTAAATTAAATATCAAAGATGATCCAGTTTACACAGTATCGCCATTTCAGCTAATTCTGATTATTCAGAATTATATATATTATTTAATTTATTATTTTAATTAAACATTCACCATTATTTAATTCCACGACCATTAAATTCACTATATCACTATTTATATAATTAAATAAATAAATTATAATACCTCTGCAAATGCGGGTCATTACAATTCGCTTCACTTATGTGCGGACTATAGAGAGTTGAATAAGCTCACTAAGAAAAATAGGCACCCACTTCCGAGGATAGAAGATCTATTTGACCAGCTTGTTGGTGCATCCTTTTTTTTCTCAGTTAGACTTAGCAAGGGGGTTTCATCAGTTGAGGGTGGACGAGGACAGTATAGAGAAGGCCGCTTTTAGAACTCCAGATGGTTTCTTCGAGTGGCTCATCATGCCTTTTGGGTTGACGAATGCACCCACCTATTTTGTTGATCTAATGAGTAAGGTGTTTTGGAAGTTTCTAAATAAGTTCGTTGTGGTCTTTGTTGATGACACCTTGATTTTCTCGATGAGCGAAGAAGATCATGCCTTACATTTGAGGGAGGTTATGAAAACTCTCCGTGCACATTAGCTTAAGGCAAAGTTCTCCAAATGTCATTTTCGAAGAAAGGAAGTGATTTCTGGGGCATGTGGTCTCGAAAGATGGGATAACAGTAGATTCCACGAAGTTAGTTACAGTTCAAGATTAGCAAATCCCAAAGAATGCAATGGAGGTGAGGAGTTTTCTTGGATTAGCGATCTATTATAGGAAGTTCATTAAGGACTTCGCCAAGATATCAACACCACTCACCAGACTAACGAAGAAGAATCTGACATTTTCGTGGGATATAGATTATGATGATGCTTTCCAGCAATTGAAGAGGGCTCTAACAACATCCCCGATCTTGACCTTGCCTGATGGGAACAAGGTGTTCACACTATACACTAACGCATGTGGTACAGGGCTTGGTGCAATTCTGATGCAAGAGGGAAGGGCAACATGTTATGGAGGTAGACATCTAAGAGTCCATGAGAATAACTACCCTACCCATGACTTGGAGTTAGCTTCCATAGTATTCACGCTTCAGACTTGGCCTCATTATCTAATAGGAGAGAATTTCGTGTTGTACAACGGTCATAAATCTCTCAATACTTTTTCTCGCAAAAGGATCTTAATTTAAGGCAACATAGATGGATGGAGCTCCTAGCATCCTGTGATTTCGAGATTGCTTATACCCCTGGCAAGGCTAATGTGGTGGCAGACGCATTGAGTAGGCAGAGAATGACATTGAGTCCTCTGTTTGTGGAAAGGAAAATCTTGGAGTTTATAACGACTTTTGATCTTAGACCCTCCACCGAGTTTACACCTGGTTTATTGGCATCATTAGAGGTGTGACCTACTCTGTTGGACTAAATAGAGAATTCGCAGCGAAAGAACCCATAGCTACAAGATATCTTGGATAGGCTCAGTAGAGGGGAGACTTCTACTCACCTCAGTTGATATTCCATGGACGATAGAGAGTGGTTTCGATGAGATGGAAGGCTTTGTGTTCCCCTAGTTGGGAGTCTGTCAAAGACGGTCCTTTAGGAAGCCATCATTCTAAGATGACTATTCATCCAGGCGGTGATAAGATGTTAGAGATATGAAGAGGGTTTTCTTTTGGGCTTGGATGAAGAAAGATGCATCAGAATTTGTTTCTCGATGTTTGATTTTCCAGTAGGACAAAGCTAAGCAAAAGAATCCCAGTGGTTTACTTTATCCTTTGGAGGTCCCATAGTGGAAGTGAGAGAGTGTCTCGATGGATTTCATTGATGGTTTGCGTAGATCGATGAAAGGCAACACCAGTACTTGGGTTGTAGTAGATCGACTTACTAAGAGCGCTCATTTCATTCCAGTCAAGAATAAAAGGACGGCATCATGGTTGGCAGCAGTTTACGGTCATGAGATAGTTCGTCTCCATGGAGTACCTTTGTAACACCCCACATCCGTTAACGTCACTCATAAATGGAATGCCTTAACTTCGATGGAGAGTTATAGGTAAAAGATACAGATAAATTACAAGACAGACAAAATTAAAACAGTGGAAAATAGAGCTTTACTTTATTGATCAAATAGTTTGTACCACAATTATTTTCCAATACCAGAATATCTGTCGTACAAAATAAAGAAGCATAAAATAACATTTATATTCCCCAATGTAGCGTGAGCCAGCCATAGCAATGGATAAGAGAATCCAAGCAAAACTTTGACTAATCTTCAGCTTGGAAAGAAAACTGGGCTAAGTAGTAATATTCCCTCCCTGCGGACCGGGGGGGGGGGGGGGGGACCGACGGAAGACAAGAAAGCGAAAGAAAACAGAGTCATACAATAAAGTCTGGTAAGTTCAGTAACTTTCAGCATGTGAACAGGTAAAAAGCAACATGGTATGAATTAACTGAATACAAGACAACACCATGATGACGGGAATCATAAGGTTAGCACAAGATATGATAAGGTAAGATGAACTGGATGCACTTCTATACTTTCTATGCTTCGCTACTACATTGTTATTCTAATTTCTATATTCCTACACCACCTAACTAGTAATTTGTATAAACTAATTAGAACAGATACGCGATCACAATCCCCGCAATTGTGGTTGTTTCAGGTGTACATCTATTATTTATTACCTAGGTCTAACCTAGGGTTTTCTATCGAGCGCATTCTAGATCCAACCAGGGTTTTCGCTACCTAGGGCTACTGGGGTTTATGCTACCTATTGAACGTTTCTCGGATTTTAGGGTTTACGTGACCAAGGTCCAACTAGGGATTATGCTACCTACCGAATAATGCCCTCTAGTCCAGGACACACTACCTAGAGCGGTATATGTTCCTAGACTTTTCCCATGTATGTGTCGCGAATCGTTATCGCTGTCTAGATGCACATGTCCTTTATATGTGCGACCCGAGACTCGTGGCAAGGCAAGTCAAGAAACACGGAACTCGGTCGGGAGCTTTCAGATATCTACCGATGCAAATGCTAAGGTCTGTTTTTCCAGTGGCTATGGTCCCACTTGACACCTCCCTCAACTAATGAAAGGCACACCTTGAAAAATGAGAACTATACGCAGGCCCTCTATGCCCCACTAACCTATGGCCATCTGCACCCATAACTAGATAGCAAGAATATGGTCTTTTGGAGTTCTCCGCCTTTCCGCTGTACGTATCTCGACTGACTCAAGATGGTAGGTAGACGACGAGTTGCTATCACAGGGCTACTGGTCTCGCCGAATTACGCTGGTCCATCCTAGTCTTTAGGTTGCCTTATATTGCAACTAAGGCGTACGAAGACCTTAACTTCTGTGAGCCCAGGTGGATCATCTGCAGCCTCACAGAGGGATACCAAGGGTACCCTCACGTCCACTCGAAGCCGCGTGCTTCGTACCCCAATTCTTTGGAGCCTTCTTTAAGATCAGATGGACGTTCGCTCCTTCTCGTATTCTACTAAGGTTTACTACTTAGTTCCCTTAACTAAGGTTTACTACTTAGTTTCCTGAGCCGTCGTTTTCTTAACTAAGGTTTACAACTTAGTCCTCTTAACTAAGATTTACTACTTAGTTCTCTTTCTTGTCAAGTTGGATTGGTTAAGTGTCATTAGTCAATTCAAGTTAACTTAACCCATTTATTTGTCATGTTAAACTGGTTAAGTGTTATTAGTAGTTCATGTTGACTTAACCCTACCACAAATCAAGTTATATTGGTTAGGTATTTATTATTATATAACCCCACCCCTTCATCTTGTATTGGTTAAGTGTTCCCTTAGTTAACTTAACCCTAACATTTGTTTAATTCACATGTTCTAATGGTTAAGTATTGTCCCTTCATGTTTTAACTTAACCTTGTTCATTTGTCACACTATGATGGCTAAGTGTTCTAAGTTTACTTAACTCCTCCTTCTAGTCTAGGTAACAAGTTAAATTGGTTAAGTGTATTTTACTTAACCCCCACCATCTAGTCTAGTTAACATGTTATAACGGTTATTTAATCCCTACAAGTCTTGTCTTGTTAACATGTTAAATTTGTTAAGTGTTCCTATGGACTTAACCCTCCCACTCTAGATTAACTGTTTCTTACCTTTTAAATTATTCATTTAAAGCACCCACCACTCACATTAGACAGATATTGTTGCGGTCACTGGATATGCCGGTCAGTTCCGGGCAGATTTACAATGCTACTCAGTCTAACCTCGGGTCCTTTTAGGCTCAATGCTCTAACCACCCACATTAGATAGGTAGTGTTACGGTTGCTGCATTTGCCGGGCGGTTCCGGGCAATCTTATACCGTAACTCCATCTAACCTCGGGTTAGGCATATTCGTCTTTCCTAGATTTACATATTTATCCTTTTTGTCTATTTGTAAATTGCTAACAACTCTTTTAAACAAATTTGGCCTATATCATATTTATTTGTTATACCTATATTCTAGCCCCAAATCTTGCTTTACCTATCAATTAACCCAACTTGCATTTATGCCAAATTAGATCAGTTCATGTCAAAACTAGATTTAATATTCTACTTTATAGTTTATATCCAAACTTGGCTTACATGCCAATTACATACTTTGCGGTCAATTAACAATTTACCATTTTACGCCCAAGCATGTAATATTTACTATTATAGCCAATTCAGATTATGCTAACATATTTGTTATGCCATATCATCTTAATTATGCCACGCCCAAATTACCCCGCCGTAGTCGTACGTATAACATGATTTCATAAGTTTCTAGGTACTCATGAAATGAAACTAACAAGAGGAACATGGGATAAGCACGAGGATTGACATAAGAGAATAAGCATGAAAAAAGCGAACCAAAATACACAAATACAAAGATAATGGATCCAGTGGGTTTGTTGTACATAATAGAGAACCGGAATAAACTAAGCAAATTACACCCTAAGTATGAGATCCAACAAAATCAAGGGAGATATAGTGACTTGATCCAACATAATGCCAGTTCGGTATACAATCATGATTTGTAACTATAATGTTATGGGCATAAGCAACTAACCATAATAGTCATAGGCAATTAACCACAATAGTCTTAGGCAATTAACTACAAAATTGTCCTAGGCAATTAACCACAAAATAGTCCTAGGCAATTAACCACAATAGTCATAGTCATGGTCTTATAGTTATGAATCTTAGTCATAGGCAATAGTCTAATGTTCATAGTCATAGGCATAGGCATAGTCTTATGTTCATAGTCATAGGCAATAGTTTCATAGGCCACGGTTTCATAGTCATAGTATTAGGCAGAAAGTCCCATAATCATAGTCATTGACAATTAGCCACAATAAGTTCTAGGCCATAATCGAGAATCAGATCCAGAGGCATATACAAGCACTGATTCAAACGAAAGGATTAGGCATATTCTCATACCCATTTAATTTCATGTCACAAATAGATCTAGGCGTTCAAATCTAAAAAGTAACTGACTTACATTGATCGAATTAGAAAATGATAATAACGCCGAGGTGATTTGCTATCATTCGCGCGACGTTGCTCGAAGCCGTTGAATTAGCCTTTGCTTCCCTTCTTGAAGCTTTAACTTTATTTGAATCTCCAATTTGCGATTGCTTAAAGAGGAAGGTAGAAGGACTCTCTTAATTTGATTAATCTTGTTTTAATTGAATCATGTAGTCTTTGGAGAAGAAGAATTCATCTTGTTCATTAAGAATTTGTGCAGCATAAGGATATAGAAGAATGGTGTAAGGAGTAGTGGGGATTAGGGGCGGTTTATATAGGTTTAGGATTACGAATCTAGTCAGAAAACACATCTAAATACATCGCAATGCATCAGGTTCAAAATCTGGAATTCGGTACCAGGTCGACCCCCAGGTCGACACTATGGTCGACCTGGTCCCTGGGAGGTCGACACTATGGTCGACCCCCAGGTCAAACTGGTCCTGGGTGGGAAATTTCCCGCCCAGCCTGTTTTGGGTTTTGAATTTGAATTCGAATTCGAATTTCGAGCTGTTTTTCTGTTCTGAAAATCCTTGAAACTTCGGAGGGTCATATCTCCCTCATACGGACTCCGTTTCTCGAAAACTCAGACTCGTTTCCAAGCAGAATTTTGAGACGAACGCAATGGCACAACCCGTTTCCCTTGATTCTTATTTAAAATTTATTTATACTTTAATTTGTGAAACTTAATGTTACAGAATTACGGGGTGTTACATTCTCCCCCTCTTAAAAGAATTTCGTCCCCGAAATCTTCAAGTTAGGAAGAATGTATCCTACCATCCAATCACCCATGTACTCAGCCATTCAATCACAGCATTCATTGTCCTTAAAAAGTTTTCTAATGTGTTCATTTCATATGCATAGTGTGTGTATATGTCTTTATCTAATGCAAATTCAGGCAGTCTACTGATTCAGTTGACCTCCTTAATGCAAATTATGTCAGTTCCATGTGTCCAATCATGTATGCAAGCATCCCTAGTAATGTAAATACTACATGTGTGCATAGCCAATCATCCATATGCAACATCCATATGATAACATATCAAGTTAAATCCGTTAAGCAAATACATATATGCGAATGCAATATGAAAGTGAGTGAGACGTTCTAGCACCTATGGTGTGTATATGCATCCACGAGCAACCATTTGCAACCATCAATCATACATGTTTCAAATACATGTTTTAAATACATGTTTACATCCATTGGCTTCTACCTAAGGATCGATGATACGCCCTAAAGGATATACCTAAAAAGCTAGAAAATATGCATAGAATTCCTAGAAAAAGAGATCAAGGATGTACCCTTAAGAAAATTGGTATGATGCGTGTATCTAGTCTTCTAAGTCGCATCTTCTTGAGCTTCACTATTCTGTACCTTATCTAATTAATCTTCACGATTGCGAAGCTTCTTGACCTCCGTTTCCAAAACTGTCGTTGATCGGATAGCTGGCTTTTCATTGTCAACTGGATATATGCGGAAGTCTATCCCATGTATTAGGGGTAAACTCCTAACCTAATCAAAAACATCTGCGTATTCATGGACTACCCTAACGGATTGCAAATCGTCGATAAACGCATTAAGCGATTCTAGCTAGCTAAGCCTAACTGATTCTTTATACGGAATCTCGAGGGTATTTCCAAGGAAAGTCAAAAGTCTAACTACCCTCCTTTCATAATTACTGGCCAACCAACCCATGCCTAGAATCAGCTCATAGCCCATGGAACCAAAAACATTAGCATTACGCTTAAACTCAACACTTAATATAGTTATTCTCAAATCCTTACAAACCAAAGGTAAACGGGCCGAACCACCAATTGGATTTGAGACACTAATGGGATCTTCTACTATACAAGTACTAAGGTGCAGAGACTCAACTATGGAAGTAGATATGAACAAATGTGAAGCGCGAAGATCAAAAGGGTACTAACTGGTTGATCAAAACGAAAAGCAAAACTTTTCCAACAGAGACTTTTACTATCTCTCTCGGGTAATCTGGTGGTAGAAGCATGCACTCTCCCTTCTGAAAATCCTGTCCCTCGTCCTTGCCCTTGTCCTTAATTATATGCCCCATTATACCATGGAAAAGATACTTCCTCTCTTCTTAGGTTTTATAATTCCTTCTTTCTTCGTGAGTCAAGTTTATATCCATGAATTTCTCATCCTTGCGTTGAGCTCCCTCATCCTCATCTTTACCATCCCTATGTAATGATATTGACAAGTTTCTCAAAATTCGCCTCCATCGCACAGAAAACCCTTCAAAGCTTGGAAGAAGACTAGCTACAAGTGAAACTACTATGGCTATAGATGGGAGTCGGGCACTACTTTGCCCTTCGATAGGTATCGTAGTCTTATCAAGCCTATGAAACCGTGTCGCGATGAGGTTACCTCCCAGAAAGCCAGGAGCCCCGAAGACTCAAGAAAGAAGGGGACAAGAATTCAAACAGAGGATCAGAAGATAGTGCGTATGGCTTTTGGGGAATATGCCTTTAAAACAAAACTTTTCTTTTGAAAGAAAAAAAATGCTTCTTTAAAAACCATTTTGAAAAATATATATTTCTCAAACCGGTAACCTTCAGCTCTAATACCACGTGTAACACCCCACATTCGTTAAGGTCAGTCATAAAGGGAATGCCTTAACTTCGGTGGAGAGTTATAGGTAAAAGATGCAGATAAATTACAAGACAGACAAAATTAAAACAGCGGAAAATAGAGCTTTACTTTATTGATCAAATAGTTTGCACCACAATTATTTTCCAATACCAGAATATCTGTCTTACAAAATAAAGAAGCATAAAATAACATTTATATACCCCAATGTAGCGTGAGCCAGCCATAGAAATGGAAAAGAGAATCCAAGAAAAACTTTGACTAATCTTCAGCTTGGAAAGAAAATTGGGCTAAGTAGTAATATTCCCACCCTACGAACCTGGGGGGGAGGGGGGAACGGACGACAAGAAAGCGAAAGAAAAAAGAGTCAGACATAAAGTCTAGTAAGCTCAGTAACTTTCAGCATGTGAACAGGTAAAAAGAAACATGGCATGAATTAACTGAATGCAAGACAACACCATGATGACGGGAATCATAAGGTTAGCACAAGATATGATAAGGTAAGATGAACTGGATGCACATCTATACTTTCTCTGCTTCGCTACTACCTTGTTATTCTAATTTCTATATCCCTGCACCACCTAACTAGTAATCTGTATAAACTGATAAGAACAGATACGCGATCTCAATCCCCGCAATTGTTGTTGTTTCAGGTGCACATCTATTATTTATTACCTAGGTCTAACCTAGGGTTTTCTATCGAGCGCATTCTAGATCCAACTAGGGTTTTCTCTACCCAAAGCTACTGGGGTTTACGCTACCTATTGAACGTTTCTTGGATTTTAGGGTTTATGCGACCTAGGACCAACTAGGGATTATTCTACCAACCGAACGATGCCCCCTAGTCTAGGACACAATACCTGGAGCAGTATATGTTCCTAGACTTTTCCCATGTATGTTTCGCGTATCGTTATCGCTGTCTAGATGCACATGTCCTCTATATGTGCGACCCGAGACTCGTGGCAGGGCAAGTCAAGAAACACGGAACTCGGTCGGGAACTTTCAGATATCTGCCGATGTAGATGCTGAGGTCTGTTTTTCCAGTGGCTATGGTCCCACTTGACCCCTCCCTCAACTAATGAAAGGCACACCTTGAAAAATGAGAACTATACGCAGGTCCTCTATGCCCCACTAACCTATGGCCATCCGCACCCATAATTAGATAGCAAGTATATGGTCTTTTGGAGTTCTCCGCCTTTCCGCTGTACGTATCTCGACTGACTCAAGATGGTAAGTAGACGATGAGTTGTTATCACAGGGCTACTGGTCTCGCCGAATCACGTTGGTCCATCCTAGTCTTTAGGTTGCCTTATATTGCAAACAAGGCATACCCTTGGCTCTTCTAACGCAAACCTTAACCTCTGTTAGCCCAGGCGGATCATCTGCAGCCTCACAGAGGGATTCTAAGAGTACCCTCACGTCCCCTCGAAGCCGCGTGCTTCGTATCCCAGTTCGTTGGAGCCTTCTTTAAGATCAGATGGACGTTCGCTCCTTCTCGTATTCTACAGAGGTTTACTACCTAGTTCCCTTAACTAAGGTTTAAGGTTTAGTACTTAGTTTCCTGAACCATCGTTTTCATAACTAAGGTTTACGACTTAGTCCTCTTAACTAAGGTTTACTACTTAGTTCTCTTTCTCGTCAAGTTGGACTGGTTAAGTGTCATTAGTCAAATCAAGTTAACTTAACCCATTCATTTGTCATATTAAAATGGTTAAGTGTTATCAGTAGTTCATGTTGACTTTAACCCTACCACAAATCAAGTTATATTGGTTAAGTATTTCTTATTACTTAACCCCACCCCTTCATCTTGTATTGGTTAGGTGTTCCCTTAGTTAACTTAACCCTAACATCAGTTTAATTCACATGTTCTAATGGTTAAGTATTGTCCCTTCATGTTGTAACTTAACCTTGTTCATTTGTCACACTATGATGGCTAAGTGTTCTAAGTTTACTTAACTCCTCCTTCTAGTTTAGTTAACATGTTAAATTGTTTAAGTGTATTTTACTTAACCCCACCTTCTAGTCTAGTTAATATGTTATAACGGTTATTTAACCCCTACAAGTCTTATCTTGTTAATATGTTATGTTGGTTAAGTGTTCCTATGGACTTAACCCTCCCATTCTAGCTTAACTGTTTCTTAGCTTTTAAATTATTCATTTAAAGCACCAACCACTCACATTAGAAAGATATTGTTGCGGTCACTGGATATGCCGGTCGGTTCTGGGTGGATTTACACCGCAACTCAGTCTAACCTCGGGTCCCTTTGGGCTCAATGCTCTAACCAGCCACATTAGATAGGTATTGTTACGGTTGCTGCATTTGCCGGGCGGTTTCGGGCAGTCTTATACCGTAACTCAATCTAACCTCTGGTTAGGCATATTTGTCTTTCCTAGATTTACATGTTTATCCTTTTTGTCTATATGTAAATTGCTAACAACTCTTTTAAACAAATTTGGTCTATATCATATTTATTTGTCAGACCTATATTCTAGGCCCAAATCTTGATTTAACTACCAATTAACCCAACTTGCAGTTTATGCCAAATTAGATCAGTTCATGTCAAAACTAGATTTAATATTCTACTTTATAGTTTATATCCAAACTTGGCTTACATGCCAATTACATACTTTGCGGTCAATTAACAATTTACCATTTTACGCCCAAGCATGTAATATTTACTATTATAGCCAATTTAGATTATGCTAACATATTTGTTATGCCAAATCATCTTAATTAAGCTATGCCCAAATTCCCTCGCCGTATCGTACGTATAACATGATTTCACATGTTTCTAAGTACTCATGAAATGAAACTAACAAAAGGAACAAGGCATAAGCACGAGGATTGACATAAGAGAATAGGCATAAAAAAAGCGAACCAAAATACACAAATACAAAGATAATGGATCCAGTGGGTTTGGTGTACATAATAAAGAACCGGAATAAACTAAGCAAATGACACCCTAAGCATGGATCCAACAAAATCAAGGGAGACATAGTGATTTGATCAAACATAATGCCAGTTCGGTATACAATCATGATTTGTAACTATAATGTTATGGGCATAAGAAACTAACCATAAAAGTCATTGGAATTAACCACAAAATAGTCCTAGGCAATTAACCAAAAAATAGTCCTAGGAAAACCACAATAGTCATAGTCATGGTCTCATAGTTATGAATCTTAGTCATAGGCAATAGTCTTATGTTCATAGTCATAGGCATAGTCATAGTCTTATGTCCATAGCCATAGGCAATAGTTTCATAGGCCATAGTTTCATAGTCGTAGTCTTAGGCAAAAAGTCCCATAATCATAGTCATTGACAATTAGCCACAATAAGTTCTAGGCCATAATCAAGAATCTGATCCAGAGGCATATACAAGCACCGATTCAAACGAAAGGATTAGGCATATTCTCATATACATTTAATTTCATGTCACAAATAGATCCAGGCGTTCAAATCTAAAAAGTAACTGGCTTACATTGATCGGTTTTAGAAAAAGATAATAACGCTGAGGTGATTTGCTATGACTCGCGTGACATTGCTCGAAGCCGTTGAAATAGCCTTTGCTTCCGTTCTTGAAGCTTTAACTTTATTTGAATCTCCAATTTGTGAATCTCGCGTTGCTTGAAGAAGAAGGTAGAAGGACTCTCTTAATTTGGTTAATCTTGTTTTAATTGAATCATGTAGTCTTTGGAGAAGAAGAAGTCATCTTGTTCATTAAGAATTTGTGCAGCATAAAGATAGAGAAGAATGGTGTGAGGAGTAGTGGGGATTAGGGGAGGATTATATAGGTTTAGGATTACGAATCTAGTCAGAAAACACATCTAAATACATCGCAATGCATCAGGTTCAAAAATTGGAATTCGGCACCAGGTCGACCCCCGGGTCGACATTATGGTCGACCAGGTCCCTGGGAGGTCGACACTATGGTCGACCCCCAGGTCGACCTGGTCCTGGGCGGGAAATTTCCCGCCCAGTCTGTTCTGGGTATTGAATCCGAATTTGAATTCGAACTTTGAGCTGTTTTTCTATTCTGAAAATCCTTGAAACTTCGGAGGGTCATATCTCCCTCACACGGACTCCATTTCTCGAAAACTTGGACTTGTTTCGAAGGAGAATTTTGAGACGAATGCAATGGCGCAACCCATTTCCCTTGATTCTTATTTTAAAATTTATTTATACTTTAATTTGTGAAACTTAATGTTACAGAATTATGGGGTGTTACAACCTTCCGGCATCGTAAGTGATCAAGACCCCATTTTCACCTGTGAATTTTGGGGGAGCCTGCAAGAAGCATTAGGTACACAGTTGTGTTTGAGCACTGCTTATCATCCTTGCACAGATGGAAAGATAGAAAGTGTGAACAGAGTTCAAAGGATCTTTTAAGACTGTGTATCGAAGGGACTTGGGAGGAGCATCTTTCTTTTGTAGAGTTCGCCTGCAACAACAGTTATTAGGCAAGTATTGGCACGGTACCCTTCGAAGCATTGTATGGGCGACCCTATAGATCACCGACTTATTGGTAGGAGTTTACAGAAAGACTTCTACTTGGGCCTGATATGATTAGAGAAACATCAGAAAAGATTGATCTCATCCGTAGGCCTATGAAAACAGCTCAGGACAGGAAGAAGTCCTATGCAGACAGGAGAAAGACTGACATTGAGTTTGAGGTAGGAGACATGATTTTCATCAAGGTATCACCATTAAGGAATGTAGTTCATTTTGGATCTATAGGGAAACTAGCACCAAGGTTTGTAGGGCTATTTCCATAATAGAAAGGATTGGCTAAATGGCCTAAAGAGTAAAGCTACCAGGGAGACTGTCTGGCATTCATGATGTTTTCACGTTTCCCGTTTAAGGAAATGTTTGTATGATACCGCAGAAGTAGTTGAGCCGAGTATGCTTGAGGAAGTAGAGGTGGAACAGGAGGCAATAATTATACGAGTTCCTACCCATATTCTTGGATCAGAGGTAAAGAAGCTATGAAACCGAGAGGTTAAGTTGATGAAAGTTCAGTGGGGAGAAAACCAAGAGGATGCAACTTGGGAAACCAAAGACAAGATTCGTGCTTCGTACCCTTTTCTTTCAAGGGTATGTTCTTAACTTCTTTTTCCAAAGCTTTTATTCAAGCTTGTTTCTGTCATTTAAGTATATCATATCCATCGAATCTTCGACCTTTAGGTAGAAATCATATGGATGTAAACATGTGTTTGAGGCATGTTGTGCTTGGTGGATGCAAGTGTTTTCTAGCGGTTGCTTGTGGATGCATATACACACACATTAGGCACTAGATCGACTCAATCACTCTCATATTGCATATGGATATGTGTGCATTTCTTCGTTTACGGATGAGAATGGGTGAATCATCATATGGATGCTGCATCTGGATGGATGATTTTGCACATATATAGAATTTACATGTTATACTAGGATTATTTGCATACATGTTGGATTCACGACACTAACATTCATTGCATTAAGGAGGTCGACTGAATCAGTTGACTTCCTGATCTTTCACATTATTATAAGGACATATACACACTCCTTTGCATATGTTCATATAAACATTAGGAATCTTTTAAGGACAATGGATGCCTGTGATTGATGGATGAGTAGATGGATGATGGATATTAGTAAATACATTCTTCTTAACATGGAGATTTCGGGGATGAAATCTTTTAATTCGGGGAGAATGTAACACCCCGTAATTTTATAACACATCAAAATGATAAACTAAGGAATACTTAAATAAATATTAAGAATTAAGTAAAACAGACTGCACCATTGCGTTCATCTCGGGATTCTACTTAAGATAGACACCAACTTTGCATAAACCGGATATCGTATGAAGAATTTATTAAGCCTAGAAGTTTGTGTACGCACAAAGAAATTATATATACACAAAAAACGATTCAAAACAGTTCAAAATGATTCAAAATCAGAAGACATGGGCTTAGGAGGGAGTCCGGACAGTTAGGGGTCGACCCCACCCAAGGGGTGTCGACCCATAGGTCGACACCATAACAGGGATGTCGACACCTATGTCAACCCCTGCCAGATCTAGGCAGAATTCATTCTCCGAATGTGGACTCATTTCTTGACTTGATTCATTGACCCTAGGCTATAAATAGGACTTCATTCTCATTGTTGTATTCATCTAAATCAATGGCGACAACGAGGTGCCACCCCATCTTAGATTAAACTAGCCTATTCTTCTTCAATAGCAAGTTATACGAATTCAGAAATCTGTGCTACATCATCTGCAATCAAATTCTCTGTTCTTTAGATCCAGTCACAGTGAGTTTATTTTTCTTTTAGATATAAACACCTAAAATGTAATCTTGACACGGTTATAAGTTTGGATCTAAGCATATGCCTGTTAGTAACCTGAATCATAACAGATCTGTCATTATTTGTATACCTAATTTATTGCTTAGATATCATATGCCTATTCATGGTATCCCTATTCTGTTAGTTTGCTTAATCATGTCACCTTGTGTCTATTATGCTAGTTTGCCTAATTATGTCATCATATGCATGTTTATTTACTACGCCCATTCTTGTTCTCTTCTCTCCCTTTTCCCTTTTTATTCTTATATAGTCAGGCTACCTTCGAGCCTTGACCTATCGCTGAAATACGTGAACGTACAAATTTGGGAATGATTGGGAATGATTAATTTAGGGCATAATTCATGTTGTAAACATAATTTGGAATTTTGGGCAAATTTTGTACCTTGAACCAAAACTAGGGATTTGGGGGTATAATCTATATCTTGAAGTAAATCTTAATTTAGGCGTAACTTGTATCGTAGAACGGACGGGGATTTGGGGCATAATAAACATGAAAATTGGTTAGTAATGGAAATGCCTAGATTTACAGTAATTAGAAACTATAATCGCGCTTAGACACGAGGTTATATTACACTTGTGGTAGAAGACTGCCCGGAACCGCCCGACAAATCCAGCGTCCGTAAGTGGTAAATCTAATGTGAGGGGTCTAAGTGCATAAACGTACACGTGACGATGCTAAGACACAAGGTTAAGTTCGACTTGTGGAAGAAATATTCCCAGACGCCATCGACATATCCAGCATCCACAAGTGGTAAACTTAATGTGGGAGGTCTAGCGCATTATATCCATAAATGAATGAATGGCGATGAACTTGTAATACTTAACCTATTTCAATTCGTAAGGATTACATGAACTTGTTAACTTATGTAAGGGTTAAGTAAGCTTGCTTGAATCAGTGGGTGGGTTAAGTTAATCTTGTTAAATATATGGGGGTGGTTTATACATATAAACCCAACAAACTTAACCTTTGGGGTTATGCGATCTTGTAAAACTATTAGGCATAACCTGTTGAAATCCTAGTAGTGGGGATGCAAGCCTACGGGGAAGCTTGTATCGTCTGGTGTGTGGGACCCGTATCAGTTAGTAACCTATATCAGTATCAAACGGAGAACCCCGAACTAGGTCGGGTTAGAGCACGCTTATTGAGATGGTCATAAGAGGTCACTTGGGGGAAAGGTGTCTGACGGCGCGTTCCATCGGGGTCATCTGTGTACATGGGTCCGCCTACTCGGGAAAATAAGACGATGTGACATTAGTAGATATAGCTATATATCTTGGAAATAACAAGTTTGCCACTTTAGGAAGTGATACATCCTACTGTGGGGCCAGCACGGGTATCTACGGGTTAGGGAGTCGATCGATTAGGGTAATAATTTGGGTACATCTGGTCTCGCCTGTTTAGGAGCCCGTTATTTTTATTGGGGGTAACACACGTCAGTTCTGTTGGGATACCTGTTATTGTATGGGGGTAAAACCTCTCACTAGAAGTACTCCTAAGTCTACCATCTTGTACTTGTTGGGATTATCTTGTCTCGGTTATACTAGTATTGGTGTAAAGGGAGAAAAGTATTAAAGAAGCGCAAAGCATGTTCTGTTTTTCCTGTTTACCTTGTTATACTTGCCTTATGACACTGTTATCTCTCTCTCCAACTTATATGCCTATCATGATGCTTTTACTTATTTATATGCTAAAAGTAACTAGACTCGCCAGACTTATATCTGACCCATTTTGTTTCCTCTTCTTTCTCTTCCGTTCCCCCCTAGGTTCTCAGGGTGGGAATACTCAAGCTTGATCAGGATTCTTCTTTGAGCTTCTTAGATGTACTGCTTGATTTTCTATCTTCTCTACTATGGCTATATTCTGGGGATTATGCTCTTTTTATGTATTATTGTACATTGATGATGATTTATGTACAAGGCGGAAGTTTTATATTTTCAGTATTCCAGACTTATTATGTAACTGGGTTTGATCCACGAAGCTTTTCTATCAAATAAATTTTTAATTCCGCTATTATTTTACGTCTATCCTATAATGTTTTTGTATACCTATAACGCTTCACGATGCTTAATGCATTCTGATAAAGAGTAACATTAATGGACGTGGGGTGTCACATATACGTTATACAAGTATTGCGTGGAAGCTAAGAAGAGGAATAAAATTGTACGCCCGACCAATAGGTACATGTTTACTATATTGATGGGGTTTGGTGATTTTATGAGCCAGTCGGCTAGTCACTTGGCTTTTGGATTTTCTTTTGATATATGAGAGCCTGTTGAAGCCATTTGTAGTTGTATCAATTAACCCGTGCAAAGGAGGTTATAGAGAATTTTTTTGAAAATTTAAGGCGTTAGCCAAATTTGAAATTAGAAAGTTCTTAGAAACTGAAAGTTGAAGAACTTGATTCAAGCGAAGGTTGAGTTGGTTAAGTAAACGATCTTTAGTTCCTTCTTCCTTTTCGGGGACAAAAAAATTTAAGTGGGGGAGATTATAACAACCCATATTTTTGGAACCAAATTAAAATTTATTTTTAATTGATTTTCATAGAAATTAAATATTTTAGATGAATCATTTGAGAATCAACGACTTAAGATTTATTTTAATCGAATTTAAAATGTATAATTTTAAAGTTTAACTAAAACGAACTCGAAATGGCACAGTAGTTTGAAAATTTGATTTTAACCTTTGAATGAATGTATATAATTCAATATAAATCAGAATTTGATAAAATAAGAAACGTTGGAATATTTTGAATTGTAATTTTTCTAACGAATGTAAGAAACTGAAATTTCAGTTTATAAATTGTAAGTTATGTCTAAATTAAAATTTAGAATAGTCACTATGGAATATATATATATGTATATATATATATATATATATAGCCCTATAAAATCACTATTTTGCAAACGACCTCCGTTTTCAATGAAACCACTTCCATTGGGTTCAAATTGCCTTTTGCATGTTCGAAGACTATGGACATCGATACCTTTTGTGTTAGAGAAATTTGGTCTTTTTCATTGGATATATGACCAAAATATTACTTTTTGCATATGGTCGAAGTTGGACTCAAAACTACTTCCATTGAGTTCAAAATGTTGTTTACGTGTTCGAAAACTATAAACTTCGATATATTCCGAGCTTCGTAGTTTTAGCACCTTGATTGGGTCTTCGTTGGCTAAAACTAGCCTACCATATGACCCCCAAATCAGCCCTCTCCTTCCATTCATTCTTTTCCACTTAGCAAAATAAGAAAAGGGGGGGATGGGAAATTATAATTCCCTAAGCCCTAGCTTAATCATGGAGCCCCAATCCTTGTTGAAATCAAGTGCACATCAAAGGAAAAGCTTAGGTAAGCTTCTCTCCATCTTCTTCATCTTGTTTCCTCTTCAGTTTCTCATGTTTTCCTAAACCTAATTCCTGGGAAATCCTTCCATATGATCATAGGTTGTTGATTCTAGTATTTTTATCCAACAGAGGTTGTTCTAGCTCGCTATTAGATGATCCATTGCTTCTAGACATCAAAGGTTAGTTCTTTATGAACTCACGTCTATGCTACAAGCTATTAGCTTGTAAAAGTGTCATTTAGTTTTCACGTGGGATTACGTATGCATATGAATTGCTTAGATAAGTATACACTTTCCAGATTATTAGTTTATGTTCCATTGAACTGGAAATTATGATTAGAATTGTCCACATAATCTAATTCATATGTTGCTAGTTGATTTGGCGATATTGTGAAGCTCCGTTGTTGCATCGACAAGTTCTAAGACTTTGGAATTCGATTATATCGATTTCATTGCTTTGGTGAGAGAATTTAGTCGGTTTGGAGTTTATAATCGAAATCATTGCAAACTTATGTATATACGGTTGTGCATGTATTCTTGAGCGGTTTCGATGAGATAAAGAGGCTTTTTTAGCTTATGAAACGTTATAAACCATCACCATTGATCTGAGATCGTTCGAGAACCGTTTGCACATTCGTTGTCTAGGCAATTATTTGCTCAGGCTTTAGCTCAGACGTCTGACCATATTGGTCAGACGTCTGTCTAAACTCTCGAAAAAACATTTTCCTATAAATAAACGTCTGTCTGGGGGAAGTCAGACGTATGTTAAAAATGTCGGGAGATCTTACCCTGTAAGATCAGATGTTTTTGCATTTTATGTTAGATGTCTGACCTGTGCAGAAATGCACAATTTATCCTATGCATCTTATATTGTAAGATTTATTGATCTAACTTCTTTCGAGTTGAATGAGGTGTTATATGTTTTTTTGGCAAGCCTTAGGGGCCTCATTGCCGCTTAGGAATCATCATAAACCATCACTATAGATTCGGGCTCGTCCAAGGCCGATTGCACAATCATTAGCAATCAAAATGTTTAATTGCTTCAGCTCAGACGTCTGACCAAATAGGTCAGACGTCTTCCCAAGCTCTCTGGAAAAATTAAAAAGCTGCTTCCTATCAGGTCAGACGTCTGTTCAAGGGGGTTAGATGTTTGTTGGCTATTTTCTGCTATTGACCAATGGAGATCATGTTCAACAGTTTAGGTCCACCCAGGCTCTTTCCCGGCTAAGTTTCGGCCCATTTCGCTTTTGTTTTATGACTTTTTAGTTTCTCTAATTCGTAAATTTCAGCAACTCGATTCTTACGAAATCATTTATAAATCATCAATTGAAGAATGACAGAGTGGAAACTAATGGTGAGAACTCTCTCAATCAAGTATTTTATATGTTCTATATTATTATAACTAAATATATATATTGATTGCTTGTGATTGCAATATTTGTTTGGTGATTGATGGATGTTTATAGTTGTATTATTATCTTAATATTAAACTATGAAAATGTTAGATAAGTTTACATGGATTGTGATTAAAACCCCAAAAGGGTATTAGGACGATAATTTTATACATCATCCAAGTATGAAAATAATAATCATTGGATGTTGATTGAAAACCTCGCATGGGTCTGGGGATGAAAATAACTTCACACATCTCCCTTGTGTTTAGTTGTATGTCAATCGATTGATTGAGATACTGTACTAAGTGTTATTTGACTACTTAATGATTATACAGTTGTAGCTTACACTTTGGATGTGAATTTGATGTTTGACAGTAATTTATCACTTTTTTTGAATACATGCGATGTATGGAATCCATATAAATAAAATTATATGGTAATTGATTGAGTCACATTCCGATTAAGAATATGAACGAATATTTTGATATAATATTCAGTGAAATATCAAAAAATGATTATGATGTCCGATTTTAGATGGACACGAAAATATTAAAATACTCCAAGTTTGAAAAGATAAAAGATATTTTTATCTAATGAAATGGTTAACATCTAGAATAAAAAATTGATATGGCTTTAATATAACCAGAATTTTTCCAATGTATGAATTGGAAAGGATTTGAATGGAAATAATCCTCGGAATATTTCGATATTGGATTCTGTGATTATACGGATATCATTGAGGGATATGAAAGATATGGATATCATTATTCCTAGTACGATATCTGTTAGTTTCATAATTTGATAATGAATATATGCCGATATGATTTCCATTCAAAGCCTTGTATTTAATATCAAATTGGATTTTGGGTTTTTCGTGAATGGTATATTTAATAATACTGTTCTTAAACTCAGTTGAGAATAGAGTAAATCTTTTCATTCGGATTTAATGAGATTTTCCTATTAATGAATATAATTGGAATTAAAAGAAAGTTGATTTTGGGTTCTTTGTAAACGATGTTTTAAATGATATTAGTTCTTAAACCCAATTAATGGTGAAGTTATGATTTGGAATTTATAATCATTTAATTAAGATTAATAGAAATTTTCCAAAGTAAAGTTTTCCAATTTAATATACTAAATTGGAATTGAGTGGAACTCGATTTAGTGATAATCAAAATGAGCTTCTTTGAAGGAAGACCGTTACTATATATGTAATTTAAAAGGCCTTGTCATTATTCCACTTATAGTATTAGTCTGATATGGAAATCTATATCGATTATATACTGTTATGATTTCTGTGAAGGTTCCATTTTAATGGAAGATGATTTTGGGTTTATTGTGAATTGTGGTTTTACATGAAATTGGTTCTTTAACCCAAGTAAAGACATGATTTATTCCTAAATTTGAATAATCATTAAGAAATGATTTTTAGGATTAAAACTATGTATATTTTTAATGAATCTTTAATTAGATTGAAATGCAAACGAAGTAATTAAATTTATCGAATTCAAGAAATGTTCGAGAATGGAGTACAACCAGTTTTACTCCATGCGATAGTTAAATCTTTAATTAGATTTGAACGTTAAGTGGTAATTGAATTTACCGATAACACAATGGGTGTTATACATGGAGTGCTACTAGTTTTGCTCCATGGGATGAATACGGTGGGACTGGGATACTAAAATTATGATCACTTCGCTAAGGCTCGTTAGTCCCGACTAGTTGATAAACCTTAATTTGTTTTAAAATTGTTAAAAGAAAATACAAAATCTTTTGCAGTGGTTTTCAAAGAAGGATTTAAATAAGTGGTTTAAATGAATTATGTCTTTAATAAGATTTATCGGAATAATTCCCAATGTAATGAATATTAAAGTAAAACAATATTCTGGATTGAAATGAGGCGTATGATGTGTTTTTATAGCACTTGATTATAAAATACGTGTGTTACTCGGAAACACCAGGCTTAACCCATTCTGAATAACTGTTACGACGAGTAAAAGTCAAGATGAAGATGGTGGTTGAAGACCGTAGATCTTCACATTGTTTGGATGAAAACTGAATTCTTGATTGGGCTGTACACCCAAGATGAGGTAATAAGTGGTGATTGTCCAGACGTACTTGGAGATCGACCGGATATGTGAGGGCCTCTCTCAGTATTGTACATATGGACGAGGAATAAGGTGCCTCTGGTTTCGTTCAAACCCGGAATGAACTTGTAAATGGATTATGTCTGACATTGTATTTCGTTCTGTATTGATTAATTTCTATTAAATATGTATCTGTTTAGTGGTGGAGAATTTATTCTCTTGCTTAACACCCTTCTCTTAGACGTGTGAGCTTAGAAGTTATATATTGATAGATATCAGTTGTATGGCAATAATTGACAATGCGGCATGTTAAGATGCAAATGATCAAGGCTTTTGTTGAAAAGCAGGGCCATGTAGATGATGATTAAAGCACATATTTAAGTAGCAAAAACGACTCGAAATTCCCTGGTAAGGAAAGCCCGGATTGAATTGAGGACAAGACGAATCAGAACGCAAACAGAAGAACATTTCATTGTATATTACAACAATTCCATCAGAATACAAGAATATACAGAGTATGAATAAATATTACACAGAGAATATCAGGTATTTAAATTACATTTAAATACATTGCAGCGGAAAAATAATACAATACGCAACTGAAAGTAACACATGGATGCAGAGCTTTCCGAGTATCGTTCCAGCTGTAAATTAGGATCTTGTGAATATAAATCTGCAAAACCAAAACTACTAGCTGCCCGTGTCAAAATAAGGGCACCCAGAGTTTAGGATAAACAATAAACTCCAGGTCAGTCATGTGACTGGTGTGAGAACTCGAATAGTTATTTAAAGCTTTACTTTGAATCAGATATATCGAGGGACCAAGCCGTATAATACGGAACGGGTTTCCTCCCAAGAATACCAGTGCATATAACAAAACAGCGCAATGCTTTTTGGAAAAATGAAGCTATTATAAGACCCAGGTCCCATCACACAATGCAACACAAGCCGGAGGATAGGGTTTTCCCTTATAATAGCCAACCATGCTTGGTACGTAAAAAAAAACATTTGATACTATTATAAGTGCATAGTGTATAAAACAACTTCAAATATAAATGTATCAATCCTAGGCGGCATGGGTACCATATATCATGTTGCCAACACTAGGCTCTACAATCAAAACCGCAAATGTCACTATTTGGAAGTTGGATTTCCATCTATGAACCGAGGCCAGGGATCGTCCTCTACCGATTCGAGACAATCTAGCCTACCATGTCTCAGGCAAGCGCGCAGGCAAGCCTTGGAGCAACAGGGTCGGTCCACTCAATGTGGATTAAACTTAAACCCTGGACACTAAGTCCCCCCACCCTATGGGGCGTAAATGAGCCAAATGACTCCATCGGCTCCACATAGTCACCGATATATCCAAGGCGCCTCGCAACTGTAACAACCACACAGGTGAAAATAATATAAATGTTAGGGCTGGTAGGTCACTGACACCACCCTAGCTAGAAAGAAACGCATGCCCTCCCTGCCGTCCTCTCCCGTTTCTGGTTCACAATCGAGGAGTGAGGCTCGCGAATCAACGTTACAAAAAGCTAGGCCACACAGGCGGTGCTTTGATCATCAACCACAAGACTTTGCTTTTCAACAAAAGCCTTGATCAATTGCCACTTAGGCGTGCCACACGGGCAATTCACTCCATGCGATTGATATCCTTCAATATACAACCCCTGAGCTCGTATGTGACGGCCCGCCCCGCACCAACCGACATTTACTCCAAAGGTGCACTGTACACATGTCTAGTTAGCACGGAACGGGTCGCCAGAAGGGAAGAAGGAAGGAGGGAATGAACATACAAAGAACCTGTAGAATGTCTCACAGCGCATAGAACAAAATATAATAGTAACATACTTAACATAAAACAGGAGAGACAGTGCATAAGCTGAAAGTCAGAACTAAACATCATAGCAGCGGAAATCCAAAATACAGCTTATTACAACTTTCAAACTGTCTCAAAGCAAAAGTAAGATAAATGAGGTACACTACTAATGTCCAATTAGCGACCACCAACGACACAGGGAGAATGTGTATATATATAATACGTGGAAGCCTCCTGCCCGCCTCCGAATCAGCTACTCGCGCATCACCAGCTAACTTGTCTCTAGTCTGCTCGTGTGAGCACCCAAAGTAATAAGAGGAAACATAAAACTCTGGGTCATACATAAAGCCTGGTATGAGCGATAAGCATCTAAAGTGAACAATAACAGGTAGACTAAAACATACCTGAACCTGGACCTGCAACCAAAGAGTTAGCACTACATACTGTACAACACTCTAAGGTATCATATCAAACAGTGTAAGGATACGGAGGTGGGGGAGGTGTGCATGTCATAGGGATGGCAAACAATCAAACATAGCATCCATCCTCACATCTCTCACTCAGTGCATAAAGCATACGATATTCACCACTTCGATCACCCAACATACCTTGCTACGATCACTTTGCCCCATGAAGTCATAAATGGCTTCACTGCACTGATAACGTAGCCACAAATCCTTCGCTATGTCCACTTTGCCCCCATGGAGTCACAAGAACCCCACTGCACTGGCTCATAGCCTTACTAATCCTTACTATGTCCACTCTGCCCCATGGAGTCACAAGAACCCCACTGCACTGGCTCATAGTCTTACTACGCATCACCTTGCCCCTCAGGTCGTGATGACCCTACTGCACTGATAACGTAGTCTTGCTACCATCACCTTGCCCCTCAGGTCATAATGACCCTACTGCACTGATAAGTAGCCCATCTTTCTTAGTGGTGAATCGAAGTTATGAACGTCGACAACTCCTTAGCACACGTCCCGCAGCAAAGTCCAACCATGAAGTGAACTCATTGATTCCCAACTGGTTCCGGGATCCTGAGCTCTAACTTCCCTATGGACTACCTTTGCATCTCTGGTTATTAGTCATCACCATCGAATCGGATCGGATCAGCCTTCACATTCTTCATTGGATCGGATCGGCTTTAGGGATTCGGATCGGGTCACGCCTCCTTCATCGGATTGGGTCGTGGTCCTCCAGGTGATCGGATCGCCCTCCTCCATGGTCTCGTAAATTCAGTCTCCATCGGATCGGGTCTCCCCCTTCTGGTCGGATCGTGAACTCCCTGCGGATCGCGTTCCAACGGGTCGGATCGTGCTACATGGATCGGGTCGTGACTTCCCATCAGTTCGTGAGGCTGGTCGATTCGTGGAAGGACGAGGCGGATCGCATAACAACTCCTCATATCGGATCGTGATCATCTGGTTCGGATCAGGGTGCGAAGCGCGAGTGCGGATCGTGGACATGACATGCGATCCGATCCGATCCCTGCATACTTCCTGCAGCTGTTCCAGCGAGTTGTTTACGCCTCTCGACGGCGTTTTCGACCACTCCAACTATTCTAATCAACCACAAAGCATTTCATACAGTCATAGCAACATACAAAATCAACCACAACCATCAAAACATCAATATGATAAGTAGAAATGGATCAAACATACCCAAAATCCCATATTTTCCCCTTAAGCATGTTTAGGTGAAACTAATGACAGGATTAACAAAACTTAACCAAATCAACCCAAATTCATATCAGAGGTCTAAAACATCATTACGAATTTTATAAACATTTTTCCAGAATTTTATCATATTTAAATTCGCTAATTAACACTAATCAACCATAATTAACCATAATTAGTGCAAAACTATGCAAATCACTTACCTTAGCCACAAAATAAACTAAGATCTGAAATAATTATCTGATTTGATGTGAATTTCAATGCCAAACAGCAGCTCCTTTGTTGCTTTGGTGAAGATCTTCCTTGATTAGGGGTTGCTAAGCCAAATCTTTAACCAAAAGATGATTTGGAGGTGATTTAGAGGTTGGAGGCCATTTTTAGGGTTCCTTGGTGATAAGTGGAGGCTAGAAAACTGAAAGGGAATGATTCTCCATCTCATTTCAGCCCTCCCATAACCCTAATCCCGAAATGGGTTATGGGCCTACTCGCTAATCACCCTATTTGGCCCGGTTAAGCAGTTTTTCACCCTCCAAACCTTGTTTCAGCCATATCTCTCAAACGGTAAGTCCGTTTGACTATTATGACCACTCTACGGAAAGAGAACCCATCAAAAGAATCAAATGGAAGTGGTTTCAGGTCAAAATTCCTTTCCAATCAAAAGTTATGGCCAAAACAGTACCAATTAGGGGCAAAATGGTCATTTAAAAATCGACAAAAATCATGAACATGGGAAATGACTCAAATGGATGTTTCCCAAAGTTACATGACCATACAACTTCACATGGGAAAGAAATAAATATTCTACAATCCTATGATGTGTAGAATATGGGTCGTTACACTCTTCCCCCCTTAAGAAATTTCACCCCCGAAATTCCCTAATCCAAACACACACAAAGGTCCCGCATGCCTATCAATCATAAAACAACCATCAAACATGCAAAACAAGTAAAATAAGTCTATCCTAGCATGCGGAATAACTAAATCGCAAAGTAAATCTTACCAGGCAAAGAGTTCTGGATATGCCTTTCTAATGCTTTCCTCTGTTTCCCAAGTACAATCATTCTCGTCCTCGCCCCACTGAACCTTGACTAGCTTCACCGACTTCCTTCGAAGTTGTTTCGTATCGTGCCCCACAATACGAATCGGCTTGCGGTTCCCAACCGCCTCGGGTTCTACTTCGAAGTCCTGTAACTGATCAGGTGAAATAGTCATATCTGAGTCGTGAACGAACTTCCTTAGTTGGGAAACATGAAATACATTGTGAACTCCCGCCATTTTCTCTGGTAAGCCAACTCTATCTGCCAAATTCCCGACAAGTTCAAGAACAGGGAATGGGCCAACAAATCTTGGTGCCAACTTGCCTCTCCTGCCAAATCGAATCACGCTCTTTAACGGAGAGATCTTGACAAACACCAAGTCACCAACGGAGAATTTCAAGTCTCTTCTCCTCTTATCAGCATAACTCTTCTTCCTATCTTGGGCAGCTTTCATTTGTTGCTGAATGATCTTGATCTTATCCGAAGTTTCTCTCACCACCTCTGGTCCAAGCACAAACTTCTCGCCAGTCTCTATCCAACATGATGGTGAGTTGCACGGTCTTCCATACAAAGCTTCATATGGAGCCATACCGATACTGGATTGGTAGCTATTATTATATGCAAACTCTAACTAGATGCAAATGGTCACCCATGATCCACCAAAATCCAATATACACGCTCTCAAGAGATCTTCCAGTATACGATTCACCCTCTCCGTCTGACCGTCGGTCTGAGGATGATATGCGGTACTGAGATGTTATCTTGACCCTAGAGCCTCTTGTAAGCTCTTCCAAAACCCACTAGTGAACAACGGGTCTCGGTCACTCACAATGCTTTTGGGTACTCCATGAAATCTCACTACCCACTTCATATACAATTCTGCCAACTTGGCCGCTGTCCTGGTCGATTTGACTGGTATAAATCTTGCGCTCTTAGTCAATCGATCCACAATTACCCAAATGCTATCATATCCCGATCTAGTCCTTGGTAAACCATCGATGAAATCCATCGAGACTTGCTCCCATTTCCATTCGGGAATTTCTAATGGTTGCAATAACCCACTAGGCTTCTTTTTCTCGGCTTTAACTAGCTGGCAATTCATGCATTTGGATATAAATTTCCCAACGTCTCTTTTCATCCCTTCCTAGTAGTAAGTCTGTCTCATGTCTCGATACATCTTATTACCACCAGGATGTATAGTCAGTTTTGAGTGATGACATTCTCTAAGCACTTCATCTCTCAAACCATTCACGTTGGGCACAACTAATCTTCCATTCTTTCGAAGCCATCCATCTCGATCAAGCCCATACACATCCATCTCCTCATCGATACCCATCTCTAGCTTGGAGATGATTTCCAATAGATTAGGATCGTCCCTCTGGCTAGAACCAATCCGCTCTATCAAAGTAGGTCTGATCGTCAAACTAGCTAGCATAACTGGATCCAACTCGCACTTTGGTCTGAAATCAAACCCCGCGATATACTCCAGTTGCTTCCACTCAAGAAACATTGCCCTTAAGCTGGCATGTCTCCTACTCAAGGCATCGGCTACCGCATTACCCTTCCCAGGTGTGTACGCAATATCAAAATCATACGAAGCCAAGAACTCTAACCATCTCTGCTGACGGAGATTCAGATCTTTCTGAGAGAAGAGATACTTTAACGATTTATGATCGGTAAACAGCTCAAATCTTTCTCCCAAGAGATAGTGTCTCCACATCTTCAGCGCAAATACAATCGTTACCAATTCCAAATCATGGGTAGGATACTTCTTCTCATGCGGCTTTAGCTGTCGACTAGCATAAGCTACAACCCTACCTCCTTGCATCAATACTGCACCCAGTCCGGTACCACAAGCATCCGTGTATACCGTCATCTCTTCATTCCCTTTAGGAATGACTAATACTGGCGCACGCGTCAACCTCTCCTTTAGACTTTTGAAGGCATCCTCACACACTCCTTCCCAGGCGAAGGATTGATTCTTCTTAGTCAACTGAGTCAACGGTGCTGCAAACTTGGAGAAGTCCTGGATAAACTTACGATAATATCCAGCTAATCCCAAGAAACTTCTTACATCTGTAGCATTCTTGGGCGTAGGCCAATCTTGTACCGTAGCCACCTTCGCAGTGTCCACGGCAATACCACACTCTGAAACAACGTGAACCAAGAATCTTACTTCCCTTCTCCAAAAATGACACTTAGAGAATTTCGCTTTCAATTGTTGTTTCCTCAACACCTCCATCACTATCCTCAAGTGCCCCTTGTGTTCCTCCTCTGTCCTTGAATAAACAAGGATATCCTCCACGAACACAAGAACAAACTTATTCAACTGATCTCTGAATACTCGATTCATAAGATCCACAAAATAGGCTGGTGCATTGGTCAACCCAAATGGCATAACCAACCACTCATAAAATCCAGACGGCGTCCTAAATGTCGTTTTCGGAACACTCTCATCTGCTACTCGAAGCTGATGAAATCCTGTCGCGAGGTCCAACTAGGAGAACACTCTTGCTCCTTCCAGCTGATCAAACAAATCATCTATCTGCGGTAGAGGATACTTATTCTTCCTCGTCACCATATTCAACTCGCGATAGTCCACACACAAACGAAGGGAACCATCTGCCTTATGGCAAACACAACCGGTGCTCCCCACTCGGAGACACTCCTTCTAATAAATCCCTTCTTCAAAAGATTGTTGACTTGTACCCCGAGCTCTCGCTGCTCCCTTGGTGCCATACGACGAAGTGGCATTACTATAGGTCTGGCATCTTTCACTAAATCAATATGGAACTCAATCTCTCGGTGTGGTGGAAGCCCGGTCACCTCCTCGAAGACGTCCGGATACTGGCCAATCACGGGCACATCTGACAACTCATCCTGCGGGATGTCGAGGGAATTTACAAAACTAGCCATAACCCCATCACTAGGTAGACTACCAAACACTACCCTCCGCCCATCATTCGCCCTCACTGTCACCAAAAAGCCCTCACAGTCTACCACCACCCCGTATCTTTGGAGCCAATCGACTCCCAATATAATGCCATACCCAGTAAAGCCCAAAACAAAGCAATCACATACAAACATACATCCATGACTCGATAAGACCAAATTCCTGCAAATCATACTAAGGCTAGTCGAACCACCAATCGGGTTCGTCACAATCAATGGTCTGTCGACTATCTCGGGTTCCAGTCCCAACCTATCTACCAGGTCACTAGATATGAAGGAACTGGAAGCCCCAGTATCAAACAAAACTCGAACTGGTATATCATAAATAGAAAGCATACCTTGAATAACAACATTCTTTCCTTTCTCCGCCGCAGTTGGGGCATTCGACGAAGAAGGAACAGCATCAAGAGCATATGCTTTCACAATCTGTTTCTCCTTAAGAGGTTGCGGACACTTGTCCTTCTGATGTCCCACTTGACCACAGTTGTAGCACTTCCTTTCCGCTGGCTTGGCCCGACATTCCTTAGCATAATGGCCCTTCTTTCCACAGCTGAAGCACTCAACATCCTTCTTGCTCTTTTTCTGGCCACCCTTAGATTGGTCTTGCTTCCTCTTATTCTGAGAATTATTCTTGCCTCCACCACCTGCTTGCGGCTTTGGCCCTTCTGCAGATGCAGCCTCAGTCTTTGACTTGGGGTAAGGACTCTCTGACCTCAAAGCTTTCCCCACGATCGATTCAAAAGTCTCATCGATGTGGTTGATAAGCCTTTCCCCCAAGTATCCATCCAAACCAGTGATGAACTTCTCATTCTTCTTTTCAGGAGTATCAATGAGAGACAGTACATACTTCGACAAAGTGTCGAACTCAGCAATATAATCAGAAACTGCCCTGCCACCCTGCTTGAGTTCCAAGAACCTCTTGAACAATACTGACTTCTGGGCAGCTGGAATGAACTTCTCGCTAAAGCGAGCCTTGAACGGATCCCAAGTAACCTGGTCCTCTGGAGTAGCTGTTCTAATGGCATTCCACCAATTCATCGCTCGCCCTTGCAGCTGACGAGACGCTAGCCTTCTCTTCATCGCATCCTCGAGACCCAAGTCATCAAAGATACGGTCACAGCTATCCATCCAGTCCTGAACATCCGTGGCTGACTCCGTTCCGTGGAACGGCTTCCCACCAAGATTAGTGTAATCTTTGCACAACTTGGCGAAATCGACCCTAGGCGCCTGCACTACTGGGCCAACACCAACTCCGGGATTGGGAATTGCCCCTTGAACTTCTCTAAGCATGTCTCTCATGAGGTTAGTAAACATAGCCCTCATGTCAGCGGCATTCCCTTGGTTGGTCCCTCTACCAGCACCTCTCATATCTCGGCTCATCGTCAATCTGAAAAAGGTAAAACGATTAACGACCCCATAGTGCAGTGCGACTTCATTCTCATACTACTAATAGTATATATATACATAGCTTTTGAAAACCAAAGTAATCACAAATATGCGCTCTCATATACGTACTAACTCTCCCTAGTGTCTTTCCCTAGGTTAACTACGCAACCTAGAGCTCTGATACCAAGTGTGACGGCCCGCCCCGCACCAACCGACATTTACTCCAAAGGTGCGTTGTACACATGTCTAGTTAGCACGGAACGGGTCGCCAGAAGGGAATAAGGAAGGAGGGAATGAACATACAAAGAACCTGTAGAATGTCTCACAGCGCATAGAACAAAATATAATAGTAACATACTTGACATAAAACAGGAGAGACAGTGCATAAGTTGAAAGTCAGAACTGAACATCATAGCAGCGGAAATCCAAAATACAGCTTATTACAACTTTCAAACTGTCTCAAAGCAAAAGTAAGATAAATGAGGTACACTAATAATGCCCAAGTAGCGACCACCAACGACACAGGGAGAATGTGTATATATATAATACGTGGAAGCCTCCTGCCCGCCTCCGAATCAGCTACTCGCGCATCACCAGCTAACCTGTCTCTAGTCTGCTCGTGTGAGCACCCAGAGTAATAAGAGGAAACATAAAACTCTGGGTCAGACATAAAGCCTGGTATGAGCGATAAGCATCTAAAGTGAACAATAACAGATAGACTAAAACATACCTGAACCTGTACCTGCAACCAAAGAGTTAGCACTACATACTGTACAACACTCTAAGGTATCATATCAAACAGTGTAAGGATACGGAGGTGGGGGAGGTGTGCATGTCATAGGGATGGCAAACAATCAAACATAGCATCCATCCTCACATCTCTCACTCAGTGCATAAAGCATACGATATTCACCACTTCGATCACCCAACATACCTTGCTACGATCACTTTTCCCCATGAAGTCATAAATGGCTTCACTGCACTGATAACGTAGCCACAAATCCTTCGCTATGTCCACTTTGCCCCATGGAGTCACAAGAACCCCACTGCACTGGCTCATAGCCTTACTAATCCTTACTATGTCCACTCTGCCCCATGGAGTCACAAGAACCCCACTGCACTGGCTCATAGTCTTACTAGTCATCACCTTGCCCCTCAGGTCGTAATGACCCTACTGCACTGATAACGTAGTCTTGCTACCATCACCTTGCCCCTCAGGTCATAATGACCCTACTGCACTGATAAGTAGCCCATCATTCTTAGTGGTGCATCGAAGTTATGAACATCGACAACTCCTTAGCACACGTCCCGCAGCAAAGTCCAACCATGAAGTGAACTCATTGATTCCCAACTGGTTCCGGGATCCTGAGCTCTAACTTCCCTATGGACTACCTTTGTATCTCGGGTTATTGGTCATCACCATCGAATCGGATCGGATCAGCCTTCACATTCTTCATTGGATCGGATCGGCTTTAGGGATTCGGATCGGGTCGCGCCTCCTGCATCGGATCGGGTCGTGGTCCTCCAGGTGATCGGATCGCCCTCCTCCATGGTCTCGTAAATCCAGTCTCCATCGGATCGGGTCTCCCCCTTTTGGTCGGATCGTGAACTACCTGCGGATCGCGTTCCAACGGGTCGGATCGTGCTATATGGATCGGGTCGTGACTTCCCATCAGATCGTGAGGATGGTCGATTCGTGGAAGGACGAGGCGGATCGCATAACAACTCCTCATATCGGATCGTGATCATCTGGTTCGGATCGGGGTGCGAAGCGCGAGTGCGGATCGAGGACATGACATGCGATCCGATCCAATCCCTGCATACTTCCTACAGCTGTTCCAGCGAGTTGTTTACGCCTCTCGACGGCGTTTTCGACCACTCCAACTATTCTAATCAGCCACAAAGCATTTCATACAGTCATAGGAACATAAAAAATCAACCACAACCATCAAAACATCAATATGATAAGTAGAAATGGATCAAACATACCCAAAATCCCATATTTTCCCCTTAAGCATGTTTAGGTGAAACTAATGACAGGATTAACAAAACTTAACCAAATCAACCCAAATTCATATCAGAGGTCTAAAACATCATTCCGAATTTTATAAACATTTTTCCAGAATTTTATCATATTTAAATTCGCTAATTAACACTAATCAACCCTAATTAACCATAATTAGTGCAAAACTATGCAAATCACTCACCTTAGCCGCAAAATAAACTAAGATCTGAAATAATTCTCTGATTTGATGTGAATCTCAATGCCAAAAAGCAGCTCCTTTGTTGCTTTGGTGAAGATCTTCCTTGATTAGGGGTTGCTAAGCCAAATCTTTAACCAAAAGATGATTTGGAGGTGATTTAGAGGTTGGAGGCCATTTTTAGGGTCCCTTGGTGATAAGTGGAGGCTAGAAAACTGAAATGGAATGATTCGCCATCTCATATCAGCCCTCCCATAACCCTAATCCCGAAATGCGTTATGGGCCTACTCGCTAATCACCCTATTTGGCCCGGTTAAGCAGTTTTTCACCCACCAAATCTTGTTTCAGCCATATCTCCCAAACGGTAAGTCCGTTTGACCACTATGACCACTCCACGGAAAGAGAACCCATCAAACGAATCAAATGGAAGTGGTTTCAGGTCAAAATTCCTTTCCAATCAAAAGTTATGGCCAAAACAGTACCAACTAGGGGCAAAATGGTCATTTAAAAATCGACAAAAATCATGAACATGGGAAATGACTCAAATGGATGTTTCCCAAAGTTACATGACCATACAACTTCACATGGGAAAGAAATAAATATTCTACAATCCTATGATGTGTCGAATATGGGTCGTTATATTGTACGTCTCAGAGAAGGGCGTTAAGCAAGAGAATAAATTCTCTGCCGCCAAACAGATATATATTTAATAGAAATCAATCACACAGAATAAAATCCAATGCCAGACGCACAGTCCATTTACAAGTTCGTTCTGGGTCTGAACGAAACCGGAGGCACCTTGTACCTCGCATATCCATCGATCTCCAAGTACGTCTGGACGATCACCAACTGATTCCCTCCTCTTAGGTGTACAACCCAATAAAGATCATCAGTAATCACCCAAATGATGTGAAGACCTCCGGTCTTCAACCACCGTCTTCATCCTCGACACTACGTCGAATCAGTTATTCAGAATGTGATAAACCCGATCATTCTGAATAACTTGCGTGTGTAATAGACAAGTGTTACACAAACACAACATACGCCTCATTCCAATTAAGAATATTCCTTTATTCAAATATTCTCATACTTTGGGAAAGGTTCCCATTAATTTTATCAAAGATAAATTTTTTAAATTTATTCTTTAATCTTCTTTTGAATATCAATTAAAATTAGTCAGGATTAGCGAACCGCACCGAAGTAATCATTTATTTTATTTCCCAATCTGTGAAAACCCATAACTTCCCCGGTGAGGAAAGCGCGGATAGTTCGAGAACAAGCCACAGAATAACACAGACGGGAGAACATTTCATTGTATATTACAAAAATGCATCAGATTACAAGAATATACAGAGTATAAATGAATAAATATTACACAGAAATATCAGAGATTTAAATTACATTTAAATACATAGCAGCGGAAAATAATACAATACACAACTAGAAGAGATATACGGATACAAAGCTTTCCGGATATCATTCCAGCTGTAAACCAGGATCCTGTGAATATAAATCTGCAAAACCAAAACTACTAGCTGCCCGTCGAAAATAAGGGCACCCAGAGTTTAGGTTAAAACAATAAACTCTAGGTCAGTCATGGGACTGGTGTGAGAACTAAAACAGTTGTAAATCTTTATTTTAAAGTTAGGTAAATCAAGGGACCATGCCGTATAACACGGAACGGGTTTCCTCCCAAGAACACCAGTGCATAAAACAAACAGCGCAATGCTAAATAAAGAAAAATGAAGCTATTATAAGACCCAGGTCCCATCACACAATGCAACGCAGTCGGAAGATAGGGTTTTCCCTTATAATAGCCAAACATGCTTGGTACGTTTTAAAAATCAAATCATTCGATACTAGAATAAGTGTATAGTGTCAAAACAATTTCAATCATAAATACCAATCATAGACGTCATGGGTACCATATATCATGTCGCCATACTAGTTCTACAATTAAAACCGCAATACACGTACTGGAAATTGGATTTCCATCATGGTGGCTCCTGATTCGAAAGATCGATCGTGTAATGCAATTCACCACGGCTTACGTCCCAACAAGAGAAAACACCGTCTGCACTTCCGCACATTTGGGACCAGAGTATCACCGCGGCTTACATCCCAGCGAGAGAAAACACCGCTTACTCTATATATCCCTGAGCACTAAGCTCATCTCGGTCGACCGAATCCACGACACCACTAAGGTGCCCATCCACTAAAAAGCATACTGATCAAACCATCAGTTTACCACCATACCGGGGTGTGAGGCTCACGAATCAACGCTATACACAAAGCCATGCTATATCAAAGCTGCACTTTGATCATCATCCACTAAACTTTGCTTTTCAACAAAAGTCTGGATCACTGCATCTCAGCATGCCACACTATCAATCCATATCGCACCACTGATTTCTGCCAATATATAACCTCTGAGCTCGTATGTCTCAGAGAAGGGCGTTAAGCAAGGGAATAAATTCTCCGCCATCAAACAGATATATATTTAGCAGAGATCAACAAATACAATATAAAGGAATACAATGTCAGATACACCATCCATTTACAAGTCCGTTCTAGGTCTGAACGAAACCGGAGGCACTTTCCTCGCATATCCATCCATCTCCAAGTACGTCTGGACGACCACCAACTGATTCCCTCATCTTGGGTGTACAGCCCAATCAAGATCATCAGTAATCACCCAAACGATGTGAAGACTTCCGGTCTTCGACCACCGTCTTCATCTTCGACATATCGTCGAATCGGTTATTCAGAATGGGTATAAACCCGGCCTTTCCGAACAACCCGCGTATATTAAAAACGAATGTTACACAAACACAACATACGCCTCACTCCAATTCAGTAGCTACTAACCGTAAATCAACAAGAGAACAATTTCCCAAATATTAACCCCGAAGGCCGAAACCAACATCAGATCAATACCCAGGAAACCATTCTTCTTAGCTAACCTACAGCTAGTTTCTAAATTTCAATTCTTAGGGAAAGATTCCCATTAATTTTATCCAAGATAAATTCTTTAAAATTTATCCTTTAATCTTCCTTTGGATGTCATTTCAAACCAAATTATGGTTTTCCAAACTAGTCGGGATTAGCGAACCACACCGAAGTAATTATTTATTTCATTTCTCAATCCCAACCTATTTATCCCATGAAGCAAAACTGGTAATACTTCATATCTAACACCACGGTGTTATCGGTAAATTCAATTACCATTTCACGTTCAAATCTAATTAAAGATTTAACTATCGCCTAGAGCAAAACTGGTGATACTCCATTCTCGATCTGTTCAAATTTGATAATTTAAATTATCAATTCACATTTCAATCTAATTGCAGATTCATTAAAACTCTTTTTACTGGGTTAAAGAACTAATGTCATTTAAAACACAGTTCACGATAAACCCAAATCACATTCTATTTATTATCGGGTTAAAGAACTAGTGTTATTTAAAACACCGTTCAAGATAAACCCACAAATGAATTTTAATTCATTTCCAATCAAATATATTAGAAATTCCGATTCTTTAAAACCCCTTTTTAAATCTAATTTATTTATTTAAAAATAATTGGGTTTTAATTTTAGTTCAAAACTAGTTCATTTCGATAAAAATCTATTTTTATCTTTCCAAATATGGAGTTTTTCATCCTAATTTTTTCTAAAACATTTCTTATGATTTAACACAAATTATTACTATTTTTAATAATTTTATCAAGGCCCGTACAGTCGATTTCCAACAACGGCCAACGAACTGCACTTACAGCGACCTTTTCCAAATTTGATTTGGACGTATCTCCAAATCCAACCGTTAGATTTCAAATTTCTAATATTCGTTAGAAAGCAATTTTCGATACAAACCCAACGGTTCTTGTTTTAGGAGAATCCGACGGTCGGATCTCCCGTAATATCCGTTCGAAGTTAATGGTCGAAATTCGCGAACTGCCACGGCGCGGCGCGTTCTATTCAGGCCATTATATTATATATATAATATATATAATATATATTTCGTCGATTACTATTTAAAACGAATTTTATAAATAGTTTTGAATTCGTTTCAAAAAAAATTTCAACCTTTATTTCAAATTCAAATCGAAATTGAATTTTCTATTATAAATCCTTTTTACGTTCATTTCTATTTGATTTTAATTCAAATCGATTTTAATTCGATTCGAATTCATTTTCTTTTCAATTCAATTCAATTCGAATTCGTTTTCTTTTCAATTCAATTCGAATTCGTTTTCCTATTCAATTCATTCTCTATTCAATTCAAATTCAATTCATTCTCTATTCAATTCAAATTCAATTCATCTTCTATTCAATTCAAATTCAATTCAAATTCAATTCATTTCAAAATATTCGATTTCAAAATCACTTTTCAATATTCATTTTAAAATGAATAAAATCGATATAAATATCGTTCGCGTCAAAATGGCGTCAATCTAATCAACACGGCTTCATATATTTCTATTTTCATATATTCTATTTCAAATATTTCTTTTTCAAATATTTCCTTTTCAAATATTTCTATTTCTATTATTAAAATATTTCGTTCAACACATGACTAATCTCAACGGATGAGTACTGTCAACACATGAACCTTTGTTTTATATTGATAAAGATGTAAATTTTATTATTGAAATATTTCGTTCAACACATGACTAATCTCAACGGATGAGTACTGTCAACACATGAACCTTTATTTTATATTGATAAAGATGTAAATTTTATTATTGAAATATTTCGTTCAACACATGACTAATCTCAACGGATGAGTACTGTCAACACATGAACCTTTATTTTATATTATTCTTTATTTTCTAAATTGGAAGGAGGCCCAATCAATCACCATATAATGTTAATTATATGGATTTTCATACATCACACGTATATAATAGCATTGAAAAATAATCAACCATCAACCAAAGTGCACTACACTGTATAAGCATCAAATATAGATATCTAACGCTTATAACAGCCTGTCAATCAATCGATCGACATATTTAATCAATCAGAATGAGTGAACTTCAAATTTCATCCCAACACCCGTGTGGGGTTTCAAACAATCAAACACAGATTTTAGTTGTGTAGTTGGGCGATGTGTAAAATTTATCGACCCAATCAATATCAATCAAATCAGTGTATATAAACAAATCGGCCGATTTGTTTATTAATATTTATTTATCCACTTTCACGTTAAAAAATATATTTTTAACGATAAAACATTTTATTCAACCTATGAAAATATTCTATTCAGTTCATATATTAAATAAAATGATTTCTTTATTTTTCTAACTTATTTTAGAAAATTTCGGTGGCATAACGGCACGATACTAGAAAAGGGACGAGGCCTGGCCTTATCCCCGGTCTAGTGACCCACGCCATTCACACATCAATCAAATCCATTCCATTTCACCAAACAACTCAATTCAAACCAAATAACCTAACCAACTACACAACCAAACAAACAAGTCCATGGTCTGTGGACGATTGTGTCGGGTGCTACTAAACACTGTCTGCATCCTAGTATATATATAACTAGAAAAAGAAATTGAAGAGTGAGAAGTTATCACCAATAGCTATCCAATACCACGACTCTTCATTTAGAGAAATCTTCATCGTCCTCGCCTTTTTGTCATCTTCGATGTCCGTATTCTCTACATATGTTAAAATCGAAATTTTACTTCGCTATTCAATATATAAAAATCGAATTTTTACTTTGCTATTCAATATATAAAAATCGAATTTTTACTTCGCTACATATATAAAGATGATATTTTTACTATCTATAAAATATAAAATTTATATTTTTATATTTATACAATATAAAAGATTATATTTTTAACCTTTCTATCATGTAAAAATTATATTTTTAATACCTATACTATATAAACAAAAATCATATTTTTATCCTCTACTATATGAAAGATTATATTTTTAATACTTTAAAAATATAAAAATCATATTTTTAATACTTTAAAAATATAAAAATCATATTTTTAATTGTGAAGATTACATTTTTAGTCGTAAAGATCACATTTTTACTTGCAAAAATCCTAACTTTTCATTTCAAAATCTAAACCTTTTCATTTATACTATACACGATTTAAAACTGAAAATAAAAATTAAATTCGAATTTATATTATAACCAAATAAAGATAAATTAAAAACTCACGTTTTCGGTCTTGGAGAGGGTGGTGGACTGCTGCGCGGTGTCGGGGAGGGGGAGCCCTGAGTCGCAACGTCGAAGGGAAGGGGAGGGTGGCTCAAGCGATGGCCTCCTGCTTGTGGCGCGCTCGAATGGGGACTGGGGTTTCGATGCGGTGGGGTTTAAATCAATTTGGGGCATCGCGTCTTCGATGGAGGGAGGGAAGGTGGCGGTGGGCCTGCCAACGATGGCGGCGGTGATGGCAGTGGAGAAGGGGGACGCGGCGCCGGCTCTGGCGAGGCGAGGTGGAGCGAGATTTTATTTGGATCGGATTTTATTTTTTATTTTTTTTCTTTCTCTCTGTATGAACGAAGTGAAGAAAAAAAGGGGGGGCAGCGGTTTATAAGGGGAGGAGGGAGAGAAAGTTTATTTTTTTAATTTATTTAATTATTTTATTTACCAAAAAGTTGACTTTTTATTTCGACCTCGAAACGAGGCCCACCGCCTATCGTCCATAGAGTTTTACCCCTATTCCGAACATAATGGGATATGTATCGCAATCTGATTCGATTGTTACAATCAGTTTCCGTTAAAATCAACATATAACTCTATATATTGAATTTGAACGCGCATTTCAATTTACCGGGGTCACATACTATCTCTAAAAATTCCATAAAAATATTTTCTAGCTTCGTATTGACGATACGGTCCTAACAAAACTAGTTTCGTTGAATTCTGAGACCGTTTGAAAAATGGCCATTTTCCAGTCGATTAAAATCAACTGAAATTGGTCAAACGCGTTTTCCTTTGCCACGCTCACATATTGATTCGAAAACTTATGAAATTTGAAACCTAGCAATAATTTGACATCACGGATCCAACAAAAGTGGTTTCGTCGAAATCCGAGGTCGTTTGCAAAATGTCTATTTTTAAGGGCCTGAATTTCATAGCGACTATTCAGAATTTTCAACTGGACATATCTTTTGATTCCGCAATGAAATTTCGATTTGTCGGATTCGTTGGAAAGATATTTACAATTAGATCCTAATGTTTGTGGTTTCACTAAAATCCGGATTGTTTTGCACCCGGTACATTCAATTGAAGTTTGAAATCGAATTATCGAACTACCTAACCATTTTCAATTCTATTTATAATTATATATAAATATTTATATTCTATCGACGACGTATATAATATATACGTTCTAATTCTATTCAAAATAAATTTCTAGTCGTTATTATTTAAAATAATTCATTTTCAATAATCAAAATTCGCTAAAATTGCCAAAATAAAAGTTTTAAATTGGCCCGGATTTCCGGGTTGTTACAATCTCCCCCACTTAAAACTTTTCGTCCCCGAAAAGGAACAAAGCCGAAAGTGGTTTGATCAATCAACACTACGTTCGGTCTGGCTTCTATTCTCCAACTTTTCAATTTCTGAGAATTTTCAAATTCTTCAAAAATTTGGCTAACACCCTAAATTTTCGAAAAATTTCGCCATAACCTCCCCTGCACCGGGAGCACGGGAAAATCCCGAAATTTCCATATAGGCCTTCTGATCTCAAAAAGAAAAAGAAAAAGCCAAGCGGCTAGCCAATCGGCTCATAAAATCATCATCACCCAAACAAAACAGTAAATTATAGTAAACATGTACCTATTTGTCGGGCAAACAAATTTTATTCTCTGCTCTAGCCTCCTTGTTATGACCTGTTCAATGTAAGTACAAGTATATGCAAGCAAATGCAATCAAATTTCAATATAATTCAATGTTTGATCAAATTGGCTGTATGGTTAAAATTTCAATTAATCAAAACAGTAATCAAACAACACAACCATCAATCAATTAGTTGATTAGCTTTTCAAACACATAATTTTGTTATATATTCTAAAAATCAGATTTTTGATGCAAAATCACAACAATAAGCCCCATCTAATTTTGGTTCTCACACCAGTCAATAAGAAATATGTAGAAATCTCACTTTCGTCACTCGAATATAAACACTGATAATGTGATCACAATTATCAGTATCATCCACGAGCGACTAGAGTGTGATTCTATATCTATCCAGTATATTAAAACTTCAAATATACGCGGATCAGACGTATACGCAAAATCTTTATATACTGCATTGTCCAAATAAATATAAATAAATAATCAAATACGAATAATTGATTTAAATTTTCAAAACAAAGATTGTTTTCACTTTTATTTTAAAAATTTACTCTTCACACTCGTTCTAGGATACTACTGATCCCATCTCTAACGAGTCATTCCCATTGGTTATTACTAATCCAATATCTGATGAATTCTTTCATATGGTTCTAATGTGTCTTGTTCTCTGAGCTTTGTAAACCAAAGCTCTGATACCAACTGTGAAAACCCGTAACTTCCCCGGTGAGGAAAGCGCGGATAGTTCGAGAACAAGCCACAGAATAACACAGACGGGAGAACATTTCATTGTATATTACAACAATGCATCAGATTACAAGAATATATAGAGTATAAATGAATAAATATTACACAGAAATATCAGAGATTTAAATTACATTTAAATACATAGCAGCGGAAAATAATATAATACACAACTAGAAGAGATATACGGATACAAAGCTTTCCGGATATCATTCCAGCTGTAAACCAGGATCCTGTGAATATAAATCTGCAAAACCAAAACTACTAGCTGCCCGTCGAAAATAACGGCACCCAGAGTTTAGGTTAAAACAATAAACTCCAGGTCAGTCATGGGACTAGTGTGAGAACTAAAACAGTTGTAAATCTTTATTTTAAAGTTAGGTAAATCAAGGGACCACGCCGTATAACACGGAACGGGTTTCCTCCCAAGAACACCAATGCATAAAACAAATAGCGCAATGCTAAATAAAGAAAAATGAAGCTATTATAAGACCCAGGTCCCATCACACAATGCAACGCAGCCGGAGGATAGGGTTTTCCCTTATAATAGCCAAACATGCTTGGTACGTTTTAAAAATCAAATCATTCGATACTAGAATAAGTGTATAGTGTCAAAACAATTTCAATCATAAATACCAATCATAGACGGCATGGGTACCATATATCATGTCGCCATACTAGTTCTACAATTAAAACCATAATACACGTATTGGAAATTGGATTTCCATCATGGTGTCTCCTGATTCGAAAGATCGATCACGTAATGCAATTCACCACGGCTTACGTCCCAACAAGAGAAAACACCGTCTGCACTTCCGCACATTTGGGACCAGAGTATCACCGCGGCTTATGTCCCAGCAAGAGAAAACACCGCTTACTCTATATATCCCTGAGCACTAAGCTCATCTCGGTCGACCGAATCCACGACACCACTAAGGTGCCCATCCACTAAAAAGCATACTGATCAAACCATCAGTTTACCACCATACCGGGGTGTGAGGCTCGCGAATCAACGCTATACACAAAGCCATGCTATATCAAAGCTGCGCTTTGATCATCATCCACCAAACTTTGCTTTTCAACAAAAGTCTGGATCACTGCATCTCAGCATGCTACACTATCAATCCATATCGTACAACTGATTTCTGCCAATATATAACCTCTGAGCTCGTATGTCTCAGAGAAGGGCGTTAAGCAAGAGAATAAATTCTCTGCCGCCAAACAGATATATATTTAGCAGAGATTAACAAATACAATATAAAGGAATACAATGTCAGACACACCATCCATTTACAAGTCCGTTCTAGGTCTGAACGAAACCGGAGGCACTTTCCTCGCATATCCATCCATCTCCAAGTACGTCTGGACGACCACCAACTGATTCCCTCATCTTGGGTGTACAGCCCAATCAGGATCATCAGTAATCACCCAAACAATGTGAAGACTTCCGGTCTTCGACCACCGTCTTCATCTTCGACATATCGTCGAATCGGGTTATTCAGAATGGGTATAAACCCGGCCTTTCCGAACAACCCGCGTATATTAAAAACGAATGTTACACAAACACAACATACGCCTCACTCCAATTCAGTAGCTACTAACCGTAAATCAACAAGAGAACAATTTCCCAAATATTAACCCCGAAGGCCGAAACCAACATCAGATCAATACCCAGGAAACCATTCTTCTTAGCTAACCTACAGCTAGTTTCTAAATTTCAATTCTTAGGGAAAGGTTCCCATTAATTTTATCCAAGATAAATTCTTTAAAATTTATCCTTTAATCTTCATTTGGATGTCATTTCAAACCAAATTATGGTTTTCCAAACTAGTCGGGATTAGCGAACCACACCGAAGTAATTATCCATTTCATTTCTCAATCCCAACCTATTTATCCCATGAAGAAAAACTGGTAATACTTCATATATAACACCATGGTGTTATCGGTAAATTCAATTACCATTTCACGTTCAAATCTAATTAAAGATTTAACTATCGCCTAGAGAAAAACTGGTGATACTCCATTCTCGATCTGTTCAAATTTGATAATTTAAATTATCAATTCACATTTCAATCTAATTGCAGATTCATTAAAACTCCTTTTACTGGGTTAAAGAACTAATGTCATTTAAAACACAGTTCACGATAAACCCAAATCACGTTCTATTTATCGGGTTAAAGAACTAGTGTTATTTAAAACACCGTTCACGATAAACCCACAAATGAATTTTAATTCATTTCCAATCAAATATATTAGAAATTCCGATTCTTTAAAACCCCTTTTTAAATCTAATTTATTTATTTAAAAATAATTGGGTTTTAATTTTAGTTCAAAACTAGTTCATTTCGATAAAATTCTATTTTTATCTTTCCAAATATGGAGTTTTTCATCCCAATTTTTCCCAAATCATTTCTTATGATTTTACACAAATTATTACTATTTTTAATAATTTTATCAAGGCCCGTACAGTCGATTTCCAACAACGGCCATCGAACTGCACTTACAGCGACCTTTTCCAAATTTGATTTGGACGTATCTCCTAATCCAACCGTTAGATTTCAAATTTCTAATATTCTATAGAAAGCTCTTTTCGATACGAACCCAACTGTTCCGGTTTTAGGAGAATCCGACGGTCGGATCTCCCGTAATATCCGTTCGAAGTTAATGGTCGAAATTCGCGAACTGCCGCGGCTCGGCGCGTTCTATTTAGGCCATTATATTATATATATATAATATATATAATATATATTACGTCGATTACTATTTAAAACGAATTTTATAAATAGTTTTGAATTCGTTTCAAAAACAATTTCAACCTTTACTTCAAATTCAAATCGAAATTGAATTTTCTATTATAAATCCTTTTTACTTTCATTTCTATTTGATTTTAATTCAAATCGATTTTAATTCGATTCGAATTCATTTTCTTTTCAATTCAATTCAATTCGAATTCGTTTTCTTTTCAATTCAATTCGAATTCGTTTTCCTATTCAATTCAAATTCAATTCATTCTCTATTCAATTCAAATTCAATTCATCTTCTATTCAATTCAAATTCAATTCATTTTATATTCAATTCAAATTCAATTCATTTCAAAATATTCGATTTCGAAATCACTTTTCAATATTCATTTTAAAATGAATAAAATCGATATAAATATCATTCGCGTCAAAATGGCGTCAATCTAATCAACACGGCTTCATATTTTTCTATTTTCAAATATTCTATTTCAAATATTTCTTTTTCAAATATTTCCTTTTCAAATATTTCTATTTCAAATATTTCTATTATTAAAATATTTCGTTCAACACATGACTAATCTCAACGGATGAGTACTGTCAACACATGAACCTTTATTTTATATTGATAAAGATGTAAATTTTATTATTGACATATTTCGTTCAACACATGACTAATCTCAACGGATGAGTACTGTCAACACATGAACCTTTATTTTATATTGATAAAGATGTAAATTTTATTATTGAAATATTTCGTTCAACACATGACTAATCTCAACGGATGAGTACTGTCAACACATGAACCTTTATTTTATATTATTCTTTATTTTCTAAATTGGAAGGAGGCCCAATCAATCACCATATAATGTTAATTATATGGATTTTCATACATCACACGTATATAATAGCATTGAAAAATAATCAACCATCAACCAAAGTGCACTACACTGTATAAGCATCAAATATAGATATCTAACGCTTATAACAGCCTGTCAATCAATCGATCGACATATTTAATCAATCAGGATGAGTGAACTTCAAATTTCATCCCAACACCCATGTGGGGTTTCAAACAATCAAACACAGATTTTAGTTGTGCAGTTGGGCGATGTTTAAAATTTATCGACCCAATCAATATCAGTCAAATCAGTGTATATAAACAAATCGGCCGATTTTTTTATAAATATTTATTTATCCACTTTCACGTTAAAAATTATATTTTTAATGATAAAACATTTTATTCAACCTATGAAAATATTCTATTCAGTTCATTTATTAAATAAAATGATTTCTTTATTTTTCTAACTTATTTTAGAAAATTTCGGCGGCATAACGGCGCGATACTAGAAACGGGACGAGGCCTAGCCTTATCCCCGATCTAGTGAAGGCCTACTCCATTCACACATCAATCAAATCCATTCCATTTCACCAAACAACTCAATTCAAACCAAATAACCTAACCAACTACACAACCAAACAAACAAGTCCATGGTCTGTGGACGATTGTGTCGGGTGCTACTAAACACCGTCTGCATCCTAGTATATATATATAACTAGAAAAAGAAATTGAAGAGTGAGAAGTTCTCACCAATAGCTCTCCAATACATGACTCTTCATTTAGAGAAATCTTCATCGTCCTCGCCTTTTTGTCATCTTCGATGTCCGTATTCTCTACATATGTTAAAATCGAATTTTTACTTCGCTATTCAATATATAAAAATCGAATTTTTACTTTGCTATTCAATAAATAAAAATCGAATTTTTTACTTTGCTATTCAATATATAAAAATCGAATTTTTACTTTGCTATTCAATATATAAAAATCGAATTTTTACTTTGCTATTCAATATATAAAAATCGAATTTTTACTTCGCTACATATATAAAGATGATATTTTTACTATCTATAAAATATAAAAATTATATTTTTATATTTATACAATATAAAAGTTTATATTTTTAACTTTTCTATCATGAAAAAATTATATTTTTAATACCTATACTATATAAACAAAAATCATATTTTTATCCTCTACTATATGAAAGATTATATTTTTAATACTTTAAAAATATAAAAATCATATTTTTAATTCTTTAAAAATATATAAATCATATTTGTAATTGTGAAGATTACATTTTTAGTCGTAAAGATCACATTTTTACTTGCAAAAATCCTAACTTTTCATTTCAAAATCTAAACTTTTCATTTATACTATACACGATTTAAAACTGAAAATAAAAATTAAATTTGAATTTATATTATAACCAAATAAAGATAAATTAAAAACTCACGTTTTCGGTCTTGGAGAGGGTGGTGGACTGCTGCGCGGAGCCGGGGAGGGGGAGCCCTGAGTCGCAACGTCAAAGGGAAGGGGAGGGTGGCTCAAGCGATGGCCTCCTGCTTGTGGTGCGCTCGAATGGGGACTGGGGTTGCGATGCAGCAGGGTTAAAATCAATTTGGGGCATCGTGTCTTCGATGGAGGGAGGGGAGGTGGCGGTGGGCCTGCCAACGACGGCGGCGGTGATGGCAGTGGAGAAGGGGGACGCGGCGCCGGCTCTGGCGAGGCGAGGTGGAGCGAGATTTTATTTGGATCGGGGTTTTTTATTATTTCTTTTTTTTCTTTCTCTCTGTATGAACGAAGTGAAGAAAAAAGGGGGGGGGGGGGCTAGCGGTTTATAAGGGGAGGAGGGAGAGAAAGTTTATTTTTTTAATTTTTTTAATTATTTTATTTACCAAAAAGTTGACTTTTTATTTCGACCTCGAAACGAGGCCCACCGCCTGTCGTCCATAGCGTTTTACCCCTATTCCGAACACAATGGGATATGTGTCGCAAGCTGATTCGATTGTTACAATCAGTTTCCGTTAAAATCAACATATAACTCTATATATTGGATTTGAACGCGCATTTCAATTTACCGGGGTCACATACTACCTCTAAAAATTCCATAAAAATATTTTCTAGCTTCGTATTGATGATACGGTCCTAACAAAACTAGTTTCGTCGAATTCTGAGACTGTTTGAAAAAATGGCCATTTTCCAGTCGATTAAAATCAACTGAAATTGGTCAAACGCGTTTTCCTTTGCCACGCTCACATATTGATTCGAAAAATTATGAAATTTGAAACCTAGCAATAATTTGACATCTCGGATCCAACAAAAGTGGTTTCGTCGAAATCCGAGGTCGTTTGCAAAATGTCTATTTTTAAGGGCCTGAATTCCATAGCGACTATTCAGAATTTTCAACTGGACATATCTTTTGATTTCCGCTATGAAATTTCGATTTGTCGGATTCGTTGGAAAGATATTTACAGTTAGATCCTAATTTTTTTGGTTTCACTAAAATCCGGATTGTTTTGCACCCGGTACATTCAATTGAAGTTTGAAATCGAATTATCGAACTACCGCACCATTTTCAATTCTATTTATAATTATATATAAATATTTATATTCTATCGACGATGTTTGTAATATATACGTTCTAATTCTATTCAAAATAAATTTCTCGTCGTTATTATTTAAAATAATTCATTTTCAATAATCAAAATTCGCTAAAATTGCCAAAATAAAAATTTTAAATTGGCCCGGATTTCCGGGTTGTTACACAATCCCAACCTATTCATCCCGTGAAGTAAAACTAGTCATACTTCATATGTAACACCACGGTGTTATCGGTAAATTCAATTACCATTTCACGTTCAAATATAATTAAAGATTTAACTATCGCCTGGAGCAAAACTGGTGATACTCCATTCTCGATCATTTCAATCTAATTAAAGATTCATTAAAACTCCACTTAGTTGTAATCTTCCCAAAAATCAATATCCTGTCTTTAACTGGGTTAAAGAACCAATGTCATTTAAAACATGGTTAAATATAAACCCAAAATCACATTCCATTCCAATTCAATTATTGAAATTTTGGTTACTTTTAAAACCCTTTCAAATCCAATTTATTTATTTATAAATAAATAAATTATTATTCTAGTTCAAAATTAGTTCATTTCGATAAAAATCTATTTTTATCTTTTCAAATTTGGAATTTTTCATCTCTATTCTTCTCAAATCATTTCTTATGATTTTACACAAATTATTACTATTTTTAATAATTTTATCAAGGCCCATACAGTCGAATTCCATCAACGGCCATCGAACTGCACTTACAACGACCTTTTCCAAATTTGATTTGGACATAATTCCAAATCCAACCGTTATATTTCTAATTTCTAATATTCGTTAAAAAGATCTTTTCGATACGAATCCAACGGTTCCTGTTTTAGGAGAATCCGACGGTCGGATCTCCCGTAATATCTGTTCGAAACCAATGGTCGAAATTTGCTAACTGCTGCGGCGCGGCGCGTTCTATTAAGGCCATTATATATATATATATATATTATATGTATTTCGTCGATTTCCTTTTAAAACGTATTTTATAAATCATTTTAAATTTGTTTTCAAAATGATTTCAACTTCATATTCAATTTCTAATCAAAATTGAATATTCCATATCATTAATCTATAAATGATATTATTTTCAAAACGTTATATTTTGAAATCACTTCCTTTTCTATATTCATTATAAAAAGGAATAAAATCGATATAAATATCGTTCACATCAAAATGGCGTCAATCTAACCAACACGGCTTTATATATTTCAATAACTTCATTATTCTATTCAGCAAACGAATATTTTCTTCAACACATGAATATATATTTTTATTTCAACACATGAATATATTTTTTTATTTCAACACATGAATATATATTTTTATTCAACACATGAATTTTCTTATTATTCAACACAAGAATTTTCTTACTATTCAACACATGAATTTTCTTACTATTCAACACATGAATTTTCTTTTACTTTTCAAATTGGAATGAGGCCCAATCAATTACCATATAACGTTAATTATATGGGTTCCCTGCAACACATGTATATAACAACAACGATAAATCATCAACCATCATCCAGAGTGCATTCCACACTATATAAGCACCAAATATAAATGTTCAACGCTTATAACAGCCTGTCAATCAATTGATTGACATACAACTAATTATTGGGATTAGTGTATGTCCAATTTCATCCCAACACCCATATTGGGTTTCAAACAATCAAACACAGATTTGTGCAGTTCGGCGATGTGTAAAATTTATCGTCCCAATCAATATCAGTCAAATCAGTGTACATAAACAAATTGTTCAATTTGTAAATGAATATTTCAACACATGAATATATATTTTATTTCAACACATGAATATATATTTTATTTCAACACATGAATATATATTTGATTTCAACACATGAATATATATTTGATTTCAACACATGAATATATATTTTATTTCAACACATGAATATATATTTAATTTCAACACATGAATATATATTTGATTTCAACACATGAATATATATATTTTTATTTCAACTCCAATCACACAATCAATTTTCACAACACATCAATCAAAAAAACAAGCCGTCCATGGTCTGTGGACGACGGGTGTCAGGTGCTGCTAAGCACCGTCTACATCCTAGTATATATTTCAACTAGAAAACAAATTAAATGTGAGGAGTTCTCACCGAGGGTTCCACACCGCCGTGCTTTCCTTATGAACTTCTGAACCGTCTGAATTTGTTTGAAATTCCAAGGCAGTCCTTTTCTTACTGTTCATATATAAAAATTATATTTTTATCACTTTATTTCAATAAATAAAAATCATATTTTTATTTATACTTCATATATATTAACAACGTTTTTTTCTATATAAAAATTATATTTTTATATTTTCACTTCTTATATAAAGATCGAATTTTTACTATTTATATAATATAAAAACCGTATTTTTATTATCTCTATAATATAGAAATCATATTTTTATTCTTTTCTATAATATAAAAATCATATCTTTATTCTCTACATTATATTAAAATTATATTTTTATATCACTAAAATTATATTTTCTCTAACTCTATTACATATATAGTAATCATATTTTTATAACTTCAACTCCATATCAAAAATCAGATTTTTATAGTTTCAACTTCATATTTACCTTACGATAAAAATCAAACCTTTCTCTAATAAAAATCACATCTTTCTCTATACAAAAATCGCATCTTTCTCTATATAAAAATCGCATATATATTTATTTATAGTTCTACATAAATAAAAATCTCATCTTTTTATATAAATAAAACATTACATATAATTTACTTGTTGTTTAATTAGTAATTTAATTAATTACCTTAAGTAAAATAAATTAAATACTCACCTTTTCTGTAAAAACTAAATCTTTGTCGAAAGGGGAAGGTCCCATGGCGAAGATGGCGTCGCTCAGGTGGTCGGCAGGTCGGAGGCGTGCCCTCAGAGGCGACGTGTAATAACCCGGAAATCCGAGCCAACTTAAAAATTTTATTTTGGAAATTTCGAGGAATTTTGAATATTTAAAATGAATTATTTTAAATAATAACGATGAGAAATTTATTTTAATAGAATTAGAACGTATACATTTATATACGCCGTCGTTAGAATATAAGTGTTTATTTTAAATTATAAAAGGAATTGAAAATGGCGCGGTAGTTCGAAAATTCAATTTCTAATTTCAAATGAATGTACAGGATTCAAAATAAACCGGATTTTGATGAAACCAAAAATATTAGAATCTGTTTGGGAATATCTTTCCAACGAATCCAAAAAATTGAAATTTCATAGCGGGAATAAAAAGTTATGTCCAGTTGAAAATTAAGAATAATCGCTATGGAATTCTGGCCCTTAAAAACAGAAATTTTGCAATCGACCTCGGTTTTCGATGAAACCACTTTTGTTGGATCCGTGATGTCTAGTTATTGCTAGATTCCAAAATTCGTAATTTTTCAAATCAATAAGTGAGCGTGGCAAAGGAAAACGCGTTTGACCAGTTTTAGTTGATTTTAATCAACTGAAAATGGCCATTTTGCAAACGGTCTCAGAATTTGATGAAATAAGTTTTGTTAGAACCATACCGACAATACGAAGCTAGAAAATATTTTTCGAGAATTTTTAGAGTTCGTATGTGGCCCCGGTAAATTGAAAGGTGCGTTCAAATTCAATATATAGAGTTATATTTTCATTTTGGCTGAAACTGATCGAAACGGTCGAATTAGCTTATGATACATATCCCATTGGGTTCGGAACAGGGGTAATTAGCTATGGACGACTGTTGGTGGGTTCGATTTCGAGGTCGAAATAAAAAGTTGCTTTTAGAAATAAAATAATTAAATAAATAAAAATAATAATAAACACCTCACCCCTCACTCCCTATTATCTCTCAGCCCCCCACACCCGTTTCATTCATTCGAGGAAAAAAAAGGGGAATCGTCGCGAGGGGGAAGCTACCTCCTGGCGGAGCACCGCCGCACCACCTAGCAGCGCCGCCTCCACCTTCTTCTTCTCCCCTCCTCCTCCTCCTGCCGCGTTTTTCCCTCTTCCCCCTCGTTCCCTCCTTCTCCACGTGAACCCCCAACCATTGACGCCGCCTGCTCCGCCCGACCGACCACCGCAACGCAGGACCGCCCACCACCACTCCCGACTGTTCAACGCCCCCTCCTCTTCTATCTGCACAGAGCGACCCCTCTTTTCTTTTCCTCAAATCTGAATTTAGCCCCCTCCATTGTAAGTTTGGCTTCCCTTTAATTTTGATTATTTTTGTTTATAGAATCAAATGGGTCTTGATGATAAAAGACATGTTTTTTAATAATAAAAAGATTTCATTTTTATATATATGGCGAGATAAAGGATTTAATTATATATATATATATGACGTTAGGATAAAAATCCGATTTTCATATGTATAACGATATGATAAAAATCTAATTTTTATATGTACATTGTTAGGGCAAAGATCTGATTTTTATATACCTAAGGTAGTGATTTTCATATGTATAAAGCTGAGATTTTTAAATATGAAAAGGTAAGATATTTAAATATGGTTTTTATCATGAAAAAGATTAGACTTTTAAGTTAATAAAAATAAAGATTTGTATGACGGTGAAGTTATAATTTTTATATGTGAATGGTGATAAAAAGATTTGATTTTCTTTTATTCGCATAAAAATATGATTTTTATATTAGTAGAAGATTAAAAAAATGATTTTTATATTATAGAAGTATTAAAAATTCGATCTTTATTATGTAGAAGGAGCAAAGATGTGATTTTTATGTGAGTTGCGATATAAAAATATAATCTTTATTATATGAACATCGGTACAAAAATAGAATTTTTATCCATGTAGCTTAGTTATAAAAATGTGATTTTTATATACAAGCAACAATATAAAAATGTAATTTTTATATATGTAGTGAATACGGGCAATGAAATTGACAAATGGCGAGCGACAAAGATTTCTACATATGAAGAGTCGTGGCGTTTGGTTTAGCTCTAGGTGAGAACTCCTCACTTTTATTTTTATTTCTAGTTGAAATATATACTAGGATGCAGACGGTGCTTAGCAACACCCGACACCCGTCGTCCACAGACCATGGATGACTTGTTTGTTTAATTGCTGTGTTATGGAATTTGATTGTGTAATGTGGGATGAAATAAAATATTTTATAGTGGAAAATATTTTATAGTTAAAAATATGATTTTTAACGTGTATATAAAATAAATATTTATAAACAAATCGGACGATTTGTTTATATACACTGATTTGACTGATATTGATTGAGACGACAAATTTTACATATCGCCCAACTGAACAAATAAAAATCTTTGTTTGTTTATTTGAAACCCCACATGGGTATTGGGATGATATTTGACGTACACTAATCCCGATTGTTTGGTTGTATGTCAATCGATGGATTGACATACTGTGTAAGCGTTAATTATTGATATTTAATGCTTAAGCAGTTGTGTGGTGCACTCTGGATGATGGTTGATGATTTATCGTTGTTGTTACCTACATGTGTTGTAGAAAATCCATATAATTAACATTATATGGTGATTGATTGGGCCTCATTCCAATTTGGATAATAAGGAATATTATAAAAATAAATTCATGTGTTGAATAGAATAAATATTCATGTGTTGAATAGAATAAACATTCATGTGTTGAATAAAAGCCGTGTTGATTAGATTTGCGCCATTTTAACGCGAACGATATTTATATCGATTTTATTCGAATATCGAAAAAGAAGTGATTTCGAAATATAACATTTTGAAAATATCATCATTTGTATATTGACAATATGGAATATTCAATTTAGATTTAAAATTGAATATGAAGTTGAAGTCGTTTTTAAACAAATTTAAAACGATTTATAAAATACGTTTTGAATTGAAATCGACAAAAAATATATAATATATGTATTATATATATTAATGGCCTGAATAGAACGCGCCGCGCCGCGGTAGTTCGCGAATTTCGACCATTGACTTCGAATTGACGATACGGGGGATCCGACCGTCGGATTCTCCTGAAACCGGAACCGTTGGGTTCGTATCGAAAAGAGCTTTCCAATGAATATTAGAAATTTGAAATCTAACAGTTGGATTTGGAGTTACGTCCAAATCAAATTTAGAAAAGGTCGCTGTAAGTGCAGTTCGGTGGCCGTTATTGGAAATCGACTGTACAGGCCTTGATAAAATTATTAAAAATACTAATAATTTGTGTAAAATCATAATAAATGATTTACAAAGAACTGGGATGAAAAATTCCCTATTTGAAGGGATAAAAATATATATATATCGAAATGAACTAGTTTTGAACTAGATTTGAAATGGTTTTAAAATAACTAGAAGTTTCCATTATATGAATTGGAATGGATTTGAATCGAAATCATCTTCGGAATAGTTCAATGTTGGATTTCGTAATTATACATATGTTGTTATGGAAATTTGAAAGATATATTTATATCGTTATTTCCAATACGATATTTGTTGGTTTCAGAATCTGATATTGAATATAAGTCTGTAGTGTCCCGCATTTTTATCGGTTTATATTTGAATATTTAAATCAGTTTAAATATTAAATTCGTAATATAAGTGGATTTATATATTACTTAAAACGAAGTTGAACATATGAAAATATATATTAATTATAATCGAGCTCATAACGACGCTGCAGTTCGTAATTTAACGTTCTGAACTTCAACTGAGTATACAGAATTCGTTATAAGTCGGATTTCTGCGAAACAAGAAACGGTCAAATCTGCTGAACTGTATTTCTCTAACGGAAGTGGAAAATGGAGATTTCGTCATATTCATTGCAAGATATGTCCAAATCAAATATTCGAAAAGTCGCTATAGAACCGTTTATCGACCATAATAGTTTATTTGATATAACTAGATATCGGTTGCAAATATGGACAAGGTTCTTTTGAGACGTGGTGATAATTTAATTTTTAGAATTTTACTGTAATTTTTAATTAATTAAATATGCAACTTTTTATTTGGAGTATTTTGCACCATATATCAATATTTTGGGATTTCAAAATATGAGTCAAACTACCGATATTATTATATTTTTGGGATCGTGACACCTCGTTGAGCACGACCGTACTCTTACTTCTGTCCGTACGTGAACAGAATTGGGTATATCGGGTATATAACTCTTTAAAACAAGTATTTTGCAATTCCCTTATCGCAGTGACCTAAGGAAATAGGAAATAGCAACCTAATGAAGTGAAAATGCATGACAGACTTTGATGAAGCGAAAGCAAAGGTACTCTTTGTCCCACTCAGTACATAGCAATGAGCTGGAAACTACCACCCTATCCTAAAGCCTTGCGCATGCCATATTAAATCAGCAGCCTAAAATTTCAAATCGGCAGGAACAAGAAATGAAATGAAAAGAAAACTCATACCATAGCCGCAGCTATTCTATCCTACTATATGTACCCTTTTACTTGGCCACCACGTCTGGTGAGTCTATAAATACACGGCATGAGCTTACTGTAAAAATAAAAAAATAAAAACAACACAGCAGGGATTTGAAAACTATAAATACTCTTCACCCATTTCATTTGGCCGAGGCTTTCAATGGATTAAACACAGCGTGTGTATTCGGCAGGTTAGAACAGTTAATAGATGAAGGAGCTGAGAAGGTTCGGCCATGCAGGAGGACACACGAGTTGAGCTCGGGAGGCAGCGTATGTTGGCGGAAGTCGTGACTGTATAAGGGAGATCTGGGTTTGAACTCACGCAGGCAATGGCGCCGGAATGAGGAGCGTGAAAGTTGGTAAGGGATTACATTTTTCGCACTTACATATACTGGACACGGGTTCACCGTACTATTCTATTTTGGAAGAAGAAATAAAAAGAAGAGGAGGAGCTGTGTGTTAATTCTTTTGTTTAAATTGTAAGTCAGTGTCAGAGCTCAGGGTCAAAACGCAGTACAAGACGGGTTATATTTTGTGTGGCAAATGAAGCACAGGATCGTGAATAAGAAGAGTGAAGTGAGAGTGAAAAAAAGAAGTGAGCGGAATTATGTTTGGAAAATTTGGGAAATATGAATGCATGAGGGGGTGGTAGTATGAGAGGAGGAACAGTGCTGTTTTCTTTCTGTTGACCGAGTAAAAATTGCACAGGCACTTCAAAATGAATGGAAGTCTAGTTTTGCCGTGGGGTTGGTAAAGGTAAAGTAGTGACTTTCGAAAATGGAGGCTGTGCACTTTTTTTTTTTTTTGAAATAAGAGAAGACAGGCGCACCGGATGACGAAGCGGTGATCGCGGGGTCTGGATGAACGCAGTTTAGTGATATGGCATGTGCGAAGTAAGTATAGGAAGGAAGCAACGCGAGATTTATATGGCGACGGTTATTGTAAAAATGGAGCGGGATACTGTGTATAAGGGGGGTCACGGTAGTGAGGTAAAGGGTGAAAACTGTTCAGCAACTTGCGAATATTATTAGAGGAGGAGGAGCGTGAGGATCGAAATAGTGGAATGCTATGCGGACGGACTGGTTGTCTTGGTTTCGGAGGAGGAGCTTCTAACGGGCGCGGATCTGAACTGACGAAAATCATTGCTTAACGGTTAACGCGCCAAGGTGAGTAAATTCACTAACTCTCTTTTTATTTAAAATATTTTATTTATATTTTAAATAATGGTTGAATGCTGTGAGATGGTTGTTTAGGCAAATTATGGTTAAATTGGTTGAAATATTACATATCGTTGCATATGTACACATCACCGGTTGGATACTGATTTCATCGATTTTAATATTCCCTAGGATGGAACCAGTGTTAATTGTTGACTAACATCGGTGGATGCAGGAAAACGGTTGGAGGAATCCAACCGGATTCCTCAATATTTATATGTACTGTTGTTTTATTTAGATGCACTGTTTGAACCCAAATGACATTTGAAACCTTGTGTTGATATTAGCGTTGAATGGAAATTCAAACGTTATTTTGATTTAACCAATAGACGACATCGATTAAGGAAGTGGCAACAACCAACCGTAAATGTATCATTTGTTTTAACCGCTATTGTTTTACCAAAAACCCACCGTGTGCGAAGCACGTGTTTCACCGTACTTACTAAATGATTTGGTAAAGTGGATTCTTATATTAATAAGATTAATAAGTAAGTAGGCAGAGATTTACTTGATGATCAATAACAAGTATTTATTGTTTAAGAACAATTAAATGAGATATTTAAAAATAGATTATGGTTGATTTCATATTAAGTAAGATTAGTTAGAATCAATTATTGTTTATTTAATAGTAAATGAGATTATTTAGAAATAAATTATTTTCTATAGTAATCGATACAAGTGAAATTATTTGGATTAATAAATGTTATTTATTCAAAATGAAAAGCTTTGTTAGAATTGATTAGTTGGTAAATCATGGCTAAATATTTACCAAGCAAACTGTTTTGATCAATAATTGGTTATTTAATTAAGTTAGATTGGGTTGATTTATCTAATGTAATAAAATTGACGAATAGTTGATTTAATAAGATTTTTCAAGTATAAGGGATTTGTCTAAGGAAGACAAAGCGAAGAGGAATGTTTAAAAAGAGATTTGTCTAAGAAAGACGAAGCGGAGGAAATGTTTAAAATGGGTTTGAACAAGGAAGTTGAAGCTAATGTAAATAACCGAGTTTGCAAAATAAGGATATGGCGTCATAAAACCATATTTAAACTATAACAAGAAGTACGGTTGGCAGATTTTAAAGTATAAGGGGTTAGAGTTACGAACTTATATTTATTCTAAGATAAGAATGTCGTTGTTCAAGGTCTGAGAGGTAATTAAAAATACCCCAACTTGAATGGCTTCACTATTAGCGAAGAATGGTATTTGTTTGTAACGGAAAGAGATGTCAAGATTTTTGTAACAGAAAGAGGTGTCAAGATTTTTATAACGGAAGGAGATGTCAAGATTTTTGTAACAGAAAGAGGTGTCAAGATTTTTGTAACGGAAAGAGGCGTTGAGATTAATTATAAAGTGGAGTATAATAGCATATTGCAAGTCTGTGAACTATAGCGATAAAATAACGCTGTTGAGGTTTAGGCGTGACTGTTGTGTCGAGATTAGTTAAAAATGGGAATATTACAGCGTATGACAAGTTTTGAACTATAACGTTAAATTAACGTTGTTGGCCAAGCTTAAGCGTGATTTTTGTATATAGCACTACTCCCTAGGGAATGTAAACAGTTGTTTTGAAATCCGCTTATTCTAAAGTAATAAGTAGCGATGATTTTCCAAAGGAATATAAGAACGAGTGGTGGAGAATCGTTTCAGAAAATGATGACATCATTTCGGTGTTGGAAATATGATTGGAGTTAAATAACACTATTAGAAATGGGAACTATAATTCGATGATGATGAATGTTAAATAAAAGTGCCCATGGTAGTGTGATGATAGTTATACATTTGATTGAATGTTTGTTTTACTTCGATAGTTAAATAACCGACTATCGAAGTATTTTGACCATCGTTGTCTATACGGGGAGACCGGTTGGATATACTATCTGAAACCACTCCGTATAGGCATAAGCGCTGCGAATTAGATTATGCTGAAGACAATTGAAGACGGAGTGAAATGCAAGGGTCGTCCTATTCAGAATGGTGCTTTCTGTTTGTCCAGACCCAGGACAACTTGTATGGATGAATGCCTGACAGCGTATTCTTAGAAGATCACCTAAGACGTTCTTTTCAAGATATTACGTCTGGTGGCGGAGAAATTCGTTTCTCTTGGCTTTTATACCCGTAATATTTTGGGAAGATCAACTAGTGATTTGACGGGTTTGACGATGTGGCATTCAAAGTGTATGGTGGCCAGATGTCCTAAAAGGTAGGCGTAGCCTCAAGCTTCACAACCGGGAAATGACAAAAATCGGGCAGGCAGCATGGCTATGTGGGTCGCACCCATTAGGGTGTATAATCACCTATCTAGGGAAATTCCTTTTGTTTCTAAATCTATCGATTCTGCCCATTCGGGAAACGGTGGTTTGAGTCCAACCGTTGGTGATATACATTCGATACACTCAAGCGAAATGAGTGGTCGGTCATGTGTGGGCCGGGTTGCAAGACGTTCTTGTTGAACCCAGGTGTATTCGCCTCTAGAGATACACTGTCGGAAGGTGGTCCCATACCTTGTCATAGTTGGAATCCAATCTCCAATAAGCGCCATGCGGTTTTTGATTTTATACTATATATGTAGAGCGTGAGATGCAAGCGTTCTACTATTTGGTTATTTATTTGATTAGACATTATTATAATATCACTGGATTTTGATATCAAAGTGTTTTGGGTTATAGTAAGGTAAAAGCCGTCCGTGTTTATGTGTGGACCGGTCTTACTATTATCTTTTCTTTCAAAGGATTTTTGAAGTTAAGCCATATGGTTGGAGTTTACTCACACCAGTCCCATGACTGACCCAGAGTTTGTTTTGTTTTTCCTAAACTCTTGGGTGCCCAAATTTGTACGGGCAGTCAAGTGTTTCAGGCTTTTACAGATACGCTTGAAGGAGCTAAAAGCAGAAGGCTTCACCGTTGGTATTTAGAGACTATTTCCGCTGTGATATGATGTATTGTACTCTGATAATGGTATGTATATACAATACAGTTTTGTATTTCAAAGTTATGTTATATAATATATTTTATCCGTTCCGCTGTGAAATTCGTGTTTACTCTGATTATGCTCAGTTGTGTTCTTCTTCTTCTTCTTCTTTTCTATTAGTTCTATCTTTTCTATCTCACCCTCTAATTTCTTTCTATTAATGGTCCGGTATTTTCGATGTCTGAACAGTCGACGCTGGGTTTTGTGTCGATTTTCGGAGTCGAAAACCTTGGGTCGTTACAGTGGTATCAGAGCTGGTTGCTTAATTGGTACGGATGATAGGGGGTTCTCGCTTCGCGTTTGGTGGCGAACGGGAGACTCTTACCCCTACATCTCCCGACAATGTGGGTTGGTCGAGTCGAGAGGCTGGCCGTAAAAGCAGTTCTGAGGTATCTCTGTAAGCCACGCTGGGAGCTTAGCCCAGTGCCGAGGGAGGAGAGGATGGTTGAAAAGCCTACTCGAATCCCGGGGACGTTACAGTGGTATCAGAGTTGAAGGTTAAGTGATTACCTTGGCTCTGTGGCGTGACTCAATAGAGATGGAGTTAGTAATACTCTAGATTGAGTTTGAGTGTATATATATGAGCGCGTATTTGTAAATTAATATAAAAACTGTTTTATATCGTGTTGACTGGTCAGTCGAGAGGTTTATGAATTCTGGTCGAAACAGTAATGCAAACTGTATCGATAGGTATTTCTAAACTCTTGAATAGAGCAATTCGACACGGTATGTTTTGGAGAAGAGGGTAAATGAAATAATCTTACCCGAAATATATTTTGATATAAAGAAAGCATATATATTGGAATTATCTAGTGTATATTGAATGCGTTGGTTGAAGTTATAATCAAATAGGGTGATAAGTGAAGTGATTATAGATAACCAATGAATATAATGAACTGAATCTGAATTTAAACCAGAATTGAAATAAAACTCTAGAAATTTGGAAAGAAGTTGAAAATAATGTTTGGGTTCAATATATGGAATTTTAAGATCCTGGGGAAATTTTGAAATATTAACCAAGTTTCGAAAAGATATTTTTGAAGTAATTTCAAATAAAAGTATTTGAATATGAGTTTTGAAAGTGATATAGTATTGAACTCACTTTGATCGCTGGGAAATGAATTCCGATGATGAAGTCGACCATTATCTGTATTCATTTTCGAGTGCTAAGTGACGGATTACTACCAAAAGGTTTTGTTTTTGAAGTATTTTGGGAAAACACATTGTCAGAAATTCAAATGTTTGAATGGCCATGTTGTAGGTATATATGTGTATATGATCTCAAACTAATTGGAAATGAAAATCCCAGGTATTTGATTTCTGAAATTTAAATTTTTCTTATGAAGTATATAAATAATGAATTTGACTAAGTCAAATAAAATTTGAATCAAAGCCAAGTAAGGGGAAACGTACTAGAATAAGGATTTGACTTGGCAAAATAGTTGAGTTGTGAATTGAGATTGGGAATGGAACCGAACATGGTTTGGAAATTTGATTATTTGGAATTGGAATTGAACTGGGGTTTGAAAAAGAAATTTGAGTTGGGATTATTGATTGAAGATAAACTGACTCGAGATCAGTTGGAGATGTATTCGGGTATGCTGAATGGATTGCAAATGGAAGCGAGAAAGTTAGATGCCCGATAAAGGGAGAAGGCCAGAGTGGCGTGTTGTAGTAGTACCGAATGGACCGTGCAGCGGAGAGATTGACGAAATTCTCCGAAAATTAAAATGTTAGAAAATTTTCAGAATTTTGAAAATTTTTGTTACAAAAAAGGGAATTGATATTTTGATCAGTTCAGTTGAAACTGAAATTATGAAGTAAACCAAAAATAATTTTTAATATGTTTACAACAGAAATTGTAGCATTTTTCCTACCTTAGCAATTTCGAGGACGAAATTATTTTAAGGGGGAAGGAATGTAATGTCCCGCATTTTTATCGGTTTATATTTGAATATTTAAATCAGTTTAAATATTAAATTCGTAATATAAGTGGATTTATATATTACTTAAAACGAAGTTGAACGTATGAAAATATATATTAATTATAATCGAGCTCATAACGATGCTGCAGTTCGTAATTTAACGTTCTGAACTTCAACTGAGTATACAGAATTCGTTATAAGTCGGATTTCTGCGAAACAAGAAACGGTCAAATCTGCTGAACTGTATTTCTCTAACGGAAGTGGAAAATGGAGATTTCGTCATATTCATTGCAAGATATGTCCAAATCAAATATTTGAAAAGTCGCTATAGAACCGTTTATCGACCATAACAGTTTATTTGATATAACTAGATATCGGTTGCAAATATGGACAAGGTTCTTTTGAGACGTGGTGATAATTTAATTTTTAGAATTTTACTGTAATTTTTAATTAATTAAATATGCAACTTTTTATTTGGAGTATTTTGCACCATATATCAATATTTTGGGATTTCAAAATATGAGTCAAACTACCGATATTATTATATTTTTGGGATCGTGACACCTCGTTGAGCACGACCGTACTCTTACTTCTGTCCGTACGTGAACAGAATTGGGTATATCGGGTATATAACTCTTTAAAACAAGTATTTTGCAATTCCCTTATCGCAGTGACCTAAGGAAATAGGAAATAGCAACCTAATGAAGTGAAAATGCATGACAGACTTTGATGAAGCGAAAGCAAAGGTACTCTTTGTCCCACTCAGTACATAGCAATGAGCTGGAAACTACCACCCTATCCTAAAGCCTTGCGCATGCCATATTAAATCAGCAGCCTAAAATTTCAAATCGGCAGGAACAAGAAATGAAATGAAAAGAAAACTCATACCATAGCCGCAGCTATTCTATCCTACTATATGTACCCTTTTACTTGGCCACCACGTCTGGTTAGTCTATAAATACACGGCATGAGCTTACTGTAAAAATAAAAAAATAAAAACAACACAGCAGGGATTTGAAAACTATAAATACTCTTCACCCATTTCATTTGGCCGAGGCTTTCAATGGATTAAACACAGCATGTGTATTCGGCAGGTTAGAACAGTTAATAGATGAAGGAGCTGAGAAGGTTCGGCCATGCAGGAGGACACACGAGTTGAGCTCGGGAGGCAGCGTATGTTGGCGGAAGTCGTGACTGTATAAGGGAGATCTGGGTTTGAACTCACGCAGGCAATGGCGCCGGAATGAGGAGCGTGAAAGTTGGTAAGGGATTACATTTTTCGCACTTACATATACTGGACACGGGTTCACCGTACTATTCTATTTTGGAAGAAGAAATAAAAAGAAGAGGAGGAGCTGTGTGTTAATTCTTTTGTTTAAATTGTAAGTCAGTGTCAGAGCTCAGGGTCAAAACGCAGTACAAGACGGGTTATATTTTGTGTGGCAAATGAAGCACAGGATCGTGAATAAGAAGAGTGAAGTGAGAGTGAAAAAAAGAAGTGAGCGGAATTATGTTTGGAAAATTTGGGAAATATGAATGCATGAGGGGGTGGTAGTATGAGAGGAGGAACAGTGCTGTTTTCTTTCTGTTGACCGAGTAAAAATTGCACAGGCACTTCAAAATGAATGGAAGTCTAGTTTTGCCGTGGGGTTGGTAAAGGTAAAGTAGTGACTTTCGAAAATGGAGGCTGTGCACTTTTTTTTTTTTTGAAATAAGAGAAGACAGGCGCACCGGATGACGAAGCGGTGATCGCGGGGTCTGGATGAACGCAGTTTAGTGATATGGCATGTGCGAAGTAAGTATAGGAAGGAAGCAACGCGAGATTTATATGGCGACGGTTATTGTAAAGATGGAGCGGGATACTGTGTATAAGGGGGGTCACGGTAGTGAGGTAAAGGGTGAAAACTGTTCAGCAACTTGCGAATATTATTAGAGGAGGAGGAGCGTGAGGATCGAAATAGTGGAATGCTATGCGGACGGACTGGTTGTCTTGGTTTCGGAGGAGGAGCTTCTAACGGGCGCGGATCTGAACTGACGAAAATCATTGCTTAACGGTTAACGCGCCAAGGTGAGTAAATTCACTAACTCTCTTTTTATTTAAAATATTTTATTTATATTTTAAATAATGGTTGAATGCTGTGAGATGGTTGTTTAGGCAAATTATGGTTAAATTGGTTGAAATATTACATATCGTTGCATATGTACACATCACCGGTTGGATACTGATTTCATCGATTTTAATATTCCCTAGGATGGAACCAGTGTTAATTGTTGACTAACATCGGTGGATGCAGGAAAACGGTTGGAGGAATCCAACCGGATTCCTCAATATTTATATGTACTGTTGTTTTATTTAGATGCACTGTTTGAACCCAAATGACATTTGAAACCTTGTGTTGATATTAGCGTTGAATGGAAATTCAAACGTTATTTTGATTTAACCAATAGACGACATCGATTAAGGAAGTGGCAACAACCAACCGTAAATGTATCATTTGTTTTAACCGCTATTGTTTTACCAAAAACCCACCGTGTGCGAAGCACGTGTTTCACCGTACTTACTAAATGATTTGGTAAAGTGGATTCTTATATTAATAAGATTAATAAGTAAGTAGGCAGAGATTTACTTGATGATCAATAACAAGTATTTATTGTTTAAGAACAATTAAATGAGATATTTAAAAATAGATTATGGTTGATTTCATATTAAGTAAGATTAGTTAGAATCAATTATTGTTTATTTAATAGTAAATGAGATTATTTAGAAATAAATTATTTTCTATAGTAATCGATACAAGTGAAATTATTTGGATTAATAAATGTTATTTATTCAAAATGAAAAGCTTTGTTAGAATTGATTAGTTGGTAAATCATGGCTAAATATTTACCAAGCAAACTGTTTTGATCAATAATTGGTTATTTAATTAAGTTAGATTGGGTTGATTTATCTAATGTAATAAAATTGACGAATAGTTGATTTAATAAGATTTTTCAAGTATAAGGGATTTGTCTAAGGAAGACAAAGCGAAGAGGAATGTTTAAAAAGAGATTTGTCTAAGAAAGACGAAGCGGAGGAAATGTTTAAAATGGGTTTGAACAAGGAAGTTGAAGCTAATGTAAATAACCGAGTTTGCAAAATAAGGATATGGCGTCATAAAACCATATTTAAACTATAACAAGAAGTACGGTTGGCAGATTTTAAAGTATAAGGGGTTAGAGTTACGAACTTATATTTATTCTAAGATAAGAATGTCGTTGTTCAAGGTCTGAGAGGTAATTAAAAATACCCCAACTTGAATGGCTTCACTATTAGCGAAGAATGGTATTTGTTTGTAACGGAAAGAGATGTCAAGATTTTTGTAACAGAAAGAGGTGTCAAGATTTTTATAACGGAAGGAGATGTCAAGATTTTTGTAACAGAAAGAGGTGTCAAGATTTTTGTAACGGAAAGAGGCGTTGAGATTAATTATAAAGTGGAGTATAATAGCATATTGCAAGTCTGTGAACTATAGCGATAAAATAACGCTGTTGAGGTTTAGGCGTGACTGTTGTGTCGAGATTAGTTAAAAATGGGAATATTACAGCGTATGACAAGTTTTGAACTATAACGTTAAATTAACGTTGTTGGCCAAGCTTAAGCGTGATTTTTGTATATAGCACTACTCCCTAGGGAATGTAAACAGTTGTTTTGAAATCCGCTTATTCTAAAGTAATAAGTAGCGATGATTTTCCAAAGGAATATAAGAACGAGTGGTGGAGAATCGTTTCAGAAAATGATGACATCATTTCGGTGTTGGAAATATGATTGGAGTTAAATAACACTATTAGAAATGGGAACTATAATTCGATGATGATGAATGTTAAATAAAAGTGCCCATGGTAGTGTGATGATAGTTATACATTTGATTGAATGTTTGTTTTACTTCGATAGTTAAATAACCGACTATCGAAGTATTTTGACCATCGTTGTCTATACGGGGAGACCGGTTGGATATACTATCTGAAACCACTCCGTATAGGCATAAGCGCTGCGAATTAGATTATGCTGAAGACAATTGAAGACGGAGTGAAATGCAAGGGTCGTCCTATTCAGAATGGTGCTTTCTGTTTGTCCAGACCCAGGACAACTTGTATGGATGAATGCCTGACAGCGTATTCTTAGAAGATCACCTAAGACGTTCTTTTCAAGATATTACGTCTGGTGGCGGAGAAATTCGTTTCTCTTGGCTTTTATACCCGTAATATTTTGGGAAGATCAACTAGTGATTTGACGGGTTTGACGATGTGGCATTCAAAGTGTATGGTGGCCAGATGTCCTAAAAGGTAGGCGTAGCCTCAAGCTTCACAACCGGGAAATGACAAAAATCGGGCAGGCAGCATGGCTATGTGGGTCGCACCCATTAGGGTGTATAATCACCTATCTAGGGAAATTCCTTTTGTTTCTAAATCTATCGATTCTGCCCATTCGGGAAACGGTGGTTTGAGTCCAACCGTTGGTGATATACATTCGATACACTCAAGCGAAATGAGTGGTCGGTCATGTGTGGGCCGGGTTGCAAGACGTTCTTGTTGAACCCAGGTGTATTCGCCTCTAGAGATACACTGTCGGAAGGTGGTCCCATACCTTGTCATAGTTGGAATCCAATCTCCAATAAGCGCCATGCGGTTTTTGATTTTATACTATATATGTAGAGCGTGAGATGCAAGCGTTCTACTATTTGGTTATTTATTTGATTAGACATTATTATAATATCACTGGATTTTGATATCAAAGTGTTTTGGATTATAGTAAGGTAAAAGCCGTCCGTGTTTATGTGTGGACCGGTCTTACTATTATCTTTTCTTTCAAAGGATTTTTGAAGTTAAGCCATATGGTTGGAGTTTACTCACACCAGTCCCATGACTGACCCAGAGTTTGTTTTGTTTTGTTTTTCCTAAACTCTTGGGTGCCCAAATTTGTACGGGCAGTCAAGTGTTTCAGGCTTTTACAGATACGCTTGAAGGAGCTAAAAGCAGAAGGCTTCACCGTTGGTATTTAGAGACTATTTCCGCTGCGATATGATGTATTGTACTCTGATAATGGTATGTATATACAATACAGTTTTGTATTTCAAAGTTATGTTATATAATATATTTTATCCGTTCCGCTGTGAAATTCGTGTTTACTCTGATTATGCTCAGTTGTGTTCTTCTTCTTCTTCTTCTTTTCTATTAGTCCTATCTTTTCTATCTCACCCTCTAATTTCTTTCTATTAATGGTCCGGTATTTTCGATGTCTGAACAGTCGACGCTGGGTTTTGTGTCGATTTTCGGAGTCGAAAACCTTGGGTCGTTACAAAGTCGATATATTTTCTATTAAGAGCCTTGTGTTTAATATCAAATGGGATTTTGGGTTATCGTGAACGGTATCTTTAATAATACTGTTCTTAAACCCAAATGGAGTTAAGAAAATTAAGACCTAACTGGGGATCAGTTAAGTTGGATGGTTTCTTGGATATTGATCTGATGTTGGTTTCGGCCTTCGGGGTTAATATTTAGGGAATTGTCCTCTTACTAATTTACGGTTAGGGACTGATTGAAATGAGATGTGATTTTGGGGTTTATCGTGAACCATGTTTTAAATGACATCGGTTCTTTAACCCAGTTAAAGATTAAAACTAAGTGGAGTTTTAATGAATCTTTGATTAGATTGAAATGATCGAGAATGGAGTATCACCAGTTCTGCTCCAAGCAATAGTTAAATCTTTAACTAGATTTGAACGTGAAATGGTAATTAACTTTACCGATAACACCGTAGTGTTAGATATGGAGTATTACCAGTTTTGCTCCTTGGGATGAATAGGTTGGGGTTGGAAAATAAATAATTACTTCGGTGTGGTTCGCTAATCCCGACTAGTTTGAAGTGATATTCAAAGGAAGATTAAAGAATAAATTTAAAAGAATTTATATTTGATAAAATTAATGGGAACCTTTCCCTAAGAATGTGAAATTTAGAAACTAACTGTAGGTTAGCTAAGAATAATGGTTTCCTGGGTATTGATCTGATGTTGGTTTCGGCCTTCGGGGTTAATGTTTGTGTAATGACCCGGGGATTTGGCGATCTTGGTTATCCGATATACGACACATATCGAACATCCAAGGATCGAAAATACCGGTCATTAATAGAAAGAAAACAGAGGGTGAGGAAAGATAAGATAGAAACTTAGAATAGAAGAAGAAGAAGAACACAACATCAGAGTAACACGAACCTCACAGCGGAACGAATAACATATAATATATATAACATAACTTGAAATATATATCTGTACTTGAATATACACATCATTATCAAAGTATAGCACTTACAACACAGCAAAATAATAATAGCTATATAATTTTGAAGCCTCCTGCTCCAGCTCTTCAATGTATCTGTAAAATCCCGACTACTTGATTGCCCGTACAAATTTAGGCACCCAAGAGTTTAGGGAAAACAACAAAATAAACTCCCGGTCAGTCATGGGACTGGTATGAGTAAAACAGTTTAAAACAATTTGAACAAGTAAACGATATCTCATAAGACCACGCCATATAACGGAATGGGTTTTTCCCTTATTAGAATCCAAAATATCTTTATATCAAAAACCTTTTGATATATAATAATGTCTATCAACCACAGTATAATAATCATCTAGGAGAAACGCTTTCATCTCACGTTCTACATATATAGTATACAATCAAAACTGCAAGCACGTATTGGGTAATGGATTTCCAACTATGACAAGGTATGGAACCATCTTTCGCCAGTGTACCTCTAGAGAGGAATACACTGGGTTCAACAAGAACATCTTGCAACCCGGCCACACATGACCGACCACTGATTTCGCTTGAGTGTATCGAATGTATATCACCAACGGTAGGGATCAGCAACCGTTTCCCGAATGGGACAGCATCAACAATAGATTTTTAGAAATAAATGAAACTCTAGATCAGATGATTATACACCCTACTTCGGTGCGACCGAATTAGCCATGCTGCCTGCCCGATTTCTGTCATTTACCGGTTGATGAGGCTTGAGGTTACGCTTCATCATCACATCAGATTCACTTCGAATGCCACATCATCAAATCCATCAAATCACCGATTGACGTCCTCAATAATACATTATGTGTTGGTTAAAAGAAGTTTCCTTCTCCGCTTCCACTCTTGGTACGGTTGGAGAAATCAATATACGTGGTCGTCTGGAAATACTCTGTCAGACATCCATCCATACAAGACATCCAGGAACAGGACGAACCGAAGGCACTATTCTATAAACAGGATAGCCTTTGCATAACTCCGTCTTCAATTTCTTTTGGCATATATGATTCGCAATGCTTATGCCAATACAGAGTGGTTCTTTGGATAATAATCCAACTGGTCTCTCCATATTAACAACGTTAAAATGGTCAAAACTTCAATAGTCTGTGATTTAACTATCGAAGAAAAACACGTGTGCAAACAACGATATTATTTCCAAATGGAAATTCTATCAAATCAATCATCATTTAACATATCTATATATATATATATATTTCCTTATTTTCTATGTTTAGAAAATATATGTTATTAATACTGGAAAACATTTCCATTGCTATTTACATATCACTATCATTTCACAACTATCAGTCCCTGACTGTAAACCAGTAGGAGAACAATTCTCTAAGTATAAACCCGGAAGGCCGAAACCAGCATCAGATCGGTACTCAGAAAACTATTCAACTTAACTAATCTCTAGTCAGTTTCTAATCTTGTTTAACTTTATTTCTTTTAACTATGTTCGATTAACTTTTTTTGAATAACTATGTTCAATTGACTCCTTTTGAATAACTATATTCAATCGACTCCTATTTGATAACTCTAATCGGCTAACTTAAATCGGCTAACTCTTTTCTATCTCGTTAATTTTCTTTTATAATCCTATTTATTTTCCCAATAAATATTCCTTTATTCTATTTATTTATTCTAACCAATAATATTTCCTTTATATCTATTCTATTTAATCTAACAAATAAATATTTCCTTTATTATAACTTATCCTTCGATTTTATAATTATTTTCTTTTATAATAATCCTTTCCCTTTTTCTATATAAAATCCATTGATTTTATATAAATATTTCATTTTCACAATACACTTTGAAAATCCCCTTTCCCACATCCAGTATTTCTTATGGTATTTAACATACCATATAACAACGATAAATATCGTCCAAACACACATAATCAACAACATATTATATATCACAGCATATATCACAATATATGAAAGCAATAAAATAACTGTTGAGGAATCCAGTCGGATTCCTCCAACCTGTTTCCCTGCATCACAGATGTTAAACAATATAGATAACATCACTTTCAGTTCCATATGATATATTCTGTTAAACAGAATCAATATAGAAATTCAACTAACTGACTAGCAGTTCAATCAAACAGTCAACACACAGTCAATCAGCCAATATTTAACAATTCTAAAAATACAACATGAATTTATAAACTGTTCAGAGTTAGTGAGATTTACTCACATTTGTCGTTTCGTTAAATAACGATTAACGATACTTGATTCAGTTCAGTTGTTTTTATTCTGTCGTAAATCCAAACAAACTCCGAATCACTCCCACCTCGTTCCAGTGTGTACTGTCCGCCCATACGATCCCGTCGGATCTGACCATTCTAAAATACGATACAGCATGTACAAGTTATAACATTAATAAGTTTATATGGTATTTAAATTTAACTTTGAATTTATTTAAACTTCTTTTTAAAAGGTTTGGGCCTCACCAAACGAAATAGCCCATTCTCAAATGTACCAGCCCGCTCCACCGTTATAACCCGCACCCGCATAAATCCTTCTTCACCCAATTTGAAGAAATCCGTAACCTGCTCCTTCGATATTACCGAAATTCAGAGCTCCATTCCTCCATAAAACTTAAACAAAAACCACTAGTCCTGCTCTTGTCAAACTCTCCTTCATTATATACTTCCACACCAAACTCCTGTACAACACCTAAACCCTCCGAAAACTGCTGCTTCCCAAACGAAACAACCTTGTTCGACCATCGCACCACTTTCCGGCCACTTGAGCTTCATCTGAACCCATCACAGCCATCGCCTCCACGTCCGCAACCTCTACATGAAACCCTGTTAAACTCGAACCCTTCCTCACTCTAGAAAATCAACACAAAGTCAGCGCCTTTATGGTTCCATTTCCGGCGATAGGCTCAGCAAGAACCCATCTCCACTGTACAAGTGTTAGAGCTCCTCTCGATCTTTCATTTTGCCATTGGAAGATTATTGGATTTGGAAGAACAGATTTAAGGAAAAAGATAGAAGAAGATTTGAAGGATTATCGCTCGTTCGTTAAGAGAAATGGAGGCGCAAAACGAGTTGACCTCAGAACTTCATTTGACCGAATAAATTAGGTTAACGCTGCCCTTTTATAGGACAGAATTTGGACCATTTAAAACTATTTAATTATGCATTTCTTATACATCAAGTATCCTCTTGAAACAAGTTCGTACGATCACTGTTTTTGACAAAATAAGTTGATCCTAGCATAGAAAAATGTTCCGGACTCAATGGGACAGGTTTCGTTCAATTCCGACACCGTTTGCGAAAATCCCTTAGAAAATATCAATAAAAACACCGAGCATTAATTCCTTAAAATTCCAGAAAAAATCCTAAAAATATGAGGCCTTGACGTTTCACTAGACCTCTTCCTAAGGTTTCGTATGAAACTTGTTTCGTTGGGTTTGGAGTTCGTTTGACCAGTTAACTATTTGGTTTAGTTTGTTTTAAGTTAAAACATAGCGTACCCTACTATGAAATATTCTTTTCCCGTAGGGACTGTTATGGACAGAAACAAAAATACCATTGAAATGAGTGATGTGCTCTGGTCCCAAAAATGTAATAATACCGGTAGATGAACTCATATTGTGAAACCCTGAAATGTCGAACAGGGTGCCAAATACTTCAAATAAAAAGTTGCTTATTTAATTATTTAAAAATTACCATAAAATTATAAAAATTAAATTATCACTACGCCTCAAAAGAACCTTGTCTAAATTCAAACCCGATCTCTAGTTATATCGAATAAACCGTTACGGTCGATAAACGATTCTATAGCGACTATTTTAAAATTTGATTTAGACATATTTCAAAATCTACACGACGAAATCCTGATTTTTCACTACCACTAGAAAGATATACACCACCAGCTCCGAACGTTTCTTGTTTCACAGAAATCCGATTTAAAATGAACCCTGTACACTCAGTTGAAGTTCGAATCGCCAATTTACGAACTGCAGCGCCATTTCAAGCTCGGTTGTAATTATATTATAATTCTACGTTCGAACGGTCGTTATTTAAATATATTCGCTAATATATTTCAACTCTAAACTGAAATATATATTATAAATAACCCAAATTACACCATACTGTGAATTTCACTATTTTTGATTATTACTGAATTAAATATATTATTTAATCATTATATTAATTAAATATTCCTTATTATTTAATTCAACGACCAATAAATTCTCTGAATCAGTATTTAAATAATTAAATAAATTAATTATTATACCACTGCAAATGCGGGTCATTACAGTTTGGGGAATTATTCTCTTGCTAATTTACGGTTAGTGACTGATGAATTGGAATGAGGCGTATGTTGTGTTTGTGTAACACTTGTTTATTATATACGCGAGTTATTCAGAAAGACTGGGTTTATCCCATTCTGAATAACTGATTCGACGTGGTGTCGAAGAGGAAGGCGGTGGTTGAAGACCGGAGGTCTTCACATTGTTTGGGTGATTACTGATGATCTTGATTGGGTCGTACACCCAAGAGGAGGGAATCAGTTAGTGGTTGTCCAGACGTACTTGGAGATCGATGGATATGCGAGGTACAAGGTGCCTCCGGTTTCGTTCAGACCCAGAACGGACTTGTAGATGGACTGTGTGTCTGACATTGGATATCATTCTGTGTGATTAATGGATATCGGTTGAATGGATTGGTATGACTGTGTGGCATGCTAAGATACAAATGATCAAGGCTTCTGTTGAAAAGTAGAGTCTTGTGGCTGATGATCAAAGCACAACCTTTGTGGCACAGCTTTGTGTAGCGTTAATTCGTGAGCCTCACACCCCGGTTGTGAACCAGAAACGGGAGAGGACTGTAATAACCCGGAAATCCGGGCTAGTTTAAAATTTTTATTTTGGCAATTTTAGCGAATTTTGATTATTTAAAATGAATTATTTTAAATAATATCGACGAGGAAATTTATTTTGAATATAATTCGAACGTATACGTTCGTTTGAATCGACGATAGAATATAAATATTTATTTATATTTATAAAAGGAATTGAAAATGGCGCGGTAGTTCGATAATTCGATTTCAAATTTCAATTGAACATAACGGGTGCAAAATAAACCGGATTTTAGCGAAACCAAAAATAATAGGATTTAATTGATAATATCTTTCCAACGAATCCGAAAAATCAAAATTTCATAGCGGAAAATCAAAGATATGTCTAGTTGAAAATTCTGAATAGTCGCTATGGAATTCAGGCCCTTAAAAATGGGAACTTTGTAAACGACCTCGGATTTCGACGAAACCACTTTTGTTGGATCCGTGATGTCAAATTATTGTTAGGTTTCAAATTTCATAATCTTTCGAATCAATATGTGAGCGTGGCAAAGGAAAACGCGTTTGACCAGTTTCAGTTAATTTTAATTGACTGGAAAATGGCCATTTTTCAAACGGTCTCAGAATTTGACGAAACTAGTTTTGTTAGGACTGTATCATCAATACGAAGCTAGAAAATATTTTTCTGGAATTTTTCTAATTAGTATGTGGCCCCGGTAAATTGAAATGAGCGTTTAAAATTCAATATAGTGATTTAAATGTAAATTTGACGAAAACTGATCGTAACAGTCGAATTGGCTTACACAGCATATCCCATTGTGTTCGGAATGGGGGTAATTAGCTAGGGACGACAGTCGTTGGGTCTCATTTAGTGTGCAAATGTAAAGTCAACTCTCATGGAATAAAATATTAATAAATTATATAATATATATATATATATATATTTATAAAACCTAATTCATTCCCTATCGTTCCCAAATCGGTCTGAAAAGAAAAACCCAGCCACCCCCCCCGGCGATCGACGACGGCCTTCTCCTCCCCTCCTCCGTGCGACGGCGATCCCCTTCCATCGCGAACCCGCCACCCTCAAACCCCCAACGCGACGCCACGTTCGAGTTCAGCTACGCTCCGCCCACTGGAGCACCGCGCCTCCTCCACTCCTTTCCTCCTCCACCGCAGTTCATCCACCTCGAGCGCCTCCCCCTTTCCTTCAGTTCACCGACGCACAGACCACCCCCAAAACCAAGCACAGTGAGTCATTTTCTTTTGTATCTCCTTTTATATTAGAAAACTGGGTTTTAATCCGATTTTTATTATATAAACAAGCCTAGTTTTATTTTCAGAAACTTATTTAAAACCTTAATTAAAAATTCGATTTTTATATATTGAATAGCAAAGTAAAAATTCGATTTTTATATATTGAATAGCAAAGTAAAAATTCGATTTTTATATATTGAATAGCAAAGTAAAAAATTGATTTTTATATACTGAATAGCGAAGTAAAAATTCGATTTTTATATATTGAATAGCAAAGTAAAAATTCGATTTTTATATATTGAATAGCAAAGTTCGATTTTTATATATTGAATAGCAAAGTAAAAATTCGATTTTTATATATTGAATAGCGAAGTAAAAAATTCGATTTTTATATATTGAATAGCGAAGTAAAAATTCGATTTTTATATATTGAATAGCGAAGTAAAAAAATTCGATTTTTATATATTGAATAGCGAAGTAAAAAAATTCGATTTTTATACATTGAATAGCAAAGTAAAAATTCGATTTTTATATATTGAATAGCGAAGTAAAAATTCGATATTTATACATTGAATAGCGAAGTAAAAATTCGATTTTTATATATTGAATAGTAAAAATTCAATTTTTATATATATAGAGAATACGAGCAAAGAAAGTGATAAGAGGAAAGAAAGGTGAAGATTTCTACATAAGAAGAGCCGTGGGATTGGATTAGTTAATCGGTGAGAATTTCTCACTCTTTAATTTAATTTTCTAGTTGAAATATATACTAGGATGCAGACGGTGTTTAGTAGCACCCGACACCCGTCGTCCACAGACCATGGACGGCTTGTTTGTTTGATTTTGATGTGTAGTTGATTGTGTGATGTGATGTGAAACGAAATAAAATATTTTATAGTGGAAAATATTTTATAGTTAAAAATATAATTTTTAACGTGTATATGAAATGAAATAAATTAATGTAAACAAATCGAACGATTTGTTTATATACACCCCTTTGACTGATATTGATTGGGACGATAAATTTTACACATCGCCCAACTGCACAAATAAAATCTGTGTTTGATTGTTTGAAACCCCACACGGGTATTGGGATGATATTTTACGTACACTAATCCCGATTGTTTAGTTGTATGTCGATCGATTGATTGACAGACTGTTATAAGCGTTAAATATTTATATTCGATGCTTATACAGTGTAGAGTGCACTTTGGATGATGGTTGATTATTCATCGTTGTTATTGTACACATGTGTTGTAGAAAATCCATATAATTAACATTATATGGTAATTGATTAGGCCTCATTCCAATTTTGAAAAAGAAATATTTGAAATAGAATATTTGAAAATAGAAATATATGAAGCCGTGTTGATTAGATTGACGCCATTTTGACGTGAACGATATTTATATCGATTTTATTCATTTTATAATGAATATCGAAAGTGATTTCAAAATCTGATATTTTGAAAAGAAATGAATTAGAATTGAAATTGAATATAAATGAATTTGAATTGAAATTGAATATAAATGAATTCGAATTGAAATTGAATATAAATGAATTGGAATTGAAATTGAATATAAATGAATTCGAACCAAAATTGAATATGAAGTTGAAACCGTTTTGAAAATGAATTTTAAAACGATTTATAAAGCACGTTTTTAAAAGAAATCGACGAAGTATATATTATATATATTATATATAATATAATGGCCTGAATAGAACGCGCCGCGCCGCGGCAGTTCGCGAATTTCGACCATTGACTTCGAACGGATATTACGGGAGATCCGACCGTCGGATTCTCCTAAAACCGAAACCATTGGGTTCGTATCGAAAAGAGCTTTCTAACGAATATTGGAAATTAGAAATCTAATGGTTGGATTTGGAATTATGTCCAAATAAAATTTGGAAAAGGTCGCTGTAAGTGCAGTTCGATGGCCGTTGATGGAAATCGACTGTACGGGCCTTGATAAATTTATTAAAAATAGTAATAATTTGTGTAAAATCATAAGAAATGATTTGTTAAGAACTGGGATGAAAAACTCCATATTTGAAAAGATAAAAATAGATTTTTATCGAAATGAACTACTTTTGAATTAGAATAGTAATTTATTTATTTTTAAAATAAATAAAGTGAGTTTGAAATGGTATTGAAATATAGCCAGAATTTCCAATAATTGAATTGGAATGGATTTGAATCGAAATTGTCTTTGGAATATTTCGATGTTGGATTTCGTGATCATACAGATGTTGTTATGGAAATTTGAAAGATATGTATATATATCAGTATTTCCAATACGATATTTGTTGGTCGTAGAATTCGATATTGAATATAAGCCGATATATTTTCTATTCAGAGCCTTGTATTTAATATCAAATATGATTTGTGTTTGTCGTGAATGGTGTCTTCATTAACACTGTTTTTAAGCCCAGCTGAGAAAAGATTAAATCTTTTTATTTAGATTTAATGAAGTGTACCAATTAAATAATATTTAATTGGAATTGAATTGGTATTGATTTTTGGGTTTATCGTGAACAGTGTTTTAAATAACACTTGTTCTTTAACCCGATAGTTAATGGAATGTGATTTTGGGTTAATCATGAACTGTGTTTTAAATGACCCTGATTCTTTAGCCCAGTTAAAGATTAAAACTAAGTGGAGTTTTAATGAATCTTTAATTAGATTGAAAAGATCGAGAAGGGAGTATCACCAGTTTTGCTCCAGGCGATAGTTAAATCTTTAATTAGATTTAACTGTGAAATGGTAATTGAATTTACCGATAACACCGTGGTGTTAGATATGAAGTATTACCAGTTTTACTTCATGGGATGAATAGGTTGGGATTGGGAAAATAAAATAAATGATTACTTCGGTGTGGTTCGCTAATCCCGACTAGTTTGAATTGATATTCAAAGGAGATTAAAGAATAAATTTAAAGAATTTATCTTTGATAAAATTAATGGGAACCTTTCCCAAAATATAAGAATATTTGAATAAAAGAATATTCTGAATTGGAATGAGGCGTATGTTGTGTTTGTGTAACACATGTTTATTATATATATACGCGAGTTGTTCAGAAAGACCGGGTTTATCCCATTCTGAATAACTGATTCGACGTGGTGTCGAAGATGAAGACGGTGGTCGAAGACCGGTGGTCTTCACGTTGTTTGGGTGGTTACTGATGATCTTGATTGGGCTGTACACCCAAGAAGATGGAAACAGTTGGTGATTTTCCAGACGTATTTGGAGATCGATGGATATGCAGGGTACTAGGTGCCTCCGGTTTCGTTCAGACCCAGAACGAACTTGTAAATGGACTGTGTGTCTGACATTGGATTTTAGTCTGTGTGATTGATTTCTATTAAATATATATCTGTTTGGCGGTGGAGAATTTATTCTCTTGCTTAATGCCCTTCTCTGAGACGTACGAGCTCAAGGGTTATATATTGGTGGATATCAATCACATGGAGTGAATTACCTATGTGGCATGCCTAAGTGGCAAATGATCAAGGCTTCTGTTGAAAAGCAAAGTCTTGTGGTAGATGATCAAAGCACCGCCTGTGTGGCATAGCTTTGTGTAGCATTGATTCGCGAGCCTCACACCCCGGTTGTGAAACAGAAACGGGAGAGGACCTCAGGGAGGGCATGCGTTTCCTTCTAGCTAGGGTGGTGTTAGTGACCTACCAGCCCTGACATTTATATACTTTTCACCTGTGTGGTTGTTGCTGTTGCGAGGCGCCTCGGTTTGATCGGACGATCCGGGTCCGATGGAGTCATTCGTTGGCTCATTTACGCCCCAAAGGGCGGGGAAACGTAGTGTTCAGGAATTTTAATCCACATCGGTGGACCGGTCCTGTTGCTCCAAAGGACGATGCGTTCTGTTCCTGAGACTCAGGCTAGAGAGTCTCGAATCGGTAAAGGACGATCCCTAGCCTCGGTTCATAGACGGAAATCCAATTTCCAAATACGTGACATTTGTGGTTTTGATTGTAGATCCTAGTATGGCGACATGATATATGGTACCCATGCCGCTTATGATTGATACTTATGATTTGAAGATGTTTTATACACTATGCACTTATAATAGTATCAAATGATTTGTTTTCAACGTATCAAGCATTCTTGGCTATTATAAGGTAAAAACCCTATCCTCCGGCTTGTGTTGCATTGTGTGATGGGAACTGGGTCTTATAATAGCTTCATTTTTCTTTATTTAGCATTGCGCTATTTTTTATGCACTGGTATTCTTGGGAGGAAACCCGTTCCGTGTTATACGGCGTGGTCCCTTGATTTACCTAACTTCAAAAATAAATATTAATAACTGTTTTAGTTCTCACACCAGTCCCATGACTAACCTGGAGTTTATTGTTTTAACCTAAACTCTGGGTGCCCTTATTTTGACATGGGCAGCTAGTAGTTTTGGTTTTGCAGATTTATATTCACAGGATCCTGGCTTACAGCTGGAATGATATCCGGAAAGCTTTGTATCCGTATATCTCTTCTAGTTGTGTATTGTATTATTTTCCGTTGCTATGTATTCAAATGTAATTTAAATATCTGATATTTCTGTGTAATATTTATTCACTTACACTCTATATATTCTTGTATTCTGATGGAATTGTTGTAATAAACAATGAAATGTTCTTCCGTCTACGCTCTGATTTGTCGTGTTCTCAAAACAATCAGGTGTTTCGAACGGTCTTGATCGGTTTAGCGACTGATTCGGATCGAGCGAAATTCCTGGTCGTCACAAGGACCTCAGGGCGGGCATGCGTTTCCTTCTAGCTAGAAGTGGCGTCAGTGGTTTGACACGCCCTGACGAGTTTGACTTATGTGGTTGTTGTTGTTGCGAGGCGCCTCAGATATATCGGTGACTATGTGGAACCTATGGAGTGATTCGTTGGATCATTTACACCCCCAAAGGGCAGGGAAGCGCAGTGTCAAGGGTTTAAGTTTAATCCACATCGGGTGGACCGGCCCTGACGATCCAAGGGACGATGCGTTCTGTTCCTGAGACTCGGGCTAGAATGTCTCAAAGCGGTAAGGACGATACCTAGCCTCGGTTCACAGATGGAAATCCAACTTCCAAATACGTGATTTTGCTATTTTAATTGTAGAACTAGTATGGCGACATGATATATGGTACCCATGCCGCATATGATTGATACATTTATATTTGAAGTTGCTTTCTTCACTTATAGTAATAATAAAAGATGAAATTTAGCGTATCAAGCATTCTTTGGTTATTACAAGGTAAAACCCTATCCTCCGGCTTGTGTTGCAGTGTGTGATGCGACCTGGGTCTTATAATAGCTTCATTGTTCTTTATTTGGCATTGCGCTGTTGTTTTATGCACTGGTATTCTTGGGAGGAAACCCGTTCCATGTTATACGGCGTGGTCCCTTGATTTACCTAACTTTAAAATAAAGATTAATAACTGTTTTAGTTCTCACACCAGTCACATGACTGACCTGGAGTTTATTGTTTTAACCTAAACTCTGGGTGCCCTTATTTTGACACGGGCAACTAGTAGTTTTGGTTTTGCAGAATTATATTCACAGGATCTTGATTTATAGCTGGAACGATACTCGAAAAGCTCTGTATCTGTGTATTTCTTCTAGTTGTGTTTTGTATTATTTTCCACTGCGATTTATTTAAATGTAATTTAAATCTCTGATATTTTTTGTGTAATATTTATTTATACTCTGTATATTTTTGTATTCTGATGGAATTGTTGTAATTAATAATGTAATGTTCTTCTGTTTGCATTCTTTTGTGTGTTGTTCTCGAAGTATCCGGGCTTTCCTTTCCCGGGAAGTTACGCGTCTTTACATGGCAGCGGTCGGATCTTGGGTGCTGGGGGAGGTTTTAATTGAAGGAGGAAGAGGAGAGGGAGGTCGGGGAAGAAGGGGAAGCGCTGGAGTGGGCGGAGGGCCGTCGGTGGGCGTTGGAGATGGCAAGGGTGGCTGTGATGGGGAGGTGCAGCGGATTTTGGTGTTCCTAGGGTTGCGGTGGGTATCCAGTAGTGGGGGAGAGAGGGAGGAGCCGTCGGTGGTGGTGAAGGCCAAGGGAGGCGCATCAGAGATCGGGCGGCGGTGTGAGGCTCGCCAGCGGTGGCGGCTGCGGCTGCCGCTCGAGGGTTTTTATATTTTTCTTCTTTCTGAATAATGAAATCGACGGGAAGGGAAAACAAAAGGGGGAGGGGGTTTTCTGGAATTTTATATTAAATTTAATTACTATATTAAATTTCCCCAAAAGTTGACTTTTTAATTTGAACTCCAAACGAGACCCAACGACTGTCATCCCTAGCTAATTGCCCCCATTCCGAACACAATGGGATATGTATCATAAGCCAATTCAACTGTATCGATCAGTTTCCGTCAAAATCAAAATATAAAATTATATATTGAATTTGGACACACATTTCAATTTACCGGGGCCACATACTAACTCTAAAAATTCTATAAAAAATATTTCTAGCTTCGTGTTGGCGATACGGTCCTAACGAAACAAACTTCGTCGAATTCTGAGACCATTTGAATAATGGCCATTTTCTAGTCGATTAAAATCAACTGAAACTGTTAAAACACGTTTAACTTCACCACGCTCACATATTAATTCACAAAATTATGAATTTTGGAATCTAGCAATAACTAGACATACTGGATCCAACAAAGTTGGTTTCGTCGAAAACCGAGGTTGTTTGCAAAATTTCCATTTTTAAGGGCCAAAATTCCATAGCGACTGTTCTGAATTTTCAACTGTGCATAACTTTTTATCCCTGCTATGAAATTACAATTTTTCGGATTCATTGGAAAGATATCCCAAATAGATTCTAATATTTTTGGTTTCGCTAAAATCCGGTTTATTTTGAATCCTTTACATTCATTTGAACTTTGAAATCTAATTTTCAAACAAGTGCGCCATTTTCAGTTCCTTTTATAATTATAAATAAATATTTATATTCTAACGTCGATCTATATAAATATATACGTTCTAATTCTATTCAAAATAAATTTCTCATCATAATTATTTAAAATATATCATTATAAATATTCAAAATTTGCTAAAATTGCTAAAATAAAATGTAATGACCCGCATTGGCAGAGGTATTATAATTAATTTATTTAATTATATAAATGGTGGTATAGTGAATTAAATGGTGGTTTAATTAAATAATGGCGAATATATAATTAAAATAATAAATTAAATAATATATTTAATTCTTAAATAATCAGAATTGGCTAAAATGACGATATGGTGTGAACTGGATCATCTGTGATATTTAATTCAACTTGGAATTGAATTTGAATAACGAATATATTATATAAATGACAGTTTGAGCGTAGAGTTATAATATAATTAAAAGCGAGCTCGAAATGGCACTGGAGTTCGTAAATTGGCGATTCGAACTTCAACTGAATGTACAGGATTCATTTTAAGCCGGATTTCTGTGAAACAAGAAACGCGTGGAGCGGGTGAAGTATATCTTTCTAGTGGATGAGAAAAATCAGGATTTCTTCATGTAGATTTTGATTTATGTCCAAATCAAATTTTAGAAAAGTCGCTGTGGAATTCCTTTATAATTTATAAAGGAATAAATTATATATTTAAAAGGAGATTCAATATAAATCGAATATCGGGTTGACCCAGAAGTGAATATCGTGTTAGAAATTCATATAGCAATATTCTAGAGCTGTATGGTATTCCACTGTGAATATATACGATAATATAAATGTATTTATATTTAATTTAATTATATTTAAATATATTTATATATTTAAATGGGTCATTCAGAACTGTAAAAATAAGCCACTTTTGCAAACAAAGTCGGAATTCGAGGAACTAATTTTGTTGGATCCGCAACATCAAATTATTGCTAGATTCCAAGTTCTGTGATTTTTAGAGTCACTGTATGGCCGTACGGATTTTTAATGTGAAAAACAGTTAGTATTTCAACAGTTAAAAATACGTTGTGTGAGCATACGAAGTCGGAATTCGATGAAACTAGTTTCGTTGGGACCGTAATGTCGAATTGTAGCTGCATGCCAATTTTTGTGATTTTTGAATACTGTGTGTGATCACACAGATTTTTAGAAGGCAAAATGAAATATATAAAAAGGAAAATATCCTAATAAATATCCAACTAAATATCTACCTAAAATATCTAAAATTTCTGAACCTATAAGTACTCCGATCCCATTCCTTAAGACCTAATAACCTCGTTCAATCTTCTGTAGAAAAAGAGGCGCCTCCATCAAAATCTTCAAGGAATTTAATAAAACAAATTACTTAATGAAATGGTGCAACTTCGGATCCGTTTTACTCGCGAGTTGAAGGGCTTCAAGCTAATGGTCTTCACGTTGGGTACGGCCAAAGTTGTGGCAGTCGATGCTAGGGTTGATCGATTTGGAATAGGGAAGCATCGAATCGGACTTTTGATGTCGTATTTAGGTTTGTGAGGAGGTTTAACATCTCGTGGAGGAGTTCGGTGGATTTCGGTTTATATTTATGTCGTGCGAACTCTTGTAGGTCTGAGAGGAGGTGTGCGACGGAAATGGCAGGCGAGGATCGAACGAGGTATTGTAGGTATGAGGAGAAAGTGGATTCAAAGGGGGAGATGTTGGTGTTGTGATTGACATAGAAATGTGTTTATTTTATGCTCTTATATCTTATCTTTTGTATATAAATAAATATTACTTGGGTATTGTTTTGTTACTTTTACAGGTATTCCAACCCAGCCCGCATGCAACCAGAAAAGTAGAGAAATGGAGATCAAATTGGTATATATTTACATTTTGAAGAATTGTAGATGAAGATCTCACATCTAGTTGCTATTGGACAAGAAAAGGATTGATAAAAAGGCTTTGCACATCACAAATCAATGAAGAAGTGTCAAGGAAGCAAGAGGAAAAGAGAAAAGGCCCAAATTTGCTTTATTTATCTAAGGCCCTTTTATGTTTCTTATTGTAAACTCTCTTGTGATTTCCCTAAGGCCCATTTATCATTGTATTATGGTTAGGGTTTGGTTATCTGCTATAAATACTCTTGTAATAGCATTGTAGCCACCATCCTATCCATTATTCTGTATTCTCTTCTCCATTAATAAAACTCCTTTTTCTTTTATTTTTCTGCATTTTTCTTTTTCTTAGCAATCAGTGTTGTCTTCACAATTAGTTTTGGAAGAACACCTATTGTATTTTACATTTGTTTCATTAGTGATTAGTCGTTTGATTAGTTTCAACGACAATCCTAATTTTATTTTTGTTGTTCTTCTTATTCTGCACTTTTATTTTCTTCATTGTTGTTCTTGTTTTGCAATTTACTTTCTTTAGTGATTAATCGTTGATTAGATTCAACGATAATCCTAAGTTCGCAATTTCAACAAAATCTCCAGGCTTCGTCTAACTCGCCCAAGAGATTAGATAAATAATTTGATTTTAATTTACCTCCCTGTGTTCGACCTGTATGCTACACACCTGTGCGCTTGCAGAATTTTATTACAAATATCGCGCTTTTCTAATTCATAGATTAGCGACGATCAAGTTTTTGGCGCCGTTGCCGGGAGGTAACGGTTAAATTCAATTGTTTATTTAATTTTTGATTCGTGTTAGTTTTAATTTTTTTCTTTTTTCTTGTTTTTGCGTATTCATATATATATATATATATAAAATATCCTTCCTAGTTTTTATTTGATTTCCTTCCTTTTTATTCTCAATCTCCTTCTTTTCTATTACAAATTATTCCTTCGTTTCAATAAAAAAAAAACTGCTAATTTTCTTCAATTTCTTTCCAACTCATTTCGCTTTCAAATTTGTTTCCTTTTCTCTTACAATCCATGTCGTATACATTGGGTTTTTGGTTGCAACTATCTGAACAGGAAAATAAATAATATTTCTTTCTGATTTTTCTTCCTTTCTTCTGTATGTTCTTGCCGTGATTTTCTTCTGCCGTCATCACCGAACCCTCTTCAGTCTTGCCTCTTCCAAGATCTACCAGTGTGACTTCCAAAAACCAGTTCTACAACCCACCATAACAACCACCCTTTAACCAAAAACCGCTCACAATCCTCCTTCAGATCATCCACAACCCCCAAATCCAAGCTCCAGCACTTCATCCCAGTTTGCACCAAACCCCACTTCAAAGCACCGCCACCTGATCATCAGCACAAAACTCCTAGCCTCAAACAAGTTCTCGCACCCTACATCCACAAAAATCACAATTTTCACGTCCTCCATCAACTGTTGTACAACATCCCCAAACAATTGCCAGTTCGCCCAAAACGCTGCCTTATCTCCTTCCCATCAACAGCTCCCACCGCAAGCCAACGTCCATCAGACCCACCAAAGGTCTTCCACAACAGCAAATTCAACAAAAAAAAAATCAGCCACCGACTGCAACAATTCGAACATCACCCTTGCAAACATCCCCAAACACTGCAAATCACAACTCGAAACTGCGGAGCCATCCTTCAATTCGAATCGTGAAACCGCATACCAGATCGCCACACCAATCGCCATCCGATTTGATTTGAAAATCGAACCAAAATCCACCCAAGTCACCAACTTTGAACCCTCCTGTTCCCATAAAAACCCCGGTCGAAAACCTCTACTCCCAATCGAAACCGATTTGATTTCTAGAAAAATAGAAGGGGGGCGGAGAAACTTTGTTCCTTCCGATTTTTTTTTCCTTGCGGTTTTGGGAAAACAGTTTTGGCATTTTGCATATGTTGTTTTAGAAGTGGGTGACGAAAGTACTTGCTTTTAGTTAAGTTGGCTTGGGGTTCAACACATCTAAGTGAGAAACCGAATTTCATGGCTTAAATCTAGGTCGGTGGCTTAAACTTTGTGTCTAGTTAATCAGTTAAGCCCAGATTTTTTATATTTTGTTTTTTTGTTTTTGTTTTAGTCGATCTTAGTTCTTTTGTTTTTCATTTCAAGTTTAGTTTTTTTTTTTTTTTTTTTTGAGTTTAGTTTTTTTTCTTTTATTTCAACTCCTATTTAGTTTTTCTTTTTTTTCTTTTTTTTTATGCTTCCATTGATTCCTTTTTACTAAAAAAAATTCAAGACCAAAGTGAAGGAAATCGTTCAGACAAAGCGAACAAAGAGATTGAAAGGCCAACGAATCTGCAAACAGTGAATTTTCAATCGCTAAAGCTATTCAACTACTCTGGACAGACTGTCATACCCCACTCTGTAAAATTCTCTAAACTCTACAGGTTCCGCAGCTGCTTGAAAAATATAGAAATTGTTTGTAAAAATCATCTACAGGGGCAGCGGCTTGCTTGTAAAAAAATTTTAACTTTCTGTTCTGTGACTGTTATTTCCGAATCTGTTTGTGAGTAACAAATTTCCATAACTAAGATCATCACGCTAATCGTTTTCAATTTTAACACTTGATTTGATTTTCAAAATAATATAATTGAAAAGTGGTGCTTTGTGAAGTCAACTGTCTCGTATAATTGGATCGTGGATATATAGTAGTTCAATTTATTGAACTATTAGCAAAAGAGGTTGCATACTACCCGTAAAACATTGGTCGTATCCCTTAGTGTCTATACTATACATGAACGGCCATAAGACCCTCTTCCCCCTTCTAATTGAGTCAGTTAATTAATAGAGCATAACTCATTCTTTTATACTATTTTGAACTAAGAATAATTTCTATCTTCTGTTGATTGCATTCAAATGTCTGATTCCAAGAGATCCTTGAGAGAATCGTGGGATAATAACCGAAGTAGACGTTCCCTTCAAGAGTATGATTTTGAATTACAACTCATGAAGCAAGATTTTCCAAAATTTCGCAAGCCAAATGTCAACAATTTTCAAAATGACCAATATTTTCAAAGTTATGATCAAAATGGCTACTTCAATTCAAATTTCAATAAATTCGATTATGGGCCCCATTCATATCAAAATAGCTTTGAATCCCAATATACTTTTGATCAACATCAATACAAGGTTGGAAACCAATTCGAAAATAATTTTGAATATGAAAATGATTTTCAAATTGAACAAAATTTTGAAAATTACAACCCATATCAACATCTTGAAAATAACCAAAATTTCAATTTTCCATCGAATTTCAACAGTTTTGGTTATGACCCTAATTTTCAAAATCAAAATGATTTCCAATATCATTGTCATTTTTCTGAAGATTCAAACAACCACCACATTGGGAATGATATTGATCGTGAAATTGATGTGGACTATAATTTTGAGAATCAAGAAACCCAAAACGAGAGCTTTCAAATCAACGATTCTAAAGAATATCATCTTAACATTCTTAGAGAGAGGGTAGAAAACCAAGATAGATAGCTTGATGAAAAAGATAGAAAGCTTGATGAACTTCTTTGCTTAATGAAATCTTTTAAAGAACAACAAGAGCAACAAAATCAAATTCAAACATGCAATGAATCAGAGAACAATCCAATTTCTACTGACATTGAAATTTTTCAAATAACGACTTTGGAAATTGAGAATAATCATCTTGATGAAGTTTTTCAAAATTCAACAAATGATTTGGACTTCAACTCTTTTCAGAAAAAAGATTTAAGCTTGGATTTTGATCTTCCTCTTTCAGGCTGCGAAAAACTTGAAATTCTAGAAATTGAACAGAATAAAAATGATGAATTTTTAAATTCAAATTTGGAAATGGATTTTAATGAACATGAATTCTTTGGATTGTACGAGGATGAGTTGCCAAATGAGGAATAAGTGGATTCACGTCACGAGTTCGAAAATTTTAACTTTGAGAAAATTTCAAACGAACTTGAAATTGTCAGTGTCGAAAAAACGTTGTCAATTGAAAAATGTGATCACATAGTCTTGAACAACACTCAGATTTCAAATTTCACTGAATTTATATACGATCACAAATTTTTGAAAAATTACACTGATAAATTTGTTGAGCACATGAATTACTTTTGGAATGTTGGCTTGATTGAAAAACTTCATGTTAGGACGACCTTGGATATTTATCTCCTGGACTATAAATCTAGGTATAAAGATGAGATGGTTTTCAAAAACCTGCGCTTATTAGAAAATATGCCTAGACGTAGTGGGAATGGGACTCATAGGGCAAGAACCAAGTGTGGGGGAAAAAGTTAGTGGCAATCCTTGCGTCGCATGCATCGCAAACACATTTATCATTGTACATATGATCCTTTCTTACATATAGTTAAATTGCATTTCGTTTTACAAATCATTTTACATTTAATCAATCTTTGGGTTCTATCTTTCACATTTAGGAAACATGTTTACAGTGTGGACACTGTTTAGTTCTAGTGTGGGGGGGGGGGGAGTCTGCATTTCACTCATTTTCGTTTTTTTCTTTATTTTTCTTTCTTTTTCAATTTTCATCCATTTAAATAGGACCATCATGCATTTAGATCATACTAACATGCCTTTTTTTTTTTGGAAAATACGACTCATTTTAGATTTGATACAACAAAATAAGTTAAGGATTATTAATCAGTTGATAGTATTTTTTTCTCTCAACTTAGATTGAATAAGAGATATAATGAAAAGTTTAATTTTGAGGGATAATAATGTAACCGGTACATAGGGAGATTCTTAGGTGATGGCCATGAAATCTATTCTATATTGTAGACTTTGTTTAAATAAGTGGAGGACTTAAAATACTTATGTTGGATTTTCGAATCTTTAAAACTAAGTTATGTTAAGTTGAATTCGCATAACTCTCTTTTGTGCTTATAAATTCAATAATAATAATAGTAATCCAAGGGTATCCAACATTGCTTGTATATCTAGCGTTGGTGTGCAAACCCGCCAAGCTCTATCCGACATGTTGTTGACAAAGTCAGCGTTGGAATATCTTGGTCTCATTTTATGAGATTGGGCACCTAAGGATTACCGCCACGTTGTTGAAAAAGTCAAAGTCGGTCTGCACAATCCGCCAAGCTATTTACCCACTCTCCGTTAGTCCACGAGGCAGTGCATGGGTGGTAAACCTTGGTCTTCTAAGTTAGGTGTATGTACTTAATAATAAATTTTAAAATTTCATAGAATAAAGAATAAGCGATGATGCCCAAACACTTTTTGACCTTATTGATTTGACTAGCCATACATGAGAAAATTAGAACACCACTTTGCAAACTGTGCCAAGCAAACTAAGAATCTATTGCATGGCTGCACTGTGTTATCGACCGAACTAACTGGCCAAACTGGAATTTAACATTTGAAAACTTGATTTATATCGAAAATTTGTGACAAGTCGAGGTATTTAAAGTACAATCAACTGATCAGAAACTGTTAACTTAATTTGTTGTACCACTTCAGAAACAAGTCTTGTTTTCATGTTTGTTTTTATTTTGCATATGTCCATTGCATTCGTGTAGTTTCATTAGAATCATAGCATACTACATTTGGATTTTGTGGGTAGTATCTGCTGAAAACCCTCACGAGACACCACTCGTCCTACTAGGGACACCTAGAGGTTTAACGGCTTGTTGCATACGCTCAATGCAATCGTGTTTCCTACGAAAGTGCGACCTATCTAATTTTTCATTTCTTGTTTTACTGGAGGACGAGTAAAAGATAAGTGTGGGGATATTTGATTGACATAGAAATGTATTTATTTTATGCTCTTATATCTTATCTTTTGTATATAAATAAATATTACTTGGGTATTGTTTTGTTACTTTTACAGATATTCACACCCAGCACACATGCAACCAGAAAAATAGAGAAATGGAGATCAAATTGGTATATATTTACATTTTGAAGAATTGTAGATGAAGATCTCACATCTAGTTGCTGTTGGACAAGAAAATGATTGATAAAAAGGCTTTGCACATCACAAATCAATGAAGAAGTGTCAAGGAAGCAAGAGGAAAAGAGAAAAGGCCCAAATTTGCTTTATTTATCTAAGGCCCATTTATGTTTCTTATTGTAAACTCTCTTGTGATTTCCGTAAGGCCCATTTATCATTGTATTAGGGTTAGGGTTTTTGTTATCTCCTATAAATACCCTTGTAATAGCATTGTAGCCACCATCCTATCCATTATTCTGTATTCTCTTCTCCATTAATCAAACTCCTTTTTCTTTTATTTTTCTGCATTTTTCTTTTTCTTAGCAATCGGTGTTGTCTTCACAATTAGTTTTGGAAGAATACCAATTGTATTTTACATTTGTTTCATTAGTGATTAGTCGTTTGATTAGTTACAACGACAATCCTAATTTTATTTTTGTTATTCTTCTTATTCTGCACTTTTATTTTCTGCATTGTTGTTCTTGTTTTGCAATTTGCTTTCTTTAGTGATTAATCGTTGATTAGATTCAACGATAATCCTAAGTTCGCAATTTAAGTTTGTTTTTATTTCAACAAAATCTCCAGGCTTCGTCTAACTCGCCCAAGAGATTAGATAAATAATTTGATTTTAATTTACCTCCCTGTGTTCGACCTGTATGCTACACACCTGTGCGCTTGCAGAATTTTATTACAAATATCGTGCTTTTCTAATTCATAGATTAGCGACGATCAAGTTTTTGGAAATTTGAGTTGAAATCGCAATTTTGATCAGTTGGAAAATATTGACCAGTTGGAAAATTTTGAAAATTGTCATTAATCTATGAATTAGAAAAGCGCGATATTTGTAATAAAATTCTGCAAGCACACAGGTGTGTAGCATATAGGTCGAACACAGGGAGGTAAATTAAAATCAAATTATTTATCTATTCTCTTGGGCGAGTTAGACGAAGCCTGGAGATTTTGTTGAAATAAAAACAAACTGAAATTGCGAACTTAGGATTATCGTTGAATCTAATCAACGATTAATCACTAAAGAAAGTAAATTGCAAAACAAGAACAACAATGGAGAAAATAAAAGTGCAGAATAAGAAGAACAACAAAAATAAAATTAGGATTGTCGTTGAAACTAATCAAACAACTAATCACTAATGAAACAAATGTAAAATACAATTGGTGTTCTTCCAAAACTAATTGTGAAGACAACACCGATTGCTAAGAAAAAGAAAAATGCAAAAAAATAAAAGAAAAAGGAGTTTTATTAATGGAGAAGAGAATACAGAATAATGGATAGGATGGTGGCTACAATGCTATTACAAGCGTATTTATAGGAGATAACCAAACCCTAACCCTAATACAATGATAAATGGGCCTTAGGGAAATCACAAGAGAGTTTACAATAAGAAACATAAATGGGCCTTAGATAAATAAAGCAAATTTGGGCCTTTTCTCTTTTCCTCTTGCTTCCTTGACACTTCTTCATTGATTTGTGATGTGCAAAGCCTTTTTATCAATCCTTTTCTTGTCCAACAGCAACTAGATGTGAGATCTTCATCTACAATTCTTCAAAATGTAAATATATACCAATTTGATCTCCATTTCTCTACTTTTCTGGTTGCATGCGAGCTGGGTTGGAATATCTGTAAAAGTAACAAAACAATACCCAAGTAATATTTATTTATATACAAAAGATAAGATATAAGAGCATAAAATAAACACATTTCTATCTCAATCATGTTGTCCGTTTGTGGATCGATGGAGGAATGAGTGAGATAGGAGTGGTTGAAGGACGCAAAATGGCTTCGATTTTGCTTACTGGAGTTCGACAGTTTGGGGAAGAAGGGTGGTTACGGGTCTGGGCTAGGAAGGAATGGAAGTTGGGCCGAACTTCAAACCCAAGGCCCAATGAAGAATTTAAAGTTAAGTTATTTAATTTAAATAGAATATCAAAACTTGTAAATCAAATATCTTCCTCATACGTTATCAAAATACAGCGAAACAAGATCTGATGGGATCGTATGGACGGACACTACACGCTGGAACTGACTGGGAGTGGAGTGGAGCTCGTATGAATTTACGGCGAATTTAATAGTATGATTCAAAATCAAATAACAGTTTATCGCACTTTAACGATGAACTGCCAAAGTGAGTAAATCTCACTAAATCTGAACAGTTTATAATTTCATGTTGTATTTTTAGAACTGTTAAATATTGGCTGATTGACTGTGTGTTGACTGTTTGGTTGAACTGCTAGTCAGTTAGTTGAATTTCTATATTGATTCTTTTTAATAGAATATATCATATGGAACTGAAAGTGATGTTATCTATATTGTTTAACATCTATGATGCAGGGAGACAGGTTGGATGAATCCAACTGGATTCCTCGACATTTATTTTACTATTTTTTATATAATGTGATATATGATGTGATATATAATCCATTGTCAATTATATGTGTTTGGACGATATTGATCATCGTGATTTGATATGTTGAATACCATAACATACCGAAATGTTGATAAGGGAATATTTTCAAAGTGATATTTGAAAATAAAAATATTTATAAATGGAATATTTATAAATAAGATATATTTATAAATTGGAATATTTATAAATAGGAGATATTTAGAAAAGGTAAATTATAAAATCAAAGAATAGATTTGATAGGGAAATATTTGCAAACCATTTGCAAATAGAATAATAGAAAAGGAAAGATTTGTAAATCATTTACAAATAGAACTGATAGGAAATATTTAGAAAATAAATAGAGTTATAAAAAGAAAAATTGTTTATAACTGAATAGGATGTTATAAAAAGGAAAACGTTAGTAAAAAGGAAATCATTTGTAAAGTGAAGAACCGTTACTAAAAGTAAATCTTTATAAATGAACAGTTTATACGAAAGGAGTTAATCGAATATGGTATTCGAAAGTTAGTAAATCGAATATGTTATCCGAAAGGGGTAAGTCGAGTTAGTTGAATATAGTTAATCGAATCTTAGTTATTCGAATAGAGTTAAATAAATAAGGGTCATTCGAATTAGTTATTCGAATAGAGTTAAACACATAAGAGTTATTGAATTAGTTAATCGAAAGGAGTTAAGTAAAAGGAGTTAATCGAATATAGTTTATTTGAATGGAGTTAAAGGAATAAATCGAATATAGTTTATTCGAATGGAACTAGAGGAGTTAATCGAATATAGTTTATTCGAATAGAGTTAGAGGAGTTATCGAATATAGTTTATTCGACAGGAGTTAAGTGAATAGAGTTAATCCAAAGGAGTTAATCGAATAGAATTAATTGAAAAGAGTTAATCAAATATAATTGCTCGAAAGAAAGGTTAAGTAAGGAAGTTAGTTAAAGAAATATAAAGTGAACTTTGCCTATTTCAAAGTTAGAAATGTTGTTCAGTTAAGGTCTGAGAGGTAGTTCTACCCCAACTTGATTGGCATCGTATTTAACTAAGGAATGGTTACGGTTCGGCAGTAAAGGATGGTTAAGTGAATTTAGTAATTAAAGGAAATGGTTTGAGTTGGCATAGTGATGTTTTATCTAAATATCTGCTTAATCCAAACGTAGGAGTTTGGAAATGTTTTCCAAACAAAAATCAGAAATATTTTCTAATACAGAAAACAAGGAATGGAAATGTTTTCCAGTGTTAATAAATTTTATTTTCTAAATATAGAAAATAGCAAATGTTGGATATAGGGAAACAGGAGATGTAAAATGAACTAAAGAGATTAATGTTAAATGATGTTTGTTCGATATAATTTCCATCTGGAAATAATATCGTTGTTTGCACACTCGTTTTCTTCGATAGTTAAATCACAGACTATCGAAGTTTTGACCATTTTAACATTGTTAATATGGAGAGACCGGTTGGATTATTATCCAAAGAACCACTCTTTATTGACATAAGAGTTGCGAATCATATATGCCAAAGATAATTGAAGACAGAGTAAAGTGCAAAGGTTATTGTATAAGTCTTGGATAATTGTATCTAAGATGGATATACTGAATAGTACCTTCGGTTTGTCCTGTTCCTGGATGACTTTTATAGACGGATGTCTGACAGAGTATTTCCAGACGATCATGTATGTTGATTTCTCCAACCGTACCAAGAGTGGAAGCGGAGAAGGATACTTCTTTTAGCTAACATGTAATGTACTATTGTAGACGTCAATCGGTGATTTTCGATGGATTTGACGATGTGGCATTCGAAGTGAATCAGGTGTGATGATAAAGCGTAACCTCTAGCCTCACATCCGGTAAATGACAGAAATCGGGCAGGCAGCATGGCTAAGTCGGTCGCTCCAAAGTAGGGTGTATAATCACCTGATCTAGAGTTTCATTTACTTCTAAAAATCTATTGTTGACGCTGTCCCATTCGGGAAACGGTTGCTGATCCCAACCATTGATGGTATACATTCGATACACTCAAGCGAAATGAGTGGTCGGTCATGTGTGGCCGGGTTGTAAGATGTTCTTGTTGAACCCAGTGTATTCTTTTCTAGAGGTACACTAGCGAAAGGTGGTTCCATACCTTGTCATAGTTGGAAATCCATTACCCAATACGTGCTTGAGGTTTTGATTGTATACTATATATGTAGAACGTGAGATGAAAGCGTTTCGCTAGATGATTATTATATTGTGATTGATAGACATTATTATAATATCAAAAGGTTTTGATATAAAGATAATTTGGATTCTCATAAGGGAAAAATCCGTTCCGTTATACGGCGTGGTCTTATGAGATATCATTTACTTGTTCAAACTGTTTTAAACTATTTTACTCATACCAGTGCCATGACTGACCCGTAGTTTATTTTGTGTTGTTTTCCCTAAACTCTTGGGTGCCTAAATTTGTACGGGCAGTCAAGTAGTCGGGATTTACAGATATACTGGAAGAGATTGGAGCAGGAGGCTTCAGGATTATATAGCTATAGTTATTTCCGCTATGTTGTAAGTGTTGTACTATGATAATGTTACTGTATACATATACTTTTTGTATTTCAAAAGTTATGTTATATATATTATATGTTATTCGTTCCGCTGTGAGATTCGTGTTACTCTGATGTTGTATTCTTCTTCTTCTATTCTAAGTTTCTATCTTATCTTTCCTCACCCTCTATCTTCTTTCTATAAATTTCCTGATTTTCAGTTTAATTTGGGGTTGGACTTGTGTTTTTGGTCAGCTCAAATTGGACCGGAATTTTGGGTCATTACAATTGGTACCAGAGCATAAGTTAAGTTAATTACCTTGGCTCTGTGGCGTGACTCAGTAGAGATGGGGTTAGTAATACCCTATATTGAGTTGAGTGTATATATAAGAGTGAACGTATTTGTTATTTGATATAAAAAAATTGTTTTATATTGAGTAGATTCTTTGGTTGAGTTGTTTATGGGTTCTGGTCGATCAGTTTGATCCACTGTATCGGTAGGAGTTTATAAACACTCGAATACGATGGGTCGACACGATATGTTTTGAAAAGAGGGTAAATTAAAATAAGTTTATCCATGGTATATTTCGATATAGAGAAGAAATATATATATCAAAGTTATAATATAGTGGTTATATTGGTTGTGATTATAATCGAGTAAGATTATAAATTAAACGGTTATGTAAATAACCAAACAGAATTCATATAAGTGCGATATATGAGATGAGATGAATTAAATCTAAAAATTTAAATCAGAATTGAAATTCAACCCTGGAAAAGTTGGAAAGGTATTTGTAAAGGAATCTGGGTTGAAAGTAAGGAAAATTTAAGATCTTGGGAGATTTTAAATTGTTTTACAAGCAGTGTGAATTATATTTTGAAATAAATTTCAAAGTGGAAATGTTTAGAAATGGTTTTATAGTATTGAACTCACTTCGATCGCTGGAAAATAGATTCCGATGATGACAGCTGCATCATCAGTATTCATTTTCAAGTTGTAAGTGACGAATTACTACCAGAGATACTGTTTTGAATTTGTTTTGGGAAAGACAAGTTGTGTTGAATTTCAAAATGGGATTTATAATATAGAATTTGAATAATAGAATTTGAATTTTTAAATAGATTTGAAATATTAACTTGTTTTAAAAGAAATAAAACGAGAAGTTCCTTTATAAACGAAGTTTATAAATAGTTCTTTTATAAACGAAGTTTATAAATGAAGTGAAAACAATTATCATCGGAAAATTTAGAAATAAAAATACAAGTGTGAAATTGAAAGGGAAATCTATTTTCCAAAGATAGAAATATCGATTTCAAAAGGAATTGAAATCGAGACTTATTTAAAGAATGAATAAAGAAAGTTTGAAAAGGAATTTGAATAAAGGAAATTCAAACATAGGTTTTAAATAAGAAAATTCAAAGGGGATTTGAATATAGAAAATTCAAAGGGGATTTGAATATAGAAATTCAAATGAGATTTGAATAAAGAAGATTTAAATAATGGAAAATTGAATATAGAATTCATATAGAGTAATAATAGGATTTGAATATAGAAATTCAAAGGGAGTTTGAATATATGAAATTCAATGGAATTGAAATAGAGTTTGAATATAGAAATTCAAATAGAGTTTGAATATAGAAATTCAAATGGAATTCAAATATAGAATTTGAATATAGAAAATATAAAGGAATTCAAATATAGAATTTGAATATCGAAGGTGAAATGGAATTTGAATATAGAATTCAAATGGAATTCAAATATAGGATTTGAATATATAGAATTTGAATATAGAATTCAAATGGAATTAAAACTATAGAATTTGATATATACAATTTGAATATATAGAAATTGAATATAGAAATTCAAATGGGATTTATAGTATAAAATTTGAATAGAATTTGATATATAGAATTTGAATAATAGAAGTAATATAAAATTTGAATAGAAATTGAATAAAATTAACTAAGTCGAAGAGGAATTAGTTAATCGAGTTTTGAATTTGAAGTTGAACTTTGAAAGGTGAATTGGATTTGTAAATGGATATTCGAAATCGAATATAAAACTTAAATTTGAAATTTGGATTCAAATTAGTTACTAAGCAAGTTCAAAATATATTTGAACATGTCATGTTCAAATATAAAAGTGAAATAGACTAAAGAGTTAATTAACAAATTAATTAACGAATTGAGTTAAACGATCAGGTATAGTTAAAATAGATTGGGCAGGTATAAATATACATGAGATAGGTATGGATAAGGTATGAAGGTATATAAATAGAATGCTCAACGAAAAGGTATGTATTTAAGTAATATATGAGATTTTATGTGTCCTATCGGCTAGCCGCTTGGCTTTTTCTTTTTCTTTTGGATTGGTGAGGGCCATGGGAGGCTATTTGAAATATCCCGATGCTCCTGGTACAAAGGAGGTTATGATGAATTTTTCCGGAAATTTAAGGAGTTAGAATATTTTGAAGAAATTTGATAGTTAGAAATCAATGTATCGATATGTGTAGAACTCGATAAAGAAACGAAATTAAAAATAGAATATTGAAAACAAAAAAGGGAATCTATAAATTAGATTTGTTAAAAATAGAAAGAGAAAGCATATACGTGTTTAAAAGTGAATAAGTAGTTGTATGGTATTGATTATTCGAGTAAGTAGTCATATCCGTTTTGATGTTATAAATGTTATTCAGTCAAGGTCTGAGAGGTAGTTATACCCCAACTTGATTGATTTCATTATTAATAAACAAATAGTAAGATTTCAGGCTCGAAGATCAATGTCGGATAAGAGTTAGTTGGATATAATCTTTGGGTTATCGTAACGATGTTTTACACAACATCCGTTTTAACCCAAATAAGTGTAAGCTTGGAAATATAATAAAGAATATTTCCTAAGTATACAAATAAACGAGATCGGAAAAGAGATAAGTAATTGGATTTTTTTCCAATTATAAATAACATATATTTTCTAAAGTTTAGAAAATAAAGGAAGGCGATATTCGAAAATGTTTTCCAAATAACATAAAAGGCCAATATGGTTATTGAAAATATTTGGTTAACAAATATTGATAAAGAAATAGAGAAGTGATTTAACTAATGGAATATTTATTAAGGGCTCAGTGACATGTTCAAAAGGAAAATTTGATTTTTGAAAAGAGCAAACTGTTTGAAAACTCCCAGGGAAAGACTGTTTGAATTAAAAACAAATTTAACAGAAATTTGTGAAAGCAAAATTGAATTAAAGTAAAGCCAGTAAAGTGGTAACTGAGGTTGAATTTGAATGACATCAAGACAAATTGGATTGTGAGATTCAAATTTGAAATGTAATGGGATAATCAAGTTAAGAGTTGGGAATCGAGAAGAAACTTGAGTTGAAATGATATTTGGCTCGCATATAAACGAATGGTTGTATCATGGATAAAAGCAGATTGGAATTTGATTGGGATGACCCTTGTATCCGCTGAATTGATAACCGGTGGAAAGGATATAATGATATGCCGACAAAAGGTACAAAGTTTATATTTCTATTGGATATAAGATTTATGAGCCGAATTGGCAAGCCGCTTGGCTGTTTGATTTTCTTTTGGGATGGAGATGGCCCAAAGAGGCAAGTTGGAGTTTGAGCTATTAACCAGTACAAAGGAGGTGCTGGCGAAATTTTCCAAAAAGTTAAGGTGTTAGAAATTTTTTAGGATTTATGAAAATTTTCGTTGATAAGAAGTAATTAATAATTTAATTGAAATTAAATAGGTTCAGTTGAAATTGAAATTAAGAAGTGAACAAATAAGTTTAACCAGTAGATAGGGTCGTCTTCTAGCTTTATCAATTTCGAGGACGAAATTATTTTAAGTGGGGAAGAATGTAATGACCCGCATTGGCAGAGGTATTATAATTAATTAATTTAATTATATAAATGGTGGTATAGTGAATTAAATGGTGGTTTAATTAAATAATGGCGAATATTTAATTAAAATAATAAATTAAATAATATATTTAATTTTGAAATAATCAGAATTGGCTGAAATGGCGATATGGTGTGAACTGGATAATCTATGATATTTAATTTAGCTTGGAACTGAATTTGAATAACGAATATATTATATAAACGACAGTTTGAACGTAGAGTTATAATATAATTAAAATCGAGCTCGAAATGGCGCTGCAGTTCATAAATTGGCAATTTGAACTTCAACTGAATGTACAGGATTCGTTTTAAGCCGGATTTCTGTGAAACAAGAAACGTGTGGAGCTGGTGAAGTATATCTTTCTAGTGGAAGAGAAAAATCGGGATTTCGTCGTGTAGATTTTGATTTGTGTCCAAATCAAATTTAAAAAAAGTCGCTGTGGAATTCCTTTATAATTTATAAAGGAATAAATTATATTTTTAAAAGCAAATTCAATATAAATCGAATATCGGGTTGACCCAGAAGTGAATATCGAGTTAGAAATTCATATAGCAATATTCTAGAGCTTTATGGTATTCCACTGTGAATATATACGATAATTTAAATGTATATATATTTAATTTAATTATATTTAAATATATTTATATTTAATTTAATTATATTTAAATATATTTATATATTTAAATGGGTCATTCCGAACTGTAAAAATAAGCCACTTTTGCAAACGAAGTCGGAATTCGACGAAACTAATTTTATTGGATCCGCAACATCAAATTATTGCAAGATTCCAAGTTCCGTGATTTTTAGAGTCACTGTGTGGCCATACGGATTTTTAATGTGAAAAACAGTCAGTATTTCAACAGTTAAAAATACGCTGTGTGAGCATACGAAGTCGGAATTCGACGAAACCAATTTCATTGGGACCGTAATGTCGAACTGTAGCTGCATGCCAATTTTCGTGATTTTTGAATACTGTGTGTGATCACATAGACTTTTAGAAGGCAAAATGAAATATATAAAAAGGAAAATATCCTAATAAATATCCAACTAAATATCTACCTAAAATATCTAAAATTTCTGAACCTATAAGTACCCCAATCCCATTCCTTAAGACCTAATAACCTCGTTCAATCTTCTATAGAAAAAGAGGCGCCTCCATCAAAATCTTCAAGGAATTTAATAAAAAAATTACTCAATGAAATGGGGCAACTTCGGATCCGTTGTACTCATGAGTTGAAGGGCTTCAAGCTAATGGTCTTCACGTTGGGTACGACAGAGTTTGGGGATGCTCGAAGTTATGGCAGTCGATGCTAGGGTTGATCGATTTGGAAAAGGGAAGCATCGAATCGGACGTTTGATGTCGTATTTAGGTTTGTGAGGAGGTTCAACATCTCGTGGAGGAGTTCGGTGGATTTCGGTTTATATTTATGTGGTGCGAACTCCTGTAGGTCTGAGAGGAGGTGTGCGACGGAAATGGCAGGCGAGGATCGAATGGGGTATTGTGGGTATAAGGAGAAAGTGGATTCAAAGGGGGAGATGTTGGTGCTGTCCGTTTGTGCATCGATGGAGGAATGAGTGAGATAGGAGTGGTTGAAGGATGTGAAATGGCTTTGATTTTGCTTACTGGAGTTCGACAGTTTGGGGAAGAAGGGTGGTTACGGGTCTGGGCTAGGAAGGAATGGAAGTTGGGCCTAACTTCAAACGCAAGGCCCAATGAAGAATTTAAAGTTAAGTTATTTAATTTAAATAGAATATCAAAACTTGTAAATCAAATATCTTCCTCATACGTTATTGAAATACAACGAAACAAGATCCAATGGGATCGTATGGACGGACACTACAAGATGGAACTGACCGGGAGTGGAGTGGAGCTCGTCTGAATTTACGGCGAATTTAATAGTTTGATTCAAAATCAAATAACAATTTATCGCTCTTTAACGATGAACTGCCAAAGTGAGTAAATCTCACTAACTCTGAACAGTTTATAATTTCATGTTGTATTTTTAGAACTGTTAAATATTGGTTGATTGACTGTGTGTTGACTATTTGGTTGAACTGCTAGTCAGTTAGTTGAATTTCTATATTGATTATATCATATGGAATTGAAAGTGATGTTATCTATATTTTTTAACATCTGTGATGCAGGGAGACAGGTTGGAGGAATCCAACTGGATTCCTCAACATTTATTTTACTGTTTTTCATATATTGTGATATATGATGTGATATATAATCTGTTGTCAATTATATGTGTTTGGACGATATTGATCATCGTGATTTGATATGTTGAATACCATAACATACCGAAATGTTGATAAGGGAATATTTTCAAAATGATATTTGAAAATAAAAATATTTATAAATAATATTTATAAATAAGAAATATTTATAAATTGGAATATTTATAAATAGGAGATATTTAGAAAAGGGAAATTATAAAATCAAAGAATAGATTTGATAGGGAAATATTTGCAAACCATTTGCAAATAGAATAATAGAAAAGGAAAGATTTGTAAATCATTTATAAATACAATTGATAGGAAATATTTAGAAAATAAATAGAGTTATAGAAGGAAATTTGTTTATAACTGAATAGGATGTTATAAAAAGGAAAATGTTACTAAAAAGGAAATCATTTGTAAAGTGAAGAACCGTTACTAAAAGTAAATCTTTATAAATGAATAGTTTATTCGAAGGGAGTTAATCGAATATGGTATTTGGAAGTTAGTAAATCGAATATGTTATTCGAAAGGGGTTAGTCGAGTTAGTTGAGTAGAGTTATTCGAATCTTAGTTATTCGAATAGAGTTAATTAAATAAGGGTTATTCGAATTAGTTATTCGAATAGAGTTAAACACATAAGAGTTATTGAATTAGTTAATCGAAAGGAGTTAAGTAAAAGGAGTTAATCGAATATAGTTTATTCGAATAGAGTTAAAGGAATAAATCGAATATAGTTTATTCGAATGAAATTAGAGGAGTTAATCGAATATAGTTTATTAGAATAGAGTTAGAGGAGTTATCGAATATAGTTTATTCGACAGGAGTTAAGTGAATAGAGTTAATCCAAAGGAGTTAATTGAATAGAATTAATTGAAAAGAGTTAATCAAATATAGTTACTCAAAAGAAAAGTTAAGTAAGGAAGTTAGTTAAAGAAATATAAATTGAACTTTGCCTATTTCAAAGTTAGAAATGTTGTTCAGTTAAGGTCTGAGAGGTAGTTCTACCTCCAGCTTGATTGGCTTCGTATTTAACTAAGGAATGGTTAAGGTTCGGCAGTAAAGGATGGTTAAGTGAATTTAGTAATTAAAGGAAATGGTTTGAGTTGGCATAGCAATGTTTTATCTAAACATCTACTTAATCCAAATGTAGGAGTTTGGAAATATTTTCCAAACAAAAATCAGAAATGTTTTCTAATATAGAAAACAAGGAATGGAAATGTTTCCCAGTGTTAATAAATTTTATTTTCTAAATATAGAAAATAGCAAATGTTGGATATAGGTAAACAGGAGATGTAAAATGAACTAAAGAGATTAGTGTTAAATGATGCTTGTTCGATATAATTTCCATCTGGAAATAATATCGTTGTTTGCACACTTTTTTCCTTCGATAGTTAAATCATAGACTATCGAAGTTTTGACCATTTTAACGTTGTTAATATGGATAGACCGGTTGGATTATTATCCAAAGAGCCACTCTGTATTGGCATAAGCGTTGCGAATCATATATGCCAAAGAAAATTGAAGACGGAGTAAAGTGCAAGGGCTATTGTATAAGTCTTAGATAACAGTATCTAAGATGGATATACTGAATAGTACCTTCAGTTCATCTTGTTCCTGGATGACTTGTATGGACGGATGTCTGACAGAGTATTTCCAGACGATCACGTATATTGATTTCTCCAAGCGTACCAAGAGTGGAAGCGGAGAAGGAAACTTCTTTTAGCTAACACGTAATGTACTATTGTAGACGTCAATCGGTGATTTTCGATGGATTTGACGATGTGGCATTCGAAGTGAATCTGGTGTGATGATAAAGCGTAACCTCTAGCCTCACATCCGGTAAATGACAGAAATCGGGCAGGCAACATGGCTAAGTCGGTCGCTCCGAAGTAGGATGTATAATCACCTGATCTAGAGTTTCATTTACTTCTAAAAATCTATTGTTGATGCTGTCCCATTCGGGAAACGGTTGCTGATCCCAACTGTTGGTGATATACATTCGATACACTCAAGCGAAATGAGTGGTCGGTCATGTGTGGCTGGGTTGCATGATGTTCTTGTTGAACCCAGTGTATTCCTTTCTAGAGGTACACTAGCGAAAGGTGGTTCCATACCGTGTCATAGTTGGAAATCCATTACCCAATACGTGCTTGCGGTTTTGATTGTATACTATATATGTAGAACGTGAGATGAAAGCGTTTCTACTAGATGATTATTATATTGTGGTTGATAGACATTATTATAATATCAAAAGGTTTTGATATAAAGAAAATTTGGATTCTCATAAGGGAAAAACTCATTCCGTTATACGGCGTGGTCTTATGAGATATCATTTACTTGTTCAAACTGTTTTAAACTGTTTTACTCATACCAGTCCCATTACTGACCCGGAGTTTATTTTGTGTTGTTTTCACTAAACTCTTGGGTGCCTAAATTTGTACGGGCAGTCAAGTAGTCGGGATTTACATATATACTGGAAGAGCTTGGAGTAGGAGGCTTCAGGATTATATAGCTGTAACACCCCACATCCGTTAGTGTCATTCACAAAGGGAATGCACTAAGTTCTGTGGAGCATTTTAAGGTAAAAGATGCAGATGAATTACAAGACAGACAAAAATTAAAACAGTTGAAAATAAAACTTTGCTTTATTGATAAAATAGTTTGTACAACGATTTCTTTACAATATCAGAGTATCATCTGTCCTACAAAATAAAGAAGTATAAAACAACATTTATATTCCTCAATGTAGCAAGAGCCAGCCATAGCATCTGAAAAGGGAATCCAAGCAAAACTTCGACAAATCTTCAAGCTAGGAAAGGGTGACAGTCCAACTTAACCTGAGCTATACTATTCCCTCCTTACTACCTGGGGGGGGGGGGGGGGGACGGAGGAAAAGAAGACGAAAGAAAAACAGAGTCAGACATAAAGCCTGAGTAAGTTCAGTTACTTCTAGCATGTGAACATGGAAAAACAAAACGACATGAATTAATTGAATACAAGATAACACCATGATGATAGGGTCAGCAAGATTAGACAAGATTAACACAAGATATGCTAAGATAAGATAAACTGGATATGCTCTAATACTTTCGCCGCTTCGCTATTTCCTTGTTATGCTGGTTTCTATATCTCTGCACCACCTAACTAGTGTCCCAACTAGTAACGATAACGTGATCCGATTCCCTGTAGTTTCCGTTGCCTTCAGGCATACATTTATTATTTATTACCTAGATCTAATCTAGGGTTTTCTATCAAGTGCTTTCTAGATTCAACTAGAGTTTACGCTATCTGCTGAACGCTTCTCGGATTCAGGGTTTATGCCACCTAGGCCCACTAGGGATTATGCTACCTATCGAACGATGCCCCCTAGTCTAGGACACACTACCTAGAGTGGTATATGTTCCTAGACTTCCCCACAAATGTATCGCGAATCGTTATCGCTTGTCTAGATGCACATGTCCTGTAATGTGCGGCCCGAGTCCTGTGGCAGGGCAAATCATGAAACACAAAACTCAGTCGGGAGCTTTCAGATATCTACCGATGCAGATGCTAAGGTCTGTTTTTATTCCAGTGGCTATGGTCCCACTTGACCCCTCCCTCAACTAATGAAAGGCACACCTTGAAAAATGAGAACTATACGCAGGCCCCCTATGCCCCACTAATCAATGGCCATTCACAACCGCAACCATAACTAGATAGCAAGTATATGGTCTGTAGGAGTTCTCCGCCTTCCCGCTTCATGTATCTCGATTGACTGAAGATGGATGGTAGACGATGAGTTGCTATCACAGGGCTGCCGGTTTCTCGCCGAATCACGCTGGTCCATCCTAGTCTTTAGGTTGCCATATTTTGCAACCAAGGCATACCCTTGGTTCTTCTAACGCAGACCTTAACCTCTGTGAGCCACGGAGGATCATCTGCAGCCTCACAGAGGGATACAAAGAGTACCCTTACGTCCCCTCGAAGCCTCGGGCTTCGTAACCCAATTCGTTGGAGCTTTTTTTTTAAATTAGATGGACGTTCGCTCCTTCCCGTGTTATACTAAGAATTACTACTTAGTTTTGCTAACTAAGGTTTACCACTTAGTTTCCAGAATCATTGTTTTCTTAACTAAGGTTTACTACTTAGTTCCTTTTAACTAAGGTTTACTACTTAGTTCTCTTTCTCGTCAATTTGGATTGGTTAAGGGTCATTAGTCAATTCAAGCTAACTTAACCCTCTTCATTTATCCTGATAAACTGGTTAAGTGTTATCAGTAATTCATGTTGACTTAACCCTACCACAAACCAAGTAATATTGGTTAAGTATTTCTTATTACTTAACCATATTCATTCATCCTGTATTGGTTAAGTGTTCCTTTTTAACTTAACCTTGCCCATCTGTTTTAATTAACATTTTATAAATGGTTAAGTATTATTCCTTCATGTTTTAGACTTAACCCTATTCATTTATCACAATCTGATGGTTAAGTGTTCAAGTTTACTTAACCCTACGGTCTAGTCCAGCTAACATATCAAATTGGCTAAGTGTATTAAATTTTACTTAACCCCAAACTCTAGTCTAGTTAACATGTTAATTTGGCTAAGTGTATTAACTTTACTTAACCCCACCTTCTAGTCTAGTTAACATGTTAATTTGGATAAGTGTTTTCTTAGTTACTTAACCCCTACAAATCTTGTCTTGTTACGATGTTAAGTTTGGTTAAGTGTCCCTATGGACTTAACCCTCCCATTCTAGCTTAATTGTGTTAAGTGTTTGTATGAACCTAACCCCACCCATCTGTTTGGTTATCATGTTGAATTGGTTAAGTGTCTTAGTTAACTTAACCCTACCATTCTTGTTCTAGCTTTAACTAAATAAATTAAAGCCGCGACCACTCACATTAGACAGATATTGTTGCGATTACTGGATGTGCCGGTTGGTTCCGGGCAGGTTTACATCGTGTAATAACCCGTAAAATGCGAGCCAGTTTGAAATTTTTATTTTGGCAATTTTAGCGAATTTTGAACATTTAAAATAGATTATTTTAAATAAAATCGACGTGAAAGTTATTTTGAATATATTAGAACATATATATTTATACGCGTCGTCGTTAGAATATAAATATTTATATATAATTATAAATAGAATTGAAAATGGCGCGGTAGTTCGATTATTTGATTTCAAACTTCAATTGAATGTACCGGGTGCAAGACAATCCGGATTTTAGTGAAACCAAAAACATTAGGATCTAAATGATGATATCTTTCCAACGAATCCGAAAAATCGAAATTTCATAGCGGGAATCAAAAGATATGTCCAGTTGAAAATTCTGAATAGTCGCTATGGAATTCAGGCCCTTAAAAATGGACATTTTGCAAATGACTCGGATTTCGACGAAACCACTTTTGTTGGATCCGCAGTGTAAAGTTATTGCTAGATTCCAAATTTCATAATTTTTCGAATCAATATATGAGCGTGGCGAAAGAAAACGCGTTTGACCAGTTTCAGTTGATTTTAATCGACTGGAAAATGACCATTTTTTCCAACGGCCTCAGAATTCGATGAAATTAGTTTTATTAGGACCGTATCGTCAATACGAAGCTAGAAAATATTTTTTGGGAATTTTTCGAGTTAGTATGTGACCCCGGTAATTTAAAATGTACGTCTAAATTGAATATATAAGGATTTATATTATAAATTTGATAAAAACTGGACGAAACAGTCGAATTGGCTTACGAAACATATGCCATTGTGTTCGGAATGAGGGTAATACGCTAGGGACGACAGTCGTTGGACCTCGTTTGGGGTTCAAAGGAAAAGTCAACTTTTTAATTGAAAATTAAATTAAATTAATTATATAAACACTCCCTCACACCCTCTCCCTTCTGACTCGGTCAAAGCTCAATTTATAAAAAAAAAAACCCCAAAAGAACGACGGAAGCCAGAATCCGCCGTCGCCCGACTTCTTCAGCCCCTCCCCTCGCCTGCACGCCACCGCCGTGGTCCCACCGACGCTGTCCCCTTCCATCCACGCCTCCTTTCTCCTCCACCCTCCCCTTTTTTCTCTCCGTTCGAGAAACCACAGCCAACCCCCTCTGAAGCCCTAACCTAGATCGAACCGCCGCCTCCAGCCCGTGGTCCAGCCGCCGACGCTGCTTCCCCCTGGCCTCGTCTGACTCCGGTGCTGAAGTTCATCCCTCCTCCGACGCTGTGTAGGTGGTGCAGATTTCAAACCCTAGGTTCGAAGTGGGTTACAGTTTTAGTTCGGCTACCTGGATGCTTGAGCGAACAAAGAAGAAAGGTAGTTTCTTTCCCTTTTTTTTTGTTTCTATTTTAAATTAGGTTTGTTTAAAAAAAATATATATATATTCAGTTTGTTTAAAAATAAAATCAGTTTTATAACAGGGAAAATATTGTTTTAAAAATATAAAATTATATATATTTTGTTGTTTAAAAACCTAGTTTTGGTTATATAAAACATTGGAATAACAATATCATTTGTATATATATTACAGCTTTGAATATAAAGGTTATTTTTGGTTATAAATAACACATATAAAAAAATATGATCTTTAACATACAAAAAAAAAAATATAATATGATTTTCCTTTACATAAAGAAGTGATTTTCCCTTGCATCAAGAAGTGATATTTCATTGCATCAAGATGAGATTTTTCGTTGCATGAAGATAAAAATTTCCTTGCATGAAGTTATTTTGTATAGTCATACAAAGGATTATTTTTAGAGTTATACATAGCGACATAAAAACATGATTTTTATTTGTATAATAGCATTATAAAAATATGAAATCCCTTTGTATAAAAGTGAGGTTTTTATTTGAATAACTTCGCTGTAAAAATGTGATTTTTATATATGCCACATAGAAACAAGGATGTTATTTTTACTTCAGCAAAAATGTAATTCTTTATCGGTATAACCTTGAAATAAAAATATAGAAAGGATAAGGAAAAAAAATGCGATTTTTGGAGTACGTGATCATCATATTAAAAATGTGATTTTAATATGAACAGCGTGAAAATGAAGTAGGAAATTCGAGCAAACCCAGACTGGTTAGAAATTCAGAAACAGAACGGTGGAGTGGATCCTCAAGGTGAGAACTTCTTACTCAAATTTCTTTTTTTCTAGTTATATATATATACTAGGATGTAGACGGTGCTTAGCAGCACCCGACACCCGTCATCCACAGACCATGGATGGCTTGTTTGTTTAATTGTTTGGTTGTGTAATTAGTTAGATGATTTGATTTGAAATTGAATTATTTGGTGAATTGAATGGATTTGATTGATGTGTGAATGGCGTGGGCCTTCACTAGACCGGGGATAAGGCTAGGCCTCGTCCCATTTCTAGTATCGTGCCGTTATGCCGCCGAAATTTTCTAAAATATGTTAGAAAAATAAAAATATCATTTTTTATTGTGTAAATGAACTGAATAGAAATTCAAGTGTTGAAATAAATATTTTTGACGTTAAAAATATAATTTTTAACGTGATAGTGAATAAATAAATATTTATAAACAAATCGGCCGATTTGTTTATTTACACTGATTTGACTGATATTGATTGGGTTGATAAATTTTACACATCGCCCAACTGCACAAACAAAAATGTGTGTTTGTTGATTTGAAACCCCACACGGGTGTTGGGATGATATTTGGCGTACACTAATCCCAATTATTTAATTATTGTCGATCGATTGGTCGACAGACTGTGTAAGCGTCGATTATTTATATTTGGTGCTTATGCAGTTGTGTGGTGCACTTTGGTTGATGGTTGATTATTTTTCAAAGCTATTATATACATGTGTTGTATGGAATCCATATAATTAACATTATATGGTGATTGATTGGGCCTCATTCCCATCGGGAAAATAAGAAATATTATAAAAGAAAATTCATGTGTTGAATATAAAAATAGTCATGTGTTGACGATGTTCATGTGTTGAAAATATTCGTGTGTTGAGTAAAATATTTTAAATAATAAAAATTACATCTTCATCATATTTAAAATTAGAACTACCTATCAGTAGAAGTCTAATTAAAATCAAACGATAGATACCATAGTTTTATAAAATATTTTACATAACAAAAATAGTGATGTGTTGACAGTACTCATGTGTTGAGATTAGTCGTGGGTTGAAAGAAATATAGATTCATGTGTTGAATGGGAAAAATATTCATTTGTTGAATAGAATAAAGGAGTTGTGAAAAATATAAAGTCGTGTTGATTAGTTTTGCGCCATTTTGACGCGAATCGATATTTATATCGATTTTAAACGATTTCGAAATGAATTGAATTGAAAACAATTTCGAAATGAATTGAATTGAAAACGATTTCGAAATGAATTGAATTGAAAACGATTTCGAAATGAATTGAATTGAAAACGATTTCGAAATGAATTGAATTGAAAACGATTTCGAAATGAATTGAATTGAAAACGAATTCAAATTGAATTGAAAATGAATTCAAATTCAATTGAAAGTGAATTGAAATGAATTCAAATTGAATTAAAATTTGAATTGAATAGAAATGAATTTTAAAACGAATTTATAAAGAAGAATTCAATTTTGATTTGAATTGAAAAGAAAGTTGAAATTGCTTTTGAAACGATTTTAAAACGATTTATAAAATTCGTTTTAAATAGAAATCGACGAAATATATATTATATATATTATATATATAATATAATGGCCTGAATAGAACGCGCCGCGCCGCGGCAGTTCGTGAATTTCGACCATTTATTTCAAACGGACGTTGCGGGAGATCCGACCGTTGGATTCTCCTAAAACCGGAACCGTTGGGTTCGTATCGAAAAGAGCTTTCCAATGAATATGAGAAATTTGAAATCTAACGGTTGGATTTGGAATTATGTCCAAATCAAATTCGAAAAAGGTCGCTGTAAGTGCAGTTCGATGGCCGTTGTTGGAAATCGACTGTACGGGCCTTGATAAAATTATCAAAAATATCTATAATTTGTGTAAAATCATAAGAAATGATTTGGGAAAATTGGGTTGAAAAATTTCACATTTGAAAAGATAAAAATAGATTTTTATCGAAATGAACTAGTTTTGAACTAGAATTAAAATCAATTTATTTTTGAAATAAATAAATTGAATTTGAAAGTGATTTTAAAAATAATCAATATTCCCAATATTCTGAAGTGGAAGTGGAGTTGAATCGAAATTATCTTCGGAATATTTCGATGTTGGATTTCGGGACTATACAGATATGGTTATGGGAATTTGAAAGATATATTTTATATCGTTATTTCCAATACGATATATGTTGGTTTCAGAATTTGATATTGAATATAATCCGATATATTTTCTATTCAGAGCCTTGTATTTAATATCAAATGTGATTTGGGTTTATCGTGAATCGTGTTTTAGATGACATTGGTTCTTTAACCTAGTTAGAGGCAAGATATTGATTTTTGAGAAGATTAAAACTAAGTGAAGTTTTAATGAATCTTTAATTAGATTAAAATGTGAATTGATAATTTAAATTATCAAATCAGAAAAGTGATCGAGAATGGAGTACCACCAGTTTTGCTCCAATGCGATAGTTAAATCTTTAATTAGATTTGAACGTGAAATGGTAATTAATTTTACCGATAACACCGTGGTGTTAGATATGGAGTATTACCAGTTTTCTGCATGGGATATATAGGTTGGGATTGGGAAATAAACTAAATAATTACTTCGGTGTGGTTCGCTAATCCCGACTAGTTTGGAAAACCATAAAATGGTTTGAAATGATATCCAAAGGAAGATTTTAGGATAAATTTAGAAGAATTTATCTTGGACAAAATTAATGGGAACATTTCCCTAAGAATGTGTTTTTGTGAATAAAAGAATATTCTGAATTGGAATGAGGCGTTTGTTGTGTTTGTGTAACATTCGTTTATTATATACGTGGGTTATTCAGAAAGGCCGGGTTTATGCCCATTCTGAATAACCGATTCGACGAGATGTCGAAGACAAAGACGGTGGTTGAAGACCGGAAGTCTTCACATCGTTTGGGTGATTACTGATGATCTTGATTGGGCTGTACACCCAGGATGAGGGAATCAGTTGGTGATCGTCCAGACGTACCTGGAGATGGATGGATATGCGAGGAAAGTGCCTCCGGTTTCGTTCAGACCCAGAACGAACTTGTAAATGGATTGTGTGTCTGACATTTGATTTTATTCTGTGTTGATTGATCTCTATTAAATATACATCTGTTTGGCGGAGGAGAATTTATTCTCTTGCTTAACGCCCTTCTCTGAGACGTACGAGCTCAGAGGTTGTATATCGATGGACATCAGTCGCATGGAGTGAATTGCCAATGTGGCATGCGTAAGTGGCAATTGATCAAGGCTTCTGTTGAAAAGCAAAGTCTTGTGGTTGATGATCAAAGCACGGCCTGTGTGGTGTAGCTTTGTGTATAACGTGAATTCGCGAGCCTCACACCTCGGTATGAGTCAAAAACGGGATACGGACCCAAGGAGTGCACGACGTTTCTTTCTAGCTAGGGTGGTGTCAGTGACCTCCTAGCCCTGACATTTATATACTTTTCACCTGTGTGGTTGTTGGATATGAGGCGCCTCGGATATAGGTCTGTAAGGACCGGGAAACGTGTGTTCAGGAATAACTAATCCTCAAAAGTAAGAGAGGACCGGCCTTGGAGGTTCCAAAGGATCATAGTGGGGTCCTGAGGCATTTGCTAGAGTGTCTCGAACGCGGAGAGGAGCTTGCCCCTTGCCTCGACTCATGACGGAATCCAATTTCCAATACGTGTATTGCGGTTTTAATTGTAGAGCCTAGTATGGCGACATAGTGGGATGGGGCACTCATGCCGTCTATGATTTATATTTATGATTGAAATGTTTTGACACCATACACTTATTATAATATCAAAATAATGTGTTTTAAACGTATCAAGCATGCTTTGGCTGTTTTAAGGTAAAAACCCTATCCTCCGGCTTGCGTTGCATTGTGTGATGGGACCTGGGTCTTATAACAGCTTCATTTTTCTTTATTTAGCATCGCGCTGTTTGTTTTATGCACTGGTATTCTTGGGAGGAAACCCGTTCCGTGTTATACGGCGTGGTCCCTTGATTTACCAAACTTTAAAACCAATATTAATAACTGTTTTAGTTCTCACACCAGTCACATGACTGACCTGGAGTTTATTGTTTTAACCTAAACTCTGGGTGCCCCTATTTTCCGCACGGGCAGCTAGTAGTTTTGGTTTTGCAGATTTATATTCACAGGGTCCTGATTAACAGCTGGAACGATGCTCGGAAAGCTCTGTATCCGTGTATCACTTCTAGTTGTGTTTTATATTATTTTTCCGCTGCTATGTAATTTATTGTAATCTCTGATGTTTGTTGAATGTATTTTATTCATTTATACTCTGTATATTCTTGTATCTGATGGGATTGTTGTAATAACAATGAAATGTTCTTCCGTCTGTGTTCTATTTTGTCTTGTCCTCAATTCTATCCGTGCTTTCCTTACGGGGAAGTTCGGGTCGTCTCAGTTTGGTATCAGAGCTTTGGTTTACAGAGCTCGAGAACAAGACACATTAGAACCATACGAAAGAATTCATCAGATATTGGATTAGTAATATCCAATTAGAATAACTCGTTAGAGATAGGATCAGTAGTATCCTAGAACGAGTGTGAAGAGTATATTTTTCAAATGAAAACAATTTTGTTTTGTAAATTTAAGTCGTTTTACGTATTTGAATATTTATTTATTTTGAATTTGGACAATCTAGTATATATAGATTTCGCGTATACGCGTCATGAACGTATATTCGAAGTTTTAATATACTGGGTAGATATAGAATCACATTCTAGATATCCGGGGATGATTCTGATGATGGTGCATCATCATCAGTATTCATATTCGAGTTTCGAAGGTGTGATATCTATATATTTCCATTAGACTGGTGTGAGAACCAAAACTTATATAGCTAGAACACATTGTTGTGAATTGGCATCAAAACATGATTTTCTGTATATATGTATCAAAATTATGAATTTGAAATTCTAATTCACTAATTGATTGATGTTTGTGTTGTTTTGTTTATTTGTTTGATAATTTTGAACCATTTAGCCCTATTGAACCAAATATTGAATTGTATTGAAAATTGGTTGCGTTTGCTTGCATATACATATACTTACATTGAACAGGTCATAGCAAGGAGGCTAGAGCAGAGAATAAAATTTGTTTGCCCGACAAATAGGTACATGTTTACTACATAATTTCCTGTTTTGTTTGGGTGATGATGATTTTGTGAGCCTATTGGCTTTTTCTTTTTCTTTTTGAGATCTGAAGGACCGGGGAAGCTATTTGAAATTCCCCGATGCTCCCGGTGCAGGGGAGGTTATGGCGAAATTTTTCGAAAATTTAGGGTGTTAGCCAAATTTTTGAAATTTTGAAAATTCTCAGAAACTGAAAAGTTAGAGAATGGAAGCCAGATCGAACGTAGAGTTGAATAATCAAACCACTTTCGACTTTGTTCCTTTTCGGGGACGAAAAGTTTTAAGTGGGGGAGATTGTAATAACCCGTAAAATGCGAGCCAGTTTGAAATTTTTATTTTGGCAATTTTAGCGAATTTTGAACATTTAAAATAGATTATTTTAAATAAAATCGACGTGAAAGTTATTTTGAATATATTAGAACATATATATTTATACGCGTCGTCGTTAGAATATAAATATTTATATATAATTATAAATAGAATTGAAAATGGCGCGGTAGTTCGATTATTTGATTTCAAACTTCAATTGAATGTACCGGGTGCAAGACAATCCGGATTTTAGTGAAACCAAAAACATTAGGATCTAAATGATGATATCTTTCCAACGAATCCGAAAAATCGAAATTTCATAGCGGGAATCAAAAGATATGTCCAGTTGAAAATTCTGAATAGTCGCTATGGAATTCAGGCCCTTAAAAATGGACATTTTGCAAATGACTCGGATTTCGACGAAACCACTTTTGTTGGATCCGCAGTGTAAAGTTATTGCTAGATTCCAAATTTCATAATTTTTCGAATCAATATGTGAGCGTGGCGAAAGAAAACGCGTTTGACCAGTTTCAGTTGATTTTAATCGACTGGAAAATGACCATTTTTTCCAACGGCCTCAGAATTCGACGAAATTAGTTTTGTTAGGACCGTATCGTCAATACGAAGCTAGAAAATATTTTTCGGGAATTTTTCGAGTTAGTATGTGACCCCGGTAATTTAAAATGTACGTCTAAATTGAATATATAAGGATTTATATTATAAATTTGATAAAAACTGGACGAAACAGTCGAATTGGCTTACGAAACATATACCATTGTGTTCGGAATGAGGGTAATACGCTAGGGACGACAGTCGTTGGACCTCGTTTGGGGTTCAAAGGAAAAGTCAACTTTTTAATTGAAAATTAAATTAAATAAATTAATTATATAAACACTCCCTCACACCCTCTCCCTTCTGACTCGGTCAAAGCTCAATTTATAAAAATAAAAAAAAACCCAAAAGAACGACGGAAGCCAGAATCCGCCGTCGCCCGACTTCTTCAGCCCCTCCCCTCGCCTGCACGCCGCCGCCGTGGTCCCACCGACGCTGCCCCCTTCCATCCACGCCTCCTTTCTCCTCCACCCTCCCTTTTTTTCTCTCCGTTCGAGAAACCACAGCCAACCCCCTCTGAAGCCCTAACCTAGATCGAACCGCCGCCTCCAGCCCGTGGTCCAGCCGCCGACGCTGCTTCCCCCTGGCCTCGTCTGACTCCGGTGCTGAAGTTCATCCCTCCTCCGACGCTGTGTAGGTGGTGCAGATTTCAAACCCTAGGTTCGAAGTGGGTTACAGTTTTAGTTCGGCTACCTGGATGCCTGAGCGAACAAAGAAGAAAGGTAGTTTCTTTCCCCTTTTTTTTTGTTTTTGTTTCTATTTTAAATTAGGTTTGTTTAAAATAAATAAATATATATTCAGTTTGTTTAAAAATAAAATCAGTTTTATAACAGGGAAAATATTGTTTTAAAAATATAAAATTATATATATTTTGTTGTTTAAAAACCTAGTTTTGGTTATATAAAACATTGGAATAACAATATCATTTGTATATATATTACAGCTTTGAATATAAAGGTTATTTTTGGTTATAAATAACACATATAAAAAAATATGATCTTTAACATACAAAAAAAAAATATAATATGATTTTCCTTTACATAAAGAAGTGATTTTCCCTTGCATCAAGAAGTGATATTTCATTGCATCAAGATGAGATTTTTCGTTGCATGAAGATAAAAATTTCCTTGCATGAAGTTATTTTGTATAGTCATACAAAGGATTATTTTTAGAGTTATATATAGCGACATAAAAACATGATTTTTATTTGTATAATAGCATTATAAAAATATGAAATCCCTTTGTATAAAAGTGAGGTTTTTATACATGCCACATAGAAACAAGGATGTGATTTTTACTTCAGCAAAAATGTAATTCTTTATCGGTATAACCTTGAAATAAAAATATAGAAAGGATAAGGAAAAAAAATGCGATTTTTGGAGTACGTGATCATCATATTAAAAATGTGATTTTAATATGAACAGCGTGAAAATGAAGTAGGAAATTCGAGCAAACCCAGACTGGTTAGAAATTCAGAAACAGAATGGCGGAGTGGATCCTCAAGGTGAGAACTTCTCACTCAAATTTCTTTTTTTCTAGTTATATATATATACTAGGATGTAGACGGTGCTTAGCAGCACCCGACACCCGTCATCCACAGACCATGGATGGCTTGTTTGTTTAATTGTTTGGTTGTGTAATTAGTTAGATGATTTGATTTGAAATTGAATTATTTGGTGAATTGAATGGATTTGATTGATGTGTGAATGGCGTGGGCCTTCACTAGACCGGGGATAAGGCTAGGCCTCGTCCCGTTTCTAGTATCGTGCCGTTATGCCGCCGAAATTTTCTAAAATATGTTAGAAAAATAAAAATATCATTTTTTATTGTGTAAATGAACTGAATAGAAATTCAAGTGTTGAAATAAGTATTTTTGACGTTAAAAATATAATTTTTAATGTGAAAGTGAATAAATAAATATTTATAAACAAATCGGCCGATTTGTTTATTTACACTGATTTGACTGATATTGATTGGGTTGATAAATTTTACACATCGCCCAACTGCACAAACAAAAATGTGTGTTTGTTGATTTGAAACCCCACACGGGTGTTGGGATGATATTTGGCGTACACTAATCCCAATTATTTAATTATTGTCGATCGATTGGTCGACAGACTGTGTAAGCGTCGATTATTTATATTTGGTGCTTATGCAGTTGTGTGGTGCACTTTGGTTAATGGTTGATTATTTTTCAAAGCTATTATATACATGTGTTGTATGGAATCCATATAATTAACATTATATGGTGATTGATTGGGCCTCATTCCCATCGGGAAAATAAGAAATATTATAAAAGAAAATTCATGTGTTGAATATAAAAATAGTCATGTGTTGACGATGTTCATGTGTTGAAAATATTCGTGTGTTGAGTAAAATATTTTAAATAATAAAAATTACATCTTCATCATATTTAAAATTAGAACTACTTATCAGTAAAACTCTAATTAAAATCAAACGATAGATACCATAGTTTTATAAAATATTTTACATAATAAAAATAGTGATGTGTTGACAGTACTCATGTGTTGAGATTAGTCGTGGGTTGAAAGAAATATAGATTCATGTGTTGAATGGGAAAAATATTCATTTGTTGAATAGAATAAAGGAGTTGTGAAAAATATAAAGTCGTGTTGATTAGTTTTGCGCCATTTTGACGCGAATCGATATTTATATCGATTTTAAACAATTTCGAAATGAATTGAATTGAAAACGATTTCGAAATGAATTGAATTGAAAACGATTTCGAAATGAATTGAATTGAAAACGATTTCGAAATGAATTGAATTGAAAACGATTTCGAAATGAATTGAATTGAAAACGAATTCAAATTGAATTGAAAGTGAATTGAAATGAATTCAAATTGAATTAAAATTTGAATTGAATAGAAATGAATTTTAAAACGAATTTATAAAGAAGAATTCAATTTTGATTTGAATTGAAAAGAAAGTTGAAATTGCTTTTGAAACGATTTTAAAACGATTTATAAAATTCGTTTTAAATAGAAATCGACGAAATATATATTATATATATAATATAATGGCCTGAATAGAACGCGCCGCGCCGCGGCAGTTCGTGAATTTCGACCATTTATTTCAAACAGACGTTGCGGGAGATCCGACCGTCGGATTCTCCTAAAACCGGAACCGTTGGGTTCGTATCGAAAAGAGCTTTCCAATGAATATGAGAAATTTGAAATCTAACGGTTGGATTTGGAATTATGTCCAAATCAAATTCGAAAAAGGTCGCTGTAAGTGCAGTTCGATGGCCGTTGTTGGAAATCGACTGTACGGGCCTTGATAAAATTATCAAAAATATCTATAATTTGTGTAAAATCATAAGAAATGATTTAGGAAAAATTGGGTTGAAAAATTTCACATTTGAAAAGATAAAAATAGATTTTTATCGAAATGAACTAGTTTTGAACTAGAATTAAAATCAATTTATTTTTGAAATAAATAAATTGAATTTGAAAGTGATTTTAAAAATAATCAATATTCCCAATATTCTGAAGTGGAAGTGGAGTTGAATCGAAATTATCTTCGGAATATTTCGATGTTGGATTTCGGGACTATACAGATATGGTTATGGGAATTTGAAAGATATATTTTATATCGTTATTTCCAATACGATATATGTTGGTTTCAGAATTTGATATTGAATATAATCCGATATATTTTCTATTCAGAGCCTTGTATTTAATATCAAATGTGATTTGGGTTTATCGTGAATCGTGTTTTAGATGACATTGGTTCTTTAACCCAGTTAGAGGCAAGATATTGATTTTTGAGAAGATTAAAACTAAGTGAAGTTTTAATGAATCTTTAATTAGATTAAAATGTGAATTGATAATTTAAATTATCAAATCAGAAAAGTGATCGAGAATGGAGTACCACCAGTTTTGCTCCAATGCGATAGTTAAATCTTTAATTAGATTTGAACGTGAAATGGTAATTAATTTTACCGATAACACCGTGGTGTTAGATATGGAGTATTACCAGTTTTCTCCATGGGATATATAGGTTGGGATTGGGAAATAAACTAAATAATTACTTCGGTGTGGTTCGCTAATCCCGACTAGTTTGGAAAACCATAAAATGGTTTGAAATGATATCCAAAGGAAGATTTTAGGATAAATTTAGAAGAATTTATCTTGGATAAAATTAATGGGAACATTTCCCTAAGAATGTGTTTTTGTGAATAAAAGAATATTCTGAATTGGAATGAGGCGTTTGTTGTGTTTGTGTAACATTCGTTTATTATATACGTGGGTTATTCAGAAAGGCCGGGTTTATACCCTCTATCTTCTTTCTATAAATTTCCTGATTTTCAGTTTAATTTGGGGTTGGAATTGTGTTTTTGGTCAGCTTAAATTGGACCGGAATTTTGTGTCATTACATAAATTTTTTAAATTGGCTCTGATTTCCGGGTTATTACTATCTCCCCCACTTAAAACTTTTCGTCCCCGAAAAGGAATGAAGCCGAAAGTTGTTTAACTAATCAACTCAACTTTCACTATTTTCATTATGGCTTAAGTTCTTCAACTTTTCAGTTTCTAAGAACTTTTCAAATTTTTCAAAAATTTGGCTAACACCCTAAATTTTCGAATTTTTTTGCCATAACCTCCCTTGCCCCGCGAGCTTCGGGATATTTCAAATAGCCTCCCATGGCCCTCACCAATCCAAAAAAGAAACAGCCAATCGGCTCATAAATCATCCAAACCCAAGAAATTAGTAAACATGTACCTATTTGTCGGGCAAACAATTTTATTTTTCTGCTCTAGCCTCCTTGCTATGACCTGTTCAATGTAAGTACATGTATATGCATGCAAATGCGACAAATTTTCAATACAACTCAATATTTGGTTCAATTTGGTAAAATGTTCAAATTTTAATTAATCAACCACTAATCAAACAACACAATCAGTAATCAATTAGTTGATTAACTTTTCAATCACATAACTTTTACATATAGTCAAAAATCACATTTTTGGTGCCAAATCACAACAATAGGCCCTATCTAATTTTGGTTCTCACACCAGTCAACTGGAAATATATAGAAATCCCACTTTCATCACTCGAACATAAATTCTAATGATGTTTCAAACCACCTTCAGAACATCCACGGGTGGCTAGAGTGTGATTCTATATCTATCCAGTATATTAAAACTTCGAATACACGTTTGCAAGGCGTATATGCAAAATCTTTATATAATGGATTGTCCAAATTCAATATAAAATAAATAATCAAACACGAATAAGTGATTTAAATTTTCAAAACAAAATTTGTTTTCAATTTTATTTTCAAAATCTCACTATTTACACTCGTTCTAGGATACTACTGATCCCATCTCTAACGAGTCATTCTCATTGGATATTACTGATCCAATCTCTGATGAATTCTTTCATATGGTTCTAATGTGTCTTGTTGTATGAGCATTGTAAACCAAAGCTCTGATACCAAGCGTAAAACGACCCGAACTTCCCCGGTAAGGAAAGCCCGGATTGAATTGAGGACAAGACGAATCAGAACGCAAACAGAAGAACATTTCATTGTATATTACAACAATTCCATCAGAATACAAGAATATACAGAGTATGAATAAATATTACACATAGAATATCAGAGATTTAAATTACATTTAAATACATCGTAGAGGAAAAATAATACAATACACAACTGAAAGTAATACACGAATACAGAGATTTCCGAGTATCGTTCCAGTTGTAAATTAGGATCCTATGAACATAAATCTGCAAAACCAAAACTACTAGCTGCCCGTGTCAAAATAAGGGCACCCAGAGTTTAGGTTAAAACAATAAACTCCAGGTCAGTCATGTGACTGGTGTGAGAACTCAACTAGTCATTTAAAGCTTTACTTTAGATCAGGTATATCACGGGACCACGCCGTATAACACGGAACGGCTTTCCTCCCAAGAATACCAGTGCATATAACAAAACAGCGCAATGCTTTTTCGAAAAATGAAGCTATTATAAGACCCAGGTCCCATCACACAATGCAACAAAAGCGGGAGGATAGGGTTTTCCCTTATAACAGCCAAACATGCTTGGTACGTTAAAAACAAATCATTTGATACTATTATAAGTGCATAGTATATAAAACAACTTCAAATATAAATGTATCAATTTTAGGCGGCATGGGTATCATATATCATGTCGCCAACACTAGGCTCTACAATCAAAACCACAAATGTCACATGTTTGGAAATTGGATTTTCATCTATGAACCGAGGCCAGGGATCATCCTCTACCGATTCGAGACAATCTAGCCTACTATGTCTCAGGCAAGCACGCAGGCAAGCCTTGGAGCAACATGATCGGTCCACTCGATGTGGATTAAACATAAACCCTGGCCACTACGCCCCCCACCCTACGGGGCGCAAATGAGCCAAATGACTCCATCGACTACACATAGTCACCGATATATCCGAGGCGCCTCGCAACAACAACAACCACACAGGTGAAAATAATATAAATGTCAGTGCTGGTAGGTCACTGACACCACCCTAGCTATAAAGCAACTCATGCCCTCCCTGCCGTCCTCTCCCATGTTTGGTTCACAACCGGGGTGTGAGGCTCGCGAATCAACGTTAAACAAAGCTATGCCACACAGGCGGTGCTTTGATCATCAACCACAAGACTTTCCTTTTCAATAGAAGACTTGATCAATTGCCACTTAGGCGTGCCACACAGGCAATTCACTCCATGCGATTGATATCCATCAATATACAACCCCTGAGCTCGTACGTCTTAGAGAAGGGCGTTACGCAAGAGAATAAATTCTCTGCCGCCAAACAGATGTATATTTAATAGAAATCAATCACACAGAATAAAATCCAATGTCAGACACACAATCCATTTACAAGTTCATTCTGGGTCTGAACTAAACCGGAGGCACCTTGTACCTCGCATATCCATCGATCTCCAAGTATGTCTGGACGATCACCAACTGATTCCCTCCTCTTGGGTGTACAACCCAATCAAGATCATCAGTAATCACCTAAATGATGTGAAGACCTCCGGTCTTCAACCACCGTCTTCATCCTCGACACCACATCGAATCAGTTATTCAGAATGGGATAAACCCGGTCTTTCTGAATAACTTGCGTATATAATAAACAAGTGTTACACAAACACAACGTACTCCTCATTCCAATTAAAAATATTCCTTTATTCAAATATTCTCATACTTTGGGAAAGGTTCCCATTAATTTTATCAAATATAAATTCTTTAAATTTATTCTTTAATCTTCTTTTGAATATCAATTCAAATTAGTCGGGATTGGCGAACCACAGCGAAGTAATCATTTATTTTATTTCCCAATCCCAACCTATTCATCCCATGAAGTAAAACTGGTCATACTTCGTATCTAACACCAAGGAGTTATCGGTAAATTCAATTACCATTTTATGTTCAAATCTAATTAAAGATTTAAGTATCGCCTGGAGAAAAACTGGTGGTACTCCATTCTCGATCATTTCAATCTAATTAAAGTTTCATTAAAACTCCACTTAGTTTTAATCTTCCCAAAAATCAATATCCTGTCTTTAACTTGGTTAAAGAACCAATGTCATTTAAAACATGGTTCACTTTAAACCCAAAATCACATTCCATTCCAATTCAATTATCGAAACATCTGGTTACTTTTAAAACCCTTTCGAGTCCAATTTATTTATTTAAAAATAAATAAATTATTATTCTAGTTCAAAACTAGTTCATTTCGATAAAAATCTATTTTTATCTTTTCAAATTTGGAATTTCTCATCTCTATTCTTCTCAAATCATTTCTTATGATTTTACACAATTTATTACTATTTTTAATAATTTTATCGAGGCCCGTATAGTCGAATTCCATCAACGGCCATCAAACTGCACTTACAGCGACCTTTTCCAAATTCGATTTGGACATAATTCCACATCCATCCATTAGATTTCTAATTTCTAATATTCATTAGAAATCTCTTTTCAATACGAACCCAACGGTTCCATTTTTAGGAGAATCCGACGATCGGATCTCCCGTAATATCTGTTTGAAGCCAATGGTCGAAAATCGCGAACTGCCGCGGCGCGTTCTATGCAGGCCATTATATATATATATATATATATATATATATATATTTCGTTTATTTCTTTTTAAAACGTATTTTATAAATCGTTTTAAATTTGTTTTCAAAACGATTTCAACTTCATATTCAATTTCTAATCTAAATTGAATATTCTATATCATTAATCTATAAATGACATTATTTTCAAAATGTTATAATTTTAAATCACTTCCTTTTCTATATTCATTATAAAAATGAATAAAATCGATATAAATAACATTCACGTAAAAATGGCGTCAATCTAACCAACATGGCTTTATATATTTCAATAACTTCGTTATTCTATTCAGCTTCTTCAACACATGAATATATATTTTTATTTCAACACATGAATATATATTTTTATTCAACACATGTATTTTCTTACTATTCAACACATGAATTTTCTTACTATTCAACACATGAATTTTCTTACTATTCAACATATGAATTTTCTTCTATTTTTCAAATTGGAATGAGGTCCAATCAATTACCATATAACGTTAATTATATGGGTTTCCTACAACACATGTATATAACAGAAACGGTAAATCATCAACCATCATCCAAAGTGCATTCCACACTGTATAAGCACCAAATATAACATTCAACGCTTATAACAGCCTGTCAATCAATCGATCGACATATAGCTAATTATTTGGATTAGTGTGTGTCCAATTTCATCCCAACACCCGTGTGGCGTTTCAAACAATCAAACACAAATTTTATTTGTGCAGTTGGGCGATGTGTAAAATTTATCGTCCCAATCAATATCAGTCAAATCGGTGTACATAAACAAATCGTTCGATTTGTAAATGAATATTTCAACACATGAATATATATTTTATTTCAACACATGAATATATATTTTATTTCAACACATGAATATATATTTGATTTCAATACATGAATATATACTTGATTTCAACACATGAATATATATTTGATTTCAACACACGAATATATATTTGATTTCAACACATGAATATATATTTGATTTCAACACATGAATATACATTTTTTTATTTCAACTCCAATCACACAATCAATTTTCACAACACATCAATCAAACAAACAAGCCGTCCATAGTCTGTGGACGACGGATGTCAGGTGCTGCTAAGCACCGTTTGCATCCTAGTATATATTTCAACTAGAAAACAAGTTAAAAGTGAGTAGTTCTCAACGAGGGTTCCACTCCGCCGTGCTTTCCTTTTGAACTTCGGAACCGTCTGAATTTGTTTGAAATTCCAAGGCAGTCCTTTTCACGCTATTCATATGTCAAATTATATTTTTTATCACTTTATTTCAATAAATAAAAATCATATTTTTATTTCTACTTCATATATATTTACAACGTTTTTTTTCTATATAAAAAGTATATTTTTATATTTCCACTTCTTATATAAAGATCGAATTTTTACTATTTATATAATATAAAAACTGTATTTTTATTATCTTTATAATATAAAAATCATATTTTTATTTTTTCTATAATATAAAAATCATATTTTTATTCTCTACATTATATTAAAATTATATTTTTATATCACTAAAATTATATTTTCTATAACTCTGTTACATATATAGAAATCATATTTTATAACTTCAACTTCATATCAAAAATCAGATTTTTATAGTTTCAACTTCATATTTTCCGTACGATAAAAATCAAACCTTTCTCTAATAAAAATCGCATCTTTCTCTATAAAAAATCGAATATATATTTATTTATAGTTCAACATAAATAAAAATCTCATCTTTTTATATAAATAAAACATTACATATAATTTACTTGCAGTTTAATTAGTAATTTAATTAATTACCTTAAGTAAAATAAAATAAATACTCACCTTTTCTATAAAAATTGAATCTTTGTCGAAAGGGGAGGGTCCTATGGCAAAGATGGCGTCGCTCAGGTGGTCGGCAGGTCGGAGGCGGGCCCTCAGAGGCGGCGGCGGTCGGATCTTGGGTGCTAGGGGATTTTAATTGAAGGAGGAAGAGGAGAGGGAGGTCGGGAAAGAAAGGGAAGCGCTGGAGTGGGCGGAGGGCCGTCGATGGGCGGTGGAGGCGGCAAGGGTGGCTGCGATTGGAAGGTGCGGCGGATTTGGGTGTTCCTAGGGTTGCGGTAGGTTTCCAGTAGAGGGGGAGAGAGGGAGGAGCCATCGGTGGTGGTGAAGGCCAGGGAGGCGCATCGGAGATTGGGCGGCGGTGTGAGGCTCACCAGCGGTGGCGGCTACGGCTGTCGCTCAAGGTTTTTTATTTTATTTTTTCTTTCTGAATAATGAAATCGACGGGGAGGGAAAACAAAAAGGGGAGGGGGTTTTCTGGATTTTTATAGTAAATTTAATTATTATATTAAATTTCCACAAAAGTTGACTTTTTAATTTGAACTCCAAACGAGACCCAATGACTGTCGTCCCTAGCTAATTACCCGCATTCCGAACACAATGGGATATGTATCATAAGCCAACTCAACTGATTCGATCAGTTTCCATCAAAATCAAAATATAAAACTATATATTGAATTTGAACGCACATTTCAATTTACCGGGGCCACGTACTGACTCTAAAAATTCTATAAAAATTATTTCTAACTTCGTATTGGCGATACGGTCCTAATCAAACTAACTTCGTCGAATTCTGAGACCATTTGAAAAATGGCCATTTTCTAGTCGATTAAAATCAACTGAAACTGTTGAAACACGTTTAACTTCGTCACGCTCACATATTAATTTAGAAAATTATGAATTTTGGAATCTAGCAATAACTAGACTTCCCTGATCCAACAAAAGTGGTTTCGACGAAAACTGAGGTTGTTTGCAAAATTTCCATTTTTAAGGGCCAAAATTCGATAGCGACTAATCTGAATTTTCAACTGGGCATAACTTTTTATCCCCGCTATGAAATTTCAATTTTTCGGATTCGTTGGAAAGATATTCCGAAATAGATTCTAATATTTTTGGTTTTGTGAAAATCCGGTTTATGTTTAATCTTGTGCATTCATTTGAACTTTGAAATCTAATTTTCAAACTACCGCGCCATTTTCAAATTCTTTTATAATTATAAATAAATGTTTATATTCTAATGTCGATCTATATAAATATATACGTTATAATTCTATTCAAAATAAATTTCTCGTTGTGATAATTTAAAATATATCATTTTAAATATTCAAAATTCGCTAAAATTGCCAAAATAAAATTTTTAAATTCGCTTAGATTTCCGGGTTATTACACATAGGTTTGTGTATAACATTAATTCGCGAGCCTCACACCTCGATATGAGTCAGAAACGGGATAAGGGACGCAGGTGGTGCATACGTTTCTTTCTAGCTAGAAGTGGTGTCATGGTATGGAGCCCAAATTTTTTTACTTATGTAGTTGATGGATCACGAGGCACCTCGGATATAGAGCTGACAAAATGGCTCAAATGATAGGTCCGATAGGACCGGGAAACATATTGTTCAGGAATAACGAATCCTCAAAAGTAAGAGAGGTCCAGCCCTGCAGCATCCAAGGGCTCACCAAAGTCTGATTCCAAGGTCGTCTTGCTAGAGGTGATCCGAATAGGTCAGGAGACCATCCCTTGCCTTGACTCATGATGGAAACACATGTCGTCTAGTTGTAAACCCATATATGGCTACATAATATATGGTACCTATGCCGTCTATGATTGATACATTTATATTGAAGTTGTTTTGACTCCATGAACTTATAGTAATATCAAAATGATTTGTTTTAAAGTGTACCAAGCATATTTGGCTATTATAAGGTAAAACTCTATCCTTGGCTTGCGTTGCATTGTGTGATGGGACCTGAGTCTTATAATAGCTTCATTTTTCAAAAAGCATTGCGTTGTTTATAATATTTTTTATTCCAGAGTAATCATGCGAGTGAATCCGTTCCGTGACATACAACGTGGTCCCGTGATGTACCCTATTTTAAAGTAAAAGTTTAATAACTGTTTTGAGTTCTCACACCAGTCCCATGACTATCCTAGAGTTTATTGTTTCTACCTAAACTCTAGGTGCCCATATTTTCCACACGGACAGCTATTAGTTTTGGTTTGCAGATATTTCTTTTCACAAGATCCTGGATTACAGTTGGAGCTATATTCAGAATGTTTTGTATCCTTGTATTTCATCCAATTGTGGTAGTTGATGTTTTCCACTGCATATTATGTTTATGTATATAAATGCAACTTAAAACTATGGTATATTTCCGTTGTATATTATTTATTTAATACTCTGGCATCTTGTACTTTGATGTAAATTGTTGTAATAGCAATGAAATGTTCTCATGTTTATGTTCTAATGCGTCGTGTTCTCAACACAATCCGGGCTCCTCCGTCTCCTCGGGGATCAGAGAAGTCTATATCGTGATACATACCCCCAACCATGTAGACATTCTTGCTTCAAAGAATATTTTGTCAGTTTTAGCTTGATCTCTTTACAAATCTTTGTAATTGGCCTTGATCGTAGAATCTGATAATCATCCCTTCTAGGACTCTGCATTGATTAGTTTCATACATAATCATCACATGCTAGTGGTAGTAAGGCCCTCTAATTTTCTTTCATAATTAGTTTCTTCTTAGACGATTGCCAAAAATCAAGCTCATGCTTGGTTACGAAGTAGATATATTATTTTGATGTGGTAAGGTTGCATTCCTTAGGAAGTCTTGATTCGAAGATTTCCTTTCGCTGTTGGAACTTTGCCATTTTGTTACCGTTTTGTTGCCTCATCCATATATTTGAAATCTTTTTTCGTGGTACATTGGTGTTGAAGCGCAATTCTTTTAGACCATCTGGAGACAAAGTTGTTGAAATCCTTCATCGTCTCTTGTTCAATTGTAGCCCCTTTGGCTTGTGCATGGTTGGCTTCTTTATGGTGGGAAAACAAAGTATATCCGTTGCTGTAACACCACTTAAAGCGATGGCATGGACTGTTCCTATATGGGAAGGGTTAATGCTCTAACAACCAGGTTTGTATTGCTCCATTTCCTTTTTCTATTAATGACCCGTAAGGCCTTTATTCTTAACCTTTGATCTTCAATTATTCTGGGATCACTGATATTTGATGTACCCGTTTGAGATCCAAAGGATTCTTGCCTGGACCTTTTGCATGGTTTTTCTTCTTCAAAGCTTAGTCCAATCCGAGATGGAAGAATACAATTAGGAATGTGATAAGGTTATCAAAAGGATCGGAGGTTCAGGCCCTCCTTCTAGCGCCAAAATGTTAACGACATTTTTTTGTCAACATTATAATTAGGTCTAAGGATGTGGACCCTGGGAAAATAAAAAGATTATTTAGTTCCCACAAGCATGAGTTAGTTCACCATTTCCTAGATATCAAGGATTTGAGCATGAAGATTAGTTACTCTTCCCTAAAGGGGTGAGTATCACGCTTACGAGACTCAAAGACCAACAGTTACCTTGGGATAAGGGGTCCCTAAGCGCAACTCAAGTTAGGAAGCTAAATGGCTTGTGGAAGGGTACTTTGGTAATAGGTATTATGCATGAGGTTCTATTGAAGAGTGAGTATAAGAAAATTAGAGAAATAAATGACAGGAATATCCATGAAAATAATCTCATGTATTGGTTCTTTCTGTATTGATCATTGATTTGAGTACATAAGTGTTTCTAAGTAGTACCCAAAATCGTTTAGAAATTACGTTTTACTCTATAAGAAATGATTACAAGATTGGAGGATGAGAAAAGTCCTCCAAAATGAGACCCCAGGGGTCTTATGTATAGACAATTTGGGCCCTTTTTCGGTTTCGATCAACAGAAGCCCAATTATCGGTGTTTTCGGCTTCGACAATTGTCCTTAGTCTTGGTGCATTGCCACGTTAGCAACTTTTACTGTCGGTTTCTTATTTTTGACTTTATTTTCCCTATTGGGCATTGTTATTGCTTCATCTTTGCCTGCCTTTGTGATTTCCTTTCTCGGTTCTGGGATTCATATCATATGCTTTTGGATTTGAATTTATATCAATTTCCTTTGATGTCGGCACTGCCTTGCCGCTATCCCCTTTCGTATCAACACCAAGCCTATTCCCCTTATGTTGGTACCGATAGTACTTTGACCCAATCTTCCACTTTCCGCATTCGGCATCTGTTGTCTCGTTCAACTAGTGTCGATTATTTACTTCCAAGACATACTATTGGTGCCAATATTGCTCCGATACCCTTCACCGGTATCTGGTTTCGGTGTCGAATTTGGTAGTAACATTTTTTCATGGCATGATCCTTCCCTTCCGTCCTTACTATTCTGCCCTAGCGCATGTTTCTGCTAGAATGAATGTAATGAATTTGGTTTTGTTTTTTTTGAACTATTCAGCGTAAGAACTGAAATGAATTCAATTGAACCACTGATCGAAATAAGTCATTTTTCTTAAGAAGATACATGATTTTTTAAGTTTTGATGGCTGCGTTATGAATGGGCTGTGTGGATTGTATCAGATGGTGTACATATTTGTGCGTGAGAGTGGTATAGTGGGTATACGTTGTAAGGACCCACTTTTTCCATATGGCTTAAGCCAACATCTAACAACCCATGTCAACTCAAATTGCATAGAAAAAGATGATTTTCAGGAGAAAGAAATTACAGGGTGAGAGAAGAAATAAATAAATATTAGAATAGAAGAATAAGAAGATCAGAGTCTCACAATGGAATGGACAAAATATACTATGTCAAATACTTTATACAAAGAGAAACTATACATTACAGTACCGGGGTATACATTTATTTCTATACAACGCACAGCGGAAATAAACTAGTACCAGTAAGTATATGGAATACGTCACGATTTCAATTCCTTCTCTGGAACTCCTAGCGAAACATAACCTGAAAATATACTCGGTCTGACCCGAGCACATTTGAAGAAAAGCAAAATTCACTCGGATTAGTCTGGAATACTATCAGTGATAAATTCATAACACAAACAACTTGTTTGACTTTGAAAATCCTTTTTGAAAGAAAATGATAATAGTAAGACCGGCCCACATATAAACACGGACGGTTTTTACCTTATTATAACCCAAAACAATTTTCGATATATCAAAATAAGGTGATATTATAATAGTGTCTATCAAACCACAAATAAATAATCAAATAGCAGAACCCTTGCATATCACGCTCCACCTATATGATATAAAATCAAAAACCGCATGGCGCTTATTGGAGATTGGATTCCAAATATGACAAGGTATGGGACCACCTTCCGATCAGTATACTCTAGAGGGGATACACTGGGGTTCAACAAAAACATCTTGCAATCCGACCCTCACACGACTGACCACTAGTTTAGCTTGAGTGTATCGAATATATTGTCACTAACGGTCAGTATCGACATGACCATTCCCGGGAGATACAAAAGAGAAAGAAGAAGACAAAAGAAATTTTCTCTAGATCTGTGACAATTATACCTTGTTTGGGAATGACCCATCTAGCCATGCTGCCTGCCCGATTTTTGTCATTTTCCGGTTGTGAGGCTTGAGGTCACGTTTACTTTCTTAGAACATTTGGCCACCATTCACTTTGAATTCCAAATTGTCAAACCCATCAAATCACTAGTTGATCTTCTAAAAATATTACGGGTATAAAAGCTAAGAGAAACGAATTCCTCCGCCACCAAAGTAATACCATAAAAAGATAATCTTATATGATCTGTTAGAAATACTCTTTCAGACATTCGTCCATACAAGTTGTCTGGTCTGGACAAACCAAAGGCACTATCCTGTAAACAGAATAACCCTTGCATTTATTCCGTCTTCATACATATCCCTGCAGATTAGTTTCGTATGCAACGTTTATTCGAAGTGGTTTTGGGTCTAGTTCCCATCCGGTCTCTTCGAAACAACGCGTCAAAAAAGGTCTAATAATGTATCATTGAAAGTTTGGTGTTTTAACTATCAATCTCAAATAGTACAGTCAAGTATATTGGTAGCTCAGGTTTTTTTTATTTCAAATCATTTATTAATACTTTTCACGGATCTTTGAAAGTCATTTCATCAGTTTAAAATCGAACCCATTTACTTATCTTCGACCAATCGTCTTTGTTCCATTATATGAAAAATAATAACTACATTCTTAAGGTATTAACCAAACTTCCATCAATCGGCACATTTCCTTTAAAACGCTTTTTATTTCCCAAACTTGGAAATATCGCTATATTACAAGCTCGATAGCATATATCCAATTACTAATCTCTATACGGCTAAAATAACGTTAATTGATGATTTATTGTTATATTAACCAAATAGCTTTATTAAACTTCAAATTTGAAGATTTCATTTTAAAAATAGTGCTTATGCAAATATATAATTAAATTTCACGACAATTATTGCAATATCGTTTCATGGAAATAATAAACTAATTTCAACAACCCCTTACCATCACAAACTAATACCATTCCTCAATAATAGTGAAGCCTTTCAAGTTGGGGTATTTTATTTACCTTTCAGACCTTGATCGACAATGTTCTTATCTTAGAATAGGTAGAAGTTCGTAATTAAAACTCCATATCATCAGAACTTATTTTCTATTTTATTTAAAATACGGTCTCATAAACCATATTCTTACTTTGGAAAATTTCCGTAAATTATGATCGTTTATATTAAATATCAGCATTTCGCTTTAACTTCATTATTCAAATTCCATTTATAATTGCAATTATATTACGACCATTTATTTGCGTGCTTTTCTCAAAAACCGTTTAATATTATATTATAAAACCAATTCTTGGATTTATAACTAAAATCCATTATCAACTTCTTTACTTAAATCGATAAGTAAATTCGCTTTACATTCCTGAAAATCCTCCCTTTTATCCAAATTCCAATATTCAATAAAGTGTTTGTTTTAAACTAATTAGATAGACCCAAATCCCCTTTAATGACTTCAATTATGCAATTCAGATCATATTATTCGATTTCTTCCTAAATCCCTTTCTAATTTAATTAGACCTTAAAAAAATGCTCAGTTAAATCCTTAAATAAATTTTACTTAAGAAGAGATCATTTGAAATATAATTAATTTATTATTTACCAAAGTAAACGCGGTTTAATTCTTTTTATCTAAACAACTCAGTTAATCATTTTTGCAATTATTAAATAATTAATTATAATAATAATCTTTAAACATCGTAAAAATAAATTATACTAAAGAAATCTTGTTAATTAAACAACAGTTGATCAATAACCACTTTTGGATAAAACAGTTGACTCGGTCAACTTTAAATCATCGATTAACTTGTTAGTCGATTTTCAATTACTCCTCCCTTATTAGATTAATTAAATTAGCCTAATAATATTTCTAAATTGATTTACTTAAAAATAGTTATTCAAAAATGTTAATCGCAGGCTAATTATAGTCTTGTTTGCTTGTAACTGATTTAAACGTCAAATCTTTATTAAATAAACATTCAATAATATTTTATAAAACCAATCAATAAACATCAATATATTTTCAAAACTTCATTATAATGTATAAAATATAATTATAAATCTCGTTTTAGTTATAAATTAAAATTTATAACTTAACTTTGTTAATTCACTAAATGGTAAATTAACGTTTAAACATAAAGGTGGATTCTATGCTATTTGCTGGCAATACCTTAATCAAATACTGTATATTGATTCAAATCACAACATTATCGAATTTCAGTTCGATATTTAACAATTAAACAGGTTGTAACGTCCCGCTATTTTGACCGCTTCAAATTGGTAATTAAACCAACTTAAAACATTCGAACCGATGGTTCATTATTTAGCTTCAGTGTTTAAAACACAGAATAAACACAGAAAATACAGAATACATAAATAACACGACATTGAACAGAAAATAGAACTTTTATATATAACAGAATTTAAATACAAGGTTTTTATTTCAATACAGCGGAATTCAAAACTACAGTTTAAATACAACAAAAAAATTATTTACTGGTTTAAAATATTTAGAGTGAGCCATCTTTGGAATCCCCAGCTTCGCCAATCTTCGAATCCTAAGCTGTGATATTTAAATATGTACTGCTCAGGTCTGACCCGAGCATTCCATGCAAAAACGTAAAACACTCGAGTCAGGATTAAATCATAGTTCAAGTAAAATAATTTCAACATAAACGGAATAAAATAGTAAATCTTAATAACCATTAAATATTCGAGTATCAATCCATAAGGACAACTGCCAACTGAAACTTATCAAAATCGTAGCGATCCGGGATAGAACAGGTCAAGGCAATATATGCATTTATGTGTCTTAGTATACCGATGACATGTGTATATATACAATGGCGAATATATACACATGTATTGCATCGGCCACTCACGTACACAAAAAAAATCAAGCTCCAAGAAAGCAAGACAGGATACATGGTTTTCTAGTAAGATATGATCGGTAACAAGGCAACATAAGTGTGAGCACTTTCATATAACTAAGTCAATAGTAACAAAACACGTGTACGTTATATATTATCGGTGGCCTTATTCAATCCATACCATTTACTTTTCCCAGGACACTAGAGTAAGGCAAACAAGATTTTTCATTCATCACATTTCAGATCAATAACAAATGATCAGAGCTAAAGAGATGATACAAGTCAAAGTACTAACCAACCAGGGGATAAAAACATGCTAGAATTTTACCGACATTCTAAAACAACACAGTAAATAAAATGGAGGCAAGCTCATGGTAAACTGCCCAATAAAGTAGTACAACAAACGAGCCATAAAAGTCCCATTTTTGGATCGTAGGCCATTTAACAGTTGGACAAAATAGCCAATAAAATATAAATATAACTAAAATTCCTACCATTTAATATATGTATATAATGTAATGCTACCTGAACAAATGCCAAATTGTGTCACTCAGAAAAATGTTCTCTTGAGAAGGAATAGTAGCTAAATTTTGATAAATGAGCTTACTCATCTTAAATTAAGATGCGGCATGATGTTTTTTAATGGTAAACAAACACATAGAACTAAGAAAATCTATATCAAAGAAATTCTACGTACTAACTTATGAAATTAGAAACCTTTTCGAATTCTAGTTTCATAAAAACTATATTCCAGGTTATTTCCAGATTTAACAATACTTTTCATTTACTCATGTATGTGAGCCCGGTCTAAATTGATAGCAAAATAACCCGGTTTATAAAACAAGCAGAAAGTTTATTGTTCCACGAATACAACTTTTAAATGACAAATTCACTTGACTATCTTTCCAAGGAAAACCTTAAATACGTATATATTCACTTTAGCTTTAACAGACTTACTTTAGATAATTTCTAAGGATAAGAACTAACATTCTACTTACCACAAAGCTTTCTAGTTCATGTAGTATGCACCAAAATAAATATATATCCATATTTCATGCTTTTAGAATATATCCCAACAATTAAGTGATAACACAAAATATGCATTACTTGCAGCAATACAACTTTGAATATGAGTAAAAACTTAAATTAAGGGGGCAGAAACTAAAACACGACTGGAAGAAGTGCTTCATTACAGAATATTTTTTTAATTTCCAGATATAGCATAATATTGATGCATTACACAAAAATGAAATTTTGATTGCTGGCTTAGCATATAGTCCTTGTATCTGTAGTATACTATAGGTGGAACTAATTGGAGTAAGGAGGATACCTCAGTTCGAACAAATCCAATACTTATCACTTAAGCACATACATTGGTATTCATATTTACATTGTAAGAACACAGATGCATGTATTGAGAACATGTCAGCAATTAAATGCAGACCGAAGTTCCAACAAGTTCAAGTGCAAGATCATATACACATTGAAATAAGATGTGGCAACCAACATTAATTAACCCAGCCAACTATTTTAATTTATTTTCTACCGAAATTGAGATACTTGAAACTAAACTTGATCGTGAGTGAGATAGTCACCTTGAACGCAGTGGAAAAACACAGCTATGCAGGCTTGAATTACAGTGATGGCATGCGGCAAAGCAGGAGGCAGCAGTTGGTGAATTGAATCTTGACGATGGTGGAGCTGAGGCAAGGTTCGTTGCATGTGCTAGTTCTAGAGATTCGGCGTTCAGACGATGGAGGCACGAGCGATTTAGGGAGGAAATTTAATGTAACACCCCACATCCGTTAGTGTCACTCACCAAGGGAATGCACTAAGTTCTGTGGAGCATTTAGGGTAAAAGATGCAGATAAATTACAAGATAGACAGAAATTAAACAGCGGAAAATAAAACTTTACTTTATTGATAAGATAGTTTGTACAACAATTGTTTTCCAATATCAGAGTATCATCTGTATTACAAAATAAAGCAGCATAAAAATACATTTACATTCCCCAATGTAGCATAAGCCAGCCATAGCAGCGAAAAGGAGAGTCCAAAGCACTTTGTCCAAGAATCTTCAAGCTTGGGAAGAGCAGCGGTCCAATCAAACATGAGCTGAACTATTCCCTCCTCAACTACCTTGGGGGGGAACGGAAGAAAAGAAGACGAAAGAAAAGTAGAGTCAGACATAAAGCCTGAGTAAGTCTAGTGATTATTTAGTCTATGGATAAGAAAAAGAGCATGATAAGTATATGCTGGAAATGGGAAAGCACCCTAAACTAAGTTAAGTTATCTCGAACCGAATATACTATCGTAGCCCATACTAATCTCTGCACCACCTAACTAGTGTCCCAACTAGTAATGATAACGTGATCCCAATCCCTGTAATTTTTGTTGCCTTCAGGCGTACATTTATTGTTTCTAACCTAGATCTAATCTAGGATTTACGTTATCTTCCGAACGATGCCCTCTAGTCTAGGACACACTACCTAGAGTGGTATATGTTCCTAGACTTTTTCCACGTATGTGTAGTGAATTGTTATCGCTTGTCTAGATGCACATGTCCTGTAATGTGCGACCCGAGTTCCGTGTCAGGGCTACTCTAGAAATACGGAACTCGGTCGGGAGCTTTCAGATATTCGCCGATGCAGATGCTAAGGTTTGTTTTTTTCCCTAGTGGTTATGGTCCCACCCGACCCCTCCCTTAACTAATGAAAGGCCATCCTTGAAAAATGAGAACTATGCACAGGCCCCCCTATGCCCCACTGTCCTATGGCCATCCGCAACCATAACTAGATAGCAAGTATATGGTCTTTTGGAGTTCTCCGCCTTTCCGCTTCACGTATCTCGATTGACTCAAGATGGTAGGTAGACGACGAGTTGCTATCACAGGGCTACCGTCTTCTCGCCGAATCACGCTGGTCCATCCTAGTCTTTAGTTTGCCATATTTTGCAACCAAGGCATACCCTTGGTTCTTCTAACGCAGACCTTAACCTCTGTGAGCCCAGGAGGATCATCTGCAGCCTCATAGAGGGATACCAAGAGTACCCTCACGTAGCCTCGAAGCCTCGGGTTTCGTAACCCAATTCGTTGGAGCCTTCTAGAATCAGACGGACGTACGCTCCTTCTCGTGTTCTACTAAGATTTACTACTTAGTTTCTTTCCTTCATCAAGTTGGTTAAGTGTCATTAGTCAATTCAAGTTAACTTAACCCATCCCTTTTGTCATATTATACTGGTTAAGTGTTGCCTCCTCGCGCTAACTTAACCTCACCATCTGTTTAACTAACCTGTTACAACGGTTAAGTGTCTCCTTATATAACTTAACCCTACTACTTGTTTAATTAACAGGTTATAATGGTTAAGTGTTGTCCATTCACGTTTAACTTTACTACAAGTCAAATTACACTGGTTAAGTGTTCTTGTTACTTAACTCTAATCATTCATGTTATATTGGTTAAATATTTCCAACTTACTTAATCCTAACCCACTTGTCAAATCAACTTGTTATCATGGTTAAGAGTTCCAATTTTCCTTAACCTCAATCACTTGTTTCACTAACTTGTTTCTATGGTTAAGTGTTCGACTTAACTTAACCTTAATCACTTGTCTCACTAACATGTTTCTATGGTTAAGTGTTCTAATTAACTTAACCTCTACCACTTATCTCACTAACACGTTTCTATGGTTAAGTGTTCTAATTAACTTAACCTCAATCACTTATCTCACTAACATGTTTCTATGGTTAAGTGTTCTAATTAACTTAACCTCACTCTCTAGTCCAGTTTAATCATGCTAGAATGGTTAATCATTTGCTTAACCATACCCACTTCCCTAGTCAACATATTAAATTGGTTAAGTGTCCAGATTAACCTAACCCTACCCACCAATTTAGTTAAAATGTTGAATTTGGTTAAGTATTAATTCAATTAACTTAACCCTATCAATCCTGACTCAGCCTTAATTTATTAATTAAAGCACCAACCACTCACATTAGACAGATATTGTTGTGGTAACTGGACAGCCGGTCGGTTCCGGGCAGGTTTACACCACAACTCATGTCTAACGTCGGGTCTTTATTGGGCTCAATGCTTAACCACCCACATTGGATAGGTATTGTTGTGATTACTAGACAGCCGGTCGGTTCCGGGCAGGTTTACATCACAACTCAATCCAACCTCGGGTTAAGCATATCGTATTTTCTAAGTTTACAAATTTGTCTCTTTTCAATTTTATACGTAAATGTTTTGTGGCCCATTATCCAAATTCGTTATTCTTGGGTATAATAATTTATACCACTTAAATTTCACAAGTCGTTGGCATGTGCCAAACATTCCAACACATATATTTTAATTAAACCCAGCGTTATTTTCCCCGTTTGTACGTTCGCAATATTATAACATATGTTGAGCTTCAACATTTCAGCCCAACTTAGAAACATAAAAAAAAGAGGCTTAGAACTTGATATATTCTAAATAACATAAAAGGGGTGTGTGAATGCATGAACTTGCAACATAGCGATTTAACTAACATAAATTATGTGGTGCATGAACTTGCAATATAGCGATTTAATTAACATAAATTAGTGGTGCATGAACTTGCAATATAGCGATTTAATTAACATAAATTAGTGGTGCATGAACTTGCAATATAGCGATTTAATTAACATAAATTATGTGGTGCATGAACTTGCAATATAGCATTTAATTAACATAAATTAGTGGTGCATGAACTTGCAATATAGCGATTTAATTAACATAAATTATGTGGTGCATGAACTTGCAATATAGCGATTTAATTAACATAAATTATGTGGTGCATGAACTTGCAATATGGCGATTTAACTAACATAAATTAGGGGCTTGTGTACTTGCATTGTAATAGCATATAATTTTGACATAAATCATAAACCTAAACATGAGTCATGGGTTTCAATCTATTCATGTAAACTTGCATTTTAAATATGAACCTAACTAAATTAGGTGTCACTTGTATTAGCATATGATTTTTATAACAACATAAGCCTAAAACATACTTTTATTTAGGCATAACGCTAAAAATAAACTAGTCATTTCCATAAAGTCATTATATGTTCACAAAGATGCTTACTTTTGTCACTAATACAAAAGTATAGTTTAACTTGAATTATGAGGCCTATTCCAACATAAACTTATATGAATCATGTTACCCAAATGGATCCAACTACACTTGAAATGATCATAGGCTTATATATACAAAGATCTAAATCATGTAGGCATAACAGTGAATTATGTTTACATAAGTCTCAACTTGGTTGTAACAAAATATATACAACTTTTTATTAACCACAACCTATAAATGTCAATTTCCAACATGAATCGTATACTTGCAAGGGGTGTTACTTTTCATTGCAAATGTACAATTAATCCAATATCATGTTAATTATACTACAACATCCCAAATCCATTTATAATAAAATCAGAACAACATACAATTATGAACTAGCATCGTTACAATTAAAGTACGATTCCATTTTCATTCTACACAAATCAAGTCTCAATTTTTATTCATATCGGAATAGTACTCTACTTACAACATATGACGAATCTTGTATTCAGGATTCTGAATTCTGAATTTGGTGATGCTATCCTTTGAGGTTGACGTTGTTTTGATTTATTTGTTGTAGTTTTAAGCTTTGAATCAACTCTTAATCGTCTCTTAATTTGACGGCTACTCCTAGTCTCTCTTCAGCAGCATGACGGCTCCTTCTTTTTTTTCTCTTTTTTTGTGTGAATTAGGTTGTGAGAGCTATGTTGTTTATATAGAGTTGGAAGTTAATTTGAGCCGTCGATGAAGCCAAGGTTAATACAAGCCGTCCGTGCTAAAGAGAAGCCAATTATGTTCACAATTTAAGGGCTGTAAATTACTCCTATTTCAAATTATGTCATAATTACTTTCTTAATGTACATTATCAACATTTATTATTAAATTTGTATGCACATTAGATACATCCCCCCTTTACACATTTATTATTAAATTTGTATGCACATTAGATACATCTCACCTTTACACATTTATTATTAAATTTGTATGCATATTAGATACATCTTCCCTTTACACATTTATTATTAAATTCGAATTAGAAACTTTAGTGTTAACAGAAATACGGGGTGTTACATTCTCCCCTCCTTAAAGGATTTCGTCCCCGAAATCTTCAAGTCTAGGAGAATGCATATCCTACCATCCAATCGTCCATCTACTCAGCCATCAAACACAGGCATCCATTGTCCTTAAAGGTTTCTAATGCTTTTATGTTCATATGCATAGTGTGTGTATATGTCCTTATCTAATGCAAAATCAGGCGGTCTACTGATTCAGTTGACCTCCTTAATGCAAATCATATCAGTGCCATGCATCAAATATGTATGCAAATCCTAATGATACATATTATTTTTATATGAGTGCACAACCATTCACTCAAATGCAACATCCATATGATAGCACATTAAGCTCAATTCATAAACAAATACATATATGTAAATGAAATATGAAGGCGTCTGAGCTGATCTAGTGCCTAATACGTGTGTATATGCATTCACGAGCAACCACTAGCAACCATTCGCAACCATCAACCATAACATGTTTCAAATACATGTTTACATCCTAAATGGTTTCTATCCAAGGATCGATGATACGTCCAAGAGGATATACCTTAAAAGCTAGAAATTAGTATGCATAGAATTCCTAAAAAAAAGGAATCAAGGATGTACCCTTAATAAAAAGGGTATGAGGCGCGTATGCCTTATCTTCAATCTCCCGTATCACGTCTTCTTGAGCTTTACTCAACTGTACCTTAACAGATTCAACTTCACGATTGCGAAGTTTCTTGACCTCCATTTCCAAAATAAACAAATGTCAACCATGATACTGAGTGTATATACTAGGATGATCAGAGGTCTCTCCTCTCAGCTTATCCATCATGCCATAACTATGAGGGTCAAAAGGTCACTACGTACTTTTTACCTCTCTTAAGGTTAGTCCTTCTCTATATAGAGCGCCTGCCACAACTATTCATCTCTCAAGCAAACCATCATAGTCGAACTCGACATCCCTCAAGTACAAGCCCCAAAGGCCTAAATCAATATCAGACAAGCACCCGAAGAATGTCTCCTCCAAATTTGGACGATCTACGTGAGATGATCTAAGAAAAAACAACCAAAAATTTAGCACTAGTTGGGATCTTTTACTATACAAGTACTAAGGTGCAGAGACTCAACTATGGAAGCAAATATGAACAAATGCGAAGTGCTAAAACCAAAAGAAAGAGTACAAACAGAAAAGATAGACTCTTCCAATAGAAATTTACTACCTTTCTCCTAGGTATACTTAGTGGTGAAAGCATGTACTTGCCCTTCTGAAAATCTTGTCCTTTGTTCTTAATTATATGGCCTATTCTGCCATAGTAAAGATACTTCCTCTTGTCTTAGGTTTTATAATCCCTTCCTCCTTCGTGAGCCAAGTCTACATCCATGAATTCCTCATCCTTGGGTTGTGCTCCTTAGCCAAACTCCTCATCCTCTTTCGTGTGTAATCATGTTGACAAATCTCTCGAAAGCTGCCTCCATCGTACAGAAAACCCTACTAAGCTTGAAAGAAAACTAGACGCAGGTGAAACTACTACGGTTATAGATGGAAGTCGGGCACTACTTCGCCCTTCGATGAGGTTACCTCCCAGAAAGCCAGGAGCCCCAGAGACTCAAGAAAGGAGGGGACAAGAATTCAAATAGAGAATCAGAAGATAGTGCGTATGGCTTTTGGGGAATATGCCTTTAAAACAAAACTATTCTTTTGAAAATGCTTCTTTTAAAACTGTTTGAAAATAATAATTTTTTTTTTCAAATCTTTTATCTGATCCGGTAACCTTCAGCTCTGATACCATGTGTAACACCCCACATCCGTTAGTGTCACTCACAAAGGGAATGCACTAAGTTCTGTGGAGCATTTAGGGTAAAAGATGCAGATAAATTACAAGACAGGTAGAAATTAAACAGCGGAAAATAAAACTTTACTTTATTGATAACATAGTTTGTACAACAATTGTTTTCCAATATCAGAGTATCATCTGTCTTACAAAATAAAGAAGCATAGAAATACATTTATATTCCCCAATGTAGCATAAGCCAGCCATTGCAGCGAAAAGGAGAGTCCAAAGCACTTTGTCCAAGAATCTTCAAGCTTGGAAAGAGCAGCGGTCCAATCTAACCTGAGCTGAACTATTCCCTCCTCAACTACCTTGGGGGGGGGGAACGGAAGAAAAGAAGACGAAAGAAAAGTAGAGTCAGACATAAAGCCTGAGTAAGTCTAGTGATTATTCAGTCTATGGATAAGAAAAAGAGCATGATAAGTATATGCTGGAAATGGGAAAGCACCCTAAACTAAGTTAAGTTATCTCGAACCGAATATACTATCGTACCCCGTACTAATCTCTGCACCACCTAACTAGTGTCCCAACTAGTAATGATAACGTGATCCCAATCCCTGTAATTTTTGTTGCCTTCAGGCGTACATTTATTGTTTCTGACCTAGATCTAATCTAGGATTTACGCTATCTTCCGAACGATGCCCTCTAGTCTAGGACACACTACCTAGAGTGGTATATGTTCCTGGACTTTTTCCACGTATGTGTCGCGAACCATTATCGCTTGTCTAGATGCACATGTCCTGTAATGTGCGGCCCGAGTTCCGTGTCAGGGCTACTCTAGAAATAAGGAACTCGGTCGGGAGCTTTCAGATAACCGCCGATGCAGATGCTAAGGTCTGTTTTTTTTTTCTAGTGGCTATGGTCCCACTCGACCCCTCCCTTAACTAATGAAAGGCCATCCTTGAAAAATGAGAACTATCAGCAGGCCCCCCATGCCCCACTGTCCTATGGCCATCTGCAACCATAACTAGATAGCAAGTATATGGTCTTTTGGAGTTCTCCGCCTTTCCACTTCATGTATCTCGATTGACTCAAGATGGTAGGTAGACGACGAGTTGTTATCACAGGGCTACCGTCTTCTCGCCGAATCACGCTGGTCCATCCTAGTCTTTAGGTTGCCATATTTTGCAACCAATGCATACCCTTGGTTCTTCTAACGCAGACCTTAACCTCTGTGAGCCCAGGAGGATCAACTGCAGCCTCACAGAGGGATACCAAGAGTACCCTCACGTCCCCTCGAAGCCTCAGGTTTCGTAACCCAATTCGTTGGAGCCTTCTAGAATCGGACGGACGTACGCTCCTTCTCGTGTTCTACTAAGATTTACTACTTAGTTTCTTTCCTTCATCAAGTTGGTTAAGTGTCATTAGTCAATTCAAGTTAACTTAACTCATCCCTTTTGTCATATTATACTGGTTAAGTGTTGCCTCCTTGTGTTAACTTAAACTCACCATCCGTTTAACTAACCTGTTACAACGGTTAAATGTCTCCTTATATAACTTAACCCTACTACTTGTTTAATTAACAGGTTATAATGGTTAAGTGTTGTCCATTCACGTTTAACTTTACTACAAGTCAAATTACACTGGTTAAGTGTTCTTGTTTCTTAACTCTAATCATTCATGTTATATTGGTTAAGTATTTCCAACTTACTTAATCCTAACCCACTTGTCAAATCGACTTGTTATCATGGTTAAGAGTTCCAATTTTACTTAACCTCAATCACTTGTTTCACTAACATGTTTCTATGGTTAAGTGTTCTAATTAACTTAACCTCAATCACTTGTCTCACTAACATGTTTCTATTGTTAAGTGTTCTAATTAACTTAACCTCAATCACTTATCTCACTAACACGTTTCTATGGTTAAGTGTTCTAATTAACTTAACCTCAATCACTTATCTCACTAACATGTTTCTATGGTTAAGTGTTCTAATTAACTTAACCTCACTCTCTAGTCCAGTTTAATCATGTTAGAATGGTTAAACATTTGCTTAACCTTACCCACTCCCCTAGTCAACATATTAAATTGGTTAAGTGACCAGATTAACCTAACCCTACCCACCAATTTAGTTAACATGTTGAATTTGTTTAAGTATTAATTCAATTGACTTAACCCTATCAATCCAGACTCAGCCATAATTTATTAATTAAAGCACCAACCACTCACATTAGACAGATATTGTTGTGGTAACTGGACAGCCAGTCGGTTCCGGGCAGGTTTACACCACAACTCATGTCTAACCTCGGGTCTTTGTTGGGCTCAATGCTTAACCACCCACATTGGATAGGTATTGTTGTGATTACTGGACAACCGGTCGGTTCCGGGCAGGTTTACATCACAACTCAATCCAACCTCGGGTTAAGCATATCGTATTTTCTAAGTTTACATATTTGTCTCTTTTCAATTTTATATGTAAATGTTTTGTGGTCCATTATCCAAATTCGTTATTCTTGGGTATAATAATTTATACCACTTAAATTTCACAAGTCGTTGACATGTGCCAAACATGCCAACACATATATTTTAATTAAACCCAGCGGTATTTTCCTCGTTTGTACGTTCGCAATATTATAACATATGTTGGGCTTCAACATTTCAGCCCAACTTAGAAACATAAAAAAAAGAGGCTTAGAACATGATATATTCTAAGTAACATAAAAGGGGTGTGTGAACGCATGAACTTACAACATAGCGATTTAATAACATAAATTATGTGGTGCATGAACTTGCAATATAGCGATTTAATTAACATAAATTAGTGGTGCATGAACTTGCAATATAGCGATTTAATTAACATAAATTAGTGGTGCATGAACTTGCAATATAGCGATTTAATTAACATAAAATATGTCGTGCATGAACTTGAAATATAGCGATTTTATTAACATAAATTAGTGGTGCATGAACTTGCAATATAGCGATTTAATTAACATAAATTATGTGGTGCATGAACTTGCAATATAGCGATTTAATTAACATAAATTATGCGGTGCATGAACTTGCAATATGGCGATTTAACTAACATAAATTAGGGGCTTGTGTACTTGCATTTTAATAGCATATAATTTTGACATAAATCATAAACCTAAACATGAGTCATGGGTTTCAATCTATTCATGTAAACTTGCATTTAAAATATGAACCTAACTAAATTAGGTGTCACTTGTATTAGCATATGATTTTTATAACAACATAAGCCTAAAACATATTTTTATTTAGGCATAACACTAAACATAAACTAGTCATTTCCATAAAGTCACTATATGTTCACAAAGATGCATACTTTTGTCACTAATACAAAAGTATAGTTTAACTTGAATTATGAGGCCTATTCCAACATAAACTTATATGAATCATGTTACCCAAATGGATCCAACTACACTTGAAATGATCATAGGCATATATATACAAAGATCTAAATCATGTAGGCATAACAGTGAATTATGTCTACATAAGTCTCAACTTGGTTGTAACAAAATATATACAACTTCTTATTAACCACAACAAATAAATGTCAATTTCCAACATGAATCGTGTACTTGCAAGGGGTGTTACTTTTCATTGCAAATGTACAATTAATCCAATATCATGTTAATTATACTACAACATCCCAAATCCATTTATAATAAAATCAGAACAACATACAATTATGAACTAGCATCGTTACAATTAAAGTACGATTCCATTTTCATTCTACACAAATCAAGTCTCAATTTTTATTCATATCGGAATAGTACTCTACTTACAACGTATGACGAATCTTGTATTCAGGATTCTGAATTCTGAATTCTGAATTTGGTGATGCTATCCTTTGAGGTTGACGTTGTTTTGATTTATTTGTTGTAGTTTTAAGCTTTGAATCAACTCTTAATCGTCTCTTAATTTGACGGCTACTCCTAGTTTCTCTTCAGCAGCATGATGGCTCCTTCTTTTTTTTCTCTTTTTTTTTGTGTGAATTAGGTTGTGAGAGCTATGTTGTTTATATAGAGTTGTGAGACGACCCGAAATCCCGTTCTCACGGAAACAAGGGTTATCTTTGGAATATAACACAGAAACAGATAATAGCAGAACAAAATTAAATAAATACACCAGATAATGAACAACAAAATATACTGGATAGAAGTAATCATCAGAGTTACACAGTATACAGGATCTTACTTAGTACAAATACAGTTCAGCTATACATAAATGTCTACAGCGGAAATAAACAAAATATGTACAATAGGAGCTGAACAGCATAAAAAGAAATAAATGATAGAATCCATCTTCAACTCCAGCTATCCAGAAAAAGAACCAGCTACCCGAGTTTGAAAGTGAAACAAACTACGAGTCAGTCATGGGACTGGTATGAGAAATCCACTCAACACATATATAATTGGCTAATCACAGGACCACGCCACTTTCGTGGAACGGGTTTACTCCATTGGATTGCCAGTGCTTTAAAACGAATCTTTCTTTTAAACATCGCTATGTTTTTTTATAAAAATGAAGCCATTATAAGACTCAGTTCCCATCACACAATGCAACGCAAACCGGAAGATAGAGTTTTACCTTATAATGGCCAAAATATGATTGATACGAATAAAACAAAGGCAATTGATATTATTGCTAGTGTTTATATGTTTTGAAAACAATTTCAAATCATAACTATCAATCATAGACGGCATGGGTACCATATATCATGTCGCCATATATATATATACAATCAAAACCGCACGATCACGTATTTGGAAATTGGATTTCCGTCATGAACCAAGGCAAAAGATAGTCCTTACCGAATTCGTGACTCTCTAGCCAGAGCCACAGGCAAGCGCGCAGGCAAGCCTTTAGATCGTCAGGGTCGGTCCACCGATGTGGATTATTATGCCTGAACAATACGTTTCCCCGCCCTTTGGGGCGTAAACGAGCCAACGAATGACTCCATCGGACCCGGATCGTCCGATCAAACCGAGGCGCCTCGCAACAGCAACAACCACATAGGTGAAAAGTATATAAATGTCAGGGCTGGTAGGTCACTGACACCACCCTAGTTAGAAAGAAACGCATGCCCTCCCTGAGGTCCTTCTCCCGTTTTAGGTTCATACCGGGGTGTGAGGCTCGCGAATTCACGTTATACACAAAGCTACGCCACACATGCGGTGCTTTGATCATCACCACAAGACCTTGCTTTTCAACAGAAGCCCTGATCACTGCATCTTAGCATGCCACACAGGCAATTCATGCCATGCGACTGATGTCCATCGATATACAACCTCTGAGCTCATGCGTCTCAGAGAAGGGCGTTAAGCAAAAGAATAAATTCTCCGCCGCCAAACAGATGTATATTTAACAGAAATCAATCAACACAGAATAAATTCCAATGTCAGACACACAGTCCATTTACAAGTCCGTTCTGGGTCTGAACGAAACCGGAGGCACTAAATACCTCGCAAACCCTTCGATCACCACGTACGTCTGGACGATCACCACTCATTATCCATATTTCGGGATGCCTCCCAATCAGGACCTCGGTTACCATCCAAACGAGGTGAAGATCTCCGGTCTTCGACCGTCGTCTTCATTTCGAATTTCAATCGTCGGTCGATTATTTGAACTGAGAATTAACTCGGCCTTTTCAAATAATTCACGTATATTTAGAATTTCAAATCAATTTATTTCAATGGTTAAATTATTCGACAACACCAATTGTGTTCTTTAATGTAATTTTCACACCAAACACATTCAACCATCAAAAGCCGCATAAATCAAGCAAATTCAGTTTATTTCCATTCCATATCGCTTATGATATTTTATAACTATTTATCGCTATTTTTATTTATTTTAAAATAGCCAATATATTCAAAACGATGCTTCGGGCCATAAAGCGGCCGTGGCGCTATTTTTCTTCAGATTTGATTTACACATATCTGAAAATCTAACCGTTGGATTTTCACAAAATTTATGTCATTAGAAAGATCTTTTCAAAACGAATCCAACGGTTCCAGTTTCGGGAAAATCCGACGGTCGGATCTCCCGGTACAATCGTTTGAAGTTTTGATTTCAAAATACGAACTACAGCGTCGTTATTCGATTAAATAAAATTATATTTATATTTATATATAAATATAATCGCTTCTGGCGCTGTTTTTCTTTAGATTTGAATCAAACATTCCAGAAAATCCAACCGTTGGATTTTTACAAGGTTGGTGCCGTTGGAAATATTTTTCCAAGGCGAACCCGACGGTTGTGGTTTCGGGAAAATCCAATGGTCGGATTCCCCGTACTAGTTGTTTGAAATCATGGTTTCAAAATACGAACTGCACGGCTTCGTTTCGTTTTAATTTTATTTATATTTATATATTTATATAAATATAGTTCATTCAATGATTTCCATATCGTTTTCACTTCAAATATTTTTCTAACACCTTAAAATTTTGGAAAATTTCGCCATAACCTCCCCTGCACCGGGAGCATCGGGAAATCGCAAATAGCTTTCCCGGTCCTTCTAATCTCAAAAAGAAAAAGAAAAAGCCAAGCGGCTAGCCAACAGGCTCATAAAATCATCACCCAAACAAAGCAGTAAATGTGTACCTATTTGTCGGGCACAAAATTTTATTCCTCTTCTCTAGCCCCTTTGCTATAACCTGTTCAATGAATATGCATGTACATATATATATATACGGTTCTTATCATTTATCCTTTTCTATTCAACTTCATATTTGATTTCTATTTGGTTAAAAAACACCTTTCATTCTAATGTTACATAAATAGGTGCAAATCATTTCATTAGTTAATTAATGAATATTTCAACTCATATATGTTTATTTTGAACAAGTGGCTATTTTTAACACTTCACATTTCAACGATTTATGCACACAATAAAAATGTGATTTTTATTGTAAAACAATTCATTTCAAAACACTATTTTTCTATATAGTTCAAGTTGGTGATAAAAATGGGATTTTTATCATAAAACAATTTCTTTTAAAACGAGATTATTTTACACAGTTCATATAGTCGATAAAAGGTGATTTTTATTATCAAACAATTTATTTCAAAATATGAATACCATTCAACACATGAATTTCTAATCAACGAATGAATATCAATTCAACACATGAATGTTTTCTATTCAATGAATAAATATAGTTTAAGCATATGAAAATAATTCAAACACACGAATATTATTCAAAATTTCGGCAGCATAACGGCAGGGTAGTTAAACCGGGACCGTCCCTAGTACGGCTCCTCGCTCTACCTTAAAACCTCGTGGTTTTTGACAATGGGGATCATGCATCTAGTTCGCACGCAGGCGGCATGTATATATTTATTTCGTTTCCACAAACTATCCTATGTGGTTTCAACCAAATATTTCTCAACCACAAATGGGTATTTTTCAACCACAATCAACCAATATCAATCACAAACAATCCCAAACAATCATTCGCTATCAATCAATTTTCACAACAATTTCAACCAATAAATATCGTCCATGGTTTATGGATGAGGGGCGTGTGTATATATATATATATATATATTTATATATAGCAATTCACTTTTATTTCAACACATATATATATAGAAAAAGAAATTGAAGAGTGAGAAATTCTCACACATTTATAATTTTTAAATCAGAAATCTCACCAATAGCTATCCAACTACGACTCTTCCTTTATAGAAATCTTCGCCTATTTCGCCTTCTTGTCGCTTTCGTTGCCCGTATTCTCTACATATGTAAAAATCGAATTTTTACCATGCTATTCAATATATAAAAATCGAATTTTTACTATGCTATTCAATATATAAAAATCGAATTTTTATTATGCTATTCAATATATAAAAATCGAATTTCAATAATATAGATTCCGCCTTTTCAAAAATAAAGATTATATTTTTTATATTCCTATGATGTAAAGATTATATTTTTATTACTTTAAAAATATAAAAATCATATATTACTTCTTCTACTTAACAAAAATTCCGTCTTTTCTATTTTAAAAATATGATCTTTTCTATTTTAAAGTTCTAATCTTTTTCTATTTAAAGTTTAAATCTTTTTTCTTTTTAAAGCTCTAATCTTTTTTCTTTTTAAAGTTTAAATTAAAAATCAGTTTCTAAATCTGTTAAAAATCAGTTTTTAACTTCTTTTAAAAATCAGTTTTTAAATCTGTTAAAAATCAGTTTTTCTTTTTACAAAAAAAATTAGAATTTTCCTTTTTTTAAAAAAAAAAATCAGAATTTACTTATTAAAATAAAATCAGTTTTAATCCTTTATAAAAATCAGTTTTAAATCTTTATAAAAATCAGTTTTAATCCTTATCAAAATCAGCATTTACAGAATAAAAATAAAAATAAAATAACCTAAAATACTCACCGTAGTCTGCGAAGGGGGGGGACTGTTGCTGCTCTTGGCGGCGTCGGGGAGGTCGCGGTTGGAGGAGGGACAGGCGGAGGCGGGTGGCTCGACGTCGGAGGTCCTAGGTTAGGGCGTCGGAGGTTCTAGGTTAGGGACTTCGATCTATGGAGGGGGAACAGGCGGAGGCGGGGTCTCCTCGACGAGGCGATGGCGGTCGGTCTTCGTCTTCGACGAGGTTTTTTTTCTTTTTCTTTCTTTCGTTTGAAATTGAAATGAATGGGGGGGGGCAGAACGAAGGATAAGGGAGGGGATTAAAATTATTATTTTATTATTTAATTTTAAAAAAAAGTTGACTTTTACATACGACCTCGAAACGAGGCCCACCGCCTGACGTCCATAGCGTTTTACCCCCATTCCGAACACAATGGGATATGTATTGTAAGCTGATTCGATTGTTTCGAATAGTTTTCGTTGAATTTACATTTAAATCCTTATGTTGAATTTTAAACGTACATTTCAAATTACCGGGGTCACATACTAACTAGAAAAATTCCAGAAAAATATTTTCTAGCTTCGTATTGACGATACGGTCCTAACAAAACTAGTTTCGTCGAATTCTGAGACCATTTGAAAAATGGTCAATTTCCAGTCGATTAAAATCAACTAAAACCAGTCAAACGCGTTTTCCTTTGCCACGCTCACATATTGATTCGAAATATTATGAAATTTGAAACCTAGCAATAACTTCACATCCCGGACCCAACAAAAGTGGTTTCGTCGAAATCCGAGTTCGTTTGCAAAATGTCCATTTTTAAGGGCCTGAATTCCATAGCGACTATTCAGAATTTTCAACTGGACAAATCTTTTGATTCCCGCTATCAAATTTCGATTGGTCAGATTCATTGGAAAGATATCATCAATTAGATCCTAATGTTTTTGGTTTCACTAAAATCTGGATTGTTTTGCACCCGGTATATTCCGACAAAGTTTGAATTTAATTTTCGAAACTACAGCGCCATTTCAGGCCTTGTTTATAATTATAATTAATTATATTCGTTTTCAATTGTCGATTCAAACTCAGTTTTCATTGCCATTATTTAAAATATTTATTTTAAATATTTAAAATCCATTATTTTAGCCAATTTAAAAATTTTTAATTGGTTCAGATTTTCTGGGTCATTACAATCTCCCCCACTTAAAACTTTTCGTCCCCGAAAAGGAATATAGTCGAAAGTGGTTTGATAAATCTTCAATCCCACAATACAACAACCAATTCAATTGTTTTTAACCTTTTTAACTTTTCAAATATATATCTTTTATATATTCAAAAATTATATTCCTAAAACCAGACTATATATATATAATCACAAATACGTTATTTAAAAACATATTACACTCGACTCGTTCTGAGGCACTTCTGACCCCATCTCTAACGAGTTGTTCTGATTCTACTATACTCATACTAGGATATTGCTGATCCTATCTGTATTGAGTTACCCGTCCTAGAACTCTACTGGTTCTATTTCTGATGAGTTCGTTCAAATGTTATATTCCAGAACTAAGCTTAACCAAAGCTCTGATACCACGTTGAGACGACACCGCGAAATCCGGTAGGCTTTGCAACCATCCCTTCATCCTCCAGTACAGCAGGTAAAACCCACCGTGGCTCCCAATGGTCCCCCAACCACTTGTTTTACGGCGACCCTCTCGAGTCTCGCGGCCACTGCCGAACCAACCCTCAACAGGGACATGTAGGGGTAAGAGTCTCCCGTTCGCCACCAAACTGCGAAGCGAGAACACCCTATCACGCGTACCCAGCCCACACAGGGCCAGCAACAAGGACTGGTATGAGAAATCCACTCAACACATATATAATTCGCTAATCACAGGACCACGCCACTTTCGTGGAACGGGTTTACTCCATTGGATTGCCAGTGCTTTAAAACGAATCTTTCTTTTAAACATCGCTATGTTTTTTTATAAAAATGAAGCCATTATAAGACTCAGTTCCCATCACACAATGCAACGCAAACCGGAGGATAGAGTTTTACCTTATAATGGCCAAAATATGATTGATACGAATAAAACAAAGGCAATTGATATTATTGCTAGTGTTTATATGTTTTGAAAACAATTTCAAATCATAACTATCAATCATAGACGGCATGGGTACCATATATCATGTCGCCATATATATATACAATCAAAACCGCACGATCACGTATTTGGAAATTGGATTTCCGTCATGAACCAAGGCAAAAGATAGTCCTTACCGAATTCGTGACTCTCTAGCCCGAGCCACAAGCAAGCGCGCAGGCAAGCCTTTAGATCGTCAGGGCCGGTCCACCGATGTGGATTATTATGCCTGAACAATACGTTTCCCCGCCCTTTGGGGCGTAAACGAGCCAACGAATGACTCCATCGGACCCGGATCGTCCGATCAAACCGAGGCGCCTCGCAACAGCAACAACCACATAGGTGAAAAGTATATAAATGTCAGGGCTGGTAGGTCACTGACACCACCCTAGCTAGAAAGAAACGCATGCCCTCCCTGAGGTCCTTCTCCCGTTTTAGGTTCATACCGGGGTGTGAGGCTCGCGAATTCACGTTATACACAAAGCTACGCCACACAGGCGGTGCTTTGATCATCACCACAAGACCTTGCTTTTCAACAGAAGCCCTGATCACTGCATCTTAGCATGCCACACAGGCAATTCATGCCATGCGACTGATGTCCATCGATATACAACCTCTGAGCTCGTGCGTCTCAGAGAAGGGCGTTAAGCAAAAGAATAAATTCTCCGCCGCCAAACAGATGTATATTTAACAGAAATCAATCAACACAGAATAAATTCCAATGTCAGACATACAGTCCATTTACAAGTCCGTTCTGGGTCTGAACGAAACCGGAGGCACTAAATACCTCGCAAACCCTTCGATCACCACGTACGTCTGGACGATCACCACTCATTATCCATATTTCGGGATGCCTCCTAATCAGGACCTCGGTTACCATCCAAACGAGGTGAAGATCTCCGGTCTTCGACCGTCGTCTTCATCTTCGAATTTCAATCGTCGGTCGATTATTTGAAATGAGAATTAACTCGGCCTTTTCAAATAATTCACGTATATTTAGAATTTCAAATCAATTTATTTCAATGGTTAAATTATTCGACAACACCAATTGTGTTCTTTAATGTAATTTTCACACCAAACACATTCAACCATCAAAAGCCGCATAAATCAAGCAAATTCAGTTTATTTCCATTCCATATCACTTATGATATTTTATAACTATTTATCGCTATTTTTATTTATTTTAAAATAGCCAATATATTCAAAACGACGCTTCGGGCCATAAAGCGGCCGTGGCGCTGTTTTTCTTCAGATTTGATTTACACATATCTGAAAATCTAATCGTTGGATTTTCACAAAATTTATGTCATTAGAAAGGGCTTTTCAAAATGAATCCAACGGTTCCAGTTTCGGGAAAATCCGACGGTCGGATCTCCCGGTACAATCGTTTGAAGTTTCGATTTCAAAATACGAACTACAACGTCGTTATTCGATTAAATAAAATTATATTTATATTTATATATAAATATAATCGCTTCTGGCGCTGTTTTTCTTTAGATTTGAATCAAACATTCCAGAAAATCCAACCGTTGGATTTTTACAAGGTTGGTGCCGTTGGAAAGATTTTTCCAAGGCGAACCCGACGGTTGTGGTTTCGGGAAAATCCAATGGTCGGATTCCCCGTACTAGTTGTTTGAAATCATGGTTTCAAAATACGAACTGCACGGCTTCATTTCGTTTTAATTTTATTTATATTTATATATTTATATAAATATAGTTCATTCAATGATTTCCATATCGTTTTCACTTCAAATATTTTTCTAACACCTTAAAATTTTGGAAAATTTCGCCATAACCTCCCCTGCACCGGGAGCATCGAGAAATCGCAAATAGCTTTCCCGGTCCTTCTACTCTCAAAAAGAAAAAGAAAAAGCCAAGCGGCTAGCCAACAGGCTCATAAAATCATCACCCAAACAAAGCAGTAAATGTGTACCTATTTGTCGGGCACAAAATTTTATTCCTCTTCTCTAGCCCCTTTGCTATAACCTGTTCAATGAATATGCATGTACATATATATATACGGTTCTTATCATTTATCCTTTTCTATTCAACTTCATATTTGATTTCTATTTGGTTTAAAAACACCATTCATTCTAATGTTACATAAATAGGTGCAAATCATTTCATTAGTTAATTAATGAATATTTCAACTCATATATGTTTATTTTGAACAAGTGGCTATTTTTAGCACTTCACATTTCAACGATTTATGCATACAATAAAAATGTGATTTTTATTGTAAAACAATTCATTTCAAAACACTATTTTTCTATATAGTTCAAGTTGGTGATAAAAATGGGATTTTTATCATAAAACAATTTCTTTTAAAACGAGATTATTTTACACAGTTCATATAGTCGATAAAAGGTGATTTTTATTATCAAACAATTTATTTCAAAATATGAATACCATTCAACACATGAATTTCTAATCAACGAATGAATATCAATTCAACACATGAATGTTTTCTATTCAATGAATAAATATAGTTTAAGCATATGAAAATAATTCAAACACACGAATATTATTCAAAATTTCGGCAGCATAACGGCAGGGTAGTTAAACCGGGACCGTCCCTAGTACGGCTCCTCGCTCTACCTTAAAACCTCGCGGTTTTTGACAATGGGGATCATGCATCTAGTTCGCACGCAGGCGGCATGTATATATTTATTTCATTTCCACAAACTATCCTATGTGGTTTCAACCAAATATTTCTCAACCACAAATGGGTATTTTTCAACCACAATCAACCAATATCAATCACAAACAATCCCAAACAATCATTCGCTATCAATCAATTTTCACAACAATTTCAACCAATAAATATCGTCCATGGTTTGTGGACGAGGGGCGTGTGTATATATATATATATATATTTATATATAGCAATTCACTTTTATTTCAACCCATATATATATATATAGAAAAAGAAATTGAAGAGTGAGAAATTCTCACACATTTATAATTTTTAAATCAGAAATCTCACCAATAGCTATCCAACTACGACTCTTCCTTTATAGAAATCTTCGCCTATTTCGCCTTCTTGTCGCTTTCGTTGCCCGTATTCTCTACACATGTAAAAATCGAATTTTTACCATGCTATTCAATATATAAAAATCGAATTTTTACTATGCTATTCAATATATAAAAATCGAATTTTTATTATGCTATTCAATATATAAAAATCGAATTTTTATTATGCTATTCAATATATAAAAATCGAATTTCAATAATATAGATTCCGCCTTTTCAAAAATAAAGATTATATTTTTTATATTCCTATGATGTAAAGATTATATTTTTATTACTTTAAAAATATAAAAATCATATCTTACTTCTTCTACTTAACAAAAATTCGGTCTTTTCTATTTTAAAAATATGATCTTTTCTATTTTAAAGTTCTAATCTTTTTCTACTTAAAGTTTAAATCTTTTTTCTTTTTAAAGCTCTAATCTTTTTTCTTTTTAAAGTTTAAATTAAAAATCAGTTTCTAAATCTGTTAAAAATCAGTTTTTAACTTCTTTTAAAAATCAGTTTTTAAATCTGTTTAAAATCAGTTTTTCTTTTTACAAAAAAAATCAGAATTTTCCTTTTTTTTTAAAAAATCAGAATTTACTTATTAAAATAAAATCAGTTTTAATCCTTTATAAAAATCAGTTTTAAATCTTTATAAAAATCAGTTTTAAATCTTTATAAAAATCAGTTTTAATCCTTATCAAAATCAGCATTTACAGAATAAAAATAAAATAACCTAAAATACTCACCGTAGTCTGCGAAGGGGGGGGACTGTTGCTGCTCTTGGCGGCGTCGGGGAGGTCGCGGTTGGAGGAGGGACAGGCGGAGGCGGGTGGCTCGACGTCGGAGGTCCTAGGTTAGGGCGTCGGAGGTTCTAGGTTAGGGACTTCGATCTATGGAGGGGGAACAGGCGGAGGCGGGGTCTCCTCGACGAGGCGACGGCGGTCGGTCTTCGTCTTCGACGAGGTTTTTTTTTTCTTTCTTTCGTTTGAAATTGAAATGAATGGGGGGGGGGGCAGAACGAAGGATAAGGGAGGGGATTAAAATTATTATTTTTATTATTTTATTATATAATTTTCAAAAAAAGTTGACTTTTACATACGACCTCGAAACGAGGCCCACCGCCTGACGTCCATAGCATTTTACCCCCATTCCGAACACAATGGGATATGTATCGTAAGCTGATTCGATTGTTTCGAATAGTTTCCGTTGAATTTACATTTAAATCCTTATGTTGAATTTTAAACGTACATTTCAAATTACCGGGGTCACATACTAACTAGAAAAAATTCCAGAAAAATATTTTCTAGCTTCGTATTGACGATACGGTCCTAACAAAACTAGTTTCGTCGAATTCTGAGACCGTTTGAAAAATGGTCAATTTCCAGTCGATTAAAATCAACTGAAACCGGTCAAACGCGTTTTCCTTTGCCACGCTCACATATTGATTCGAAATATTATGAAATTTTAAACCTAGCAATAACTTCACATCCCGGACCCAACAAAAGTGGTTTCGTCGGAATCCGAGTTCGTTTGCAAAATGTCCATTTTTAAGGGCCTGAATTCCATAGCGACTATTCAGAATTTTCAACTGGACATATCTTTTGATTCCCGCTATCAAATTTCGATTGGTTAGATTCGTTGGAAAGATATCATCAATTAGATCCTAATGTTTTTGGTTTCACTAAAATCCGGATTATTTTGCACCCGGTATATTCCGACAAAGTTTGAATTTAATTTTCGAAACTACAGCGCCATTTCAGGCCTTGTTTATAATTATAATTAATTATATTCGTTTTCAATTGTCGATTCAAACTCAGTTTTCATTGCCATTATTTAAAATATTTATTTTAAATATTTAAAATCCATTATTTTAGCCAATTTAAAAATTTTAAATTGGTTCAGATTTTCTGGGTCGTTACAAGTTGCAAGTTAATTTGAGCCGTCGATGAAGCGAAGGTTAATACAAGCCGTCTGTTCTAAAGAGAAGCCAATTATGTTCACAATTTAAGGGCTGTAAATTAATCCTATTTCAAATTATGTCATAATTACTTTCTTAATGTACATTATCAACATTTATTATTAAATTTGTATGCACATTAGATACATCCCCCTTTACATATTTATTACTAAATTTGTATGCACATTAGATACATCTCCCCTTTACACATTTATTATTAAATTTGTATGCATATTAGATACATCTCCCCTTTACACATTTATTATTAAATTTGAATTTGCAACTTTAGTGTTAACAGAAATACGGGGTGTTACATTTAATATTGGGAACAGTTTGATTTTTATTTAGGGACATGAATTTCGATTAGGGTTTTTAGAGGAAATCAATCTCGTTGGTTTGCAATTTCAAGAGACCATGAATGCTAGATTTTGGAGGCCATTTATTTGGTTTGGGGAGGAGATTAGTTCGGCCATTAAAAATGAAAAAAGAAGAAGAATCAAATTGCTGAAAGAATATAGGGAAAAATAAATTGATTTTTGTTGAAGAAAGATGAACGGGGAGGTGATTTTTATAGAATGAAAACCGTGGGACACAAGGAATTAAAGTAGGCTGAATTGGGGTGGGTGGTTTCTGCATACGAAATTACTTAGTACTGAAGGAATAAAAGTGCGAACCCCATGAAATCTAATTCTACCGCAATTTACGTTACATGTTTTATTATTGTTCTAACATAACTGAATTCCTAATGCTACAAAACTGGACGTGCTACTCCGTTTTCACATCCTGAATCCAATAAAATTATTCTGGTTATAATCCGACTTTATTTTCATAGGACATTATTTATTTTTAAATCATTTAATTGTTCACTGATTTTATTTCGTTTGTCATCCAACAGTTCCGTTCGTTTCCAAGATTTTAAAATGTTAAATTTCGATTTCTTAATACAAACATATATAGGACAATCTCCAATTTGTTTAACATTGAATAATGTTTATTTTAAATTCAACCATTTATGTTTATCAGTTGAATTCCAAATCGACTCAAATGTCCACATATTCAATTCAAATTTTTTCTACAACACATATTTAGTTTCCAATAAAACATTCTGAATTAAATATCGAGTCCAATTCTACCCAAACATTTTTTTTTCTAATTCCTAATCCAAGTATCAATATAAAAAATAAATGTTCAAAATCAAATATTTAATTAATATCTTATTGCATTTTTCGAAATTTCTAGGACATTACAATCTCCTCCCCACCTTTAAAACTTTTCATCCTCGAAAAGGAAAGATTGTTAGGGTTATAACAATGTATACTTTCAATTTTTCATATTTGTGTGAAATTTTTCGACAACTAATTTAAATATCGATATTTAAACCATCAATCCTCTTTGTTTATCCATCATACTCAATCAACTCGGAAAATCAAATTTTCTTTCTAACAGTTAGAGATCAAATTTTTGATCAAACATGGTTTTTATCTTCCCAAATCGGGTTTTATTTATTTCACTGCTTATTAAACTAAATTAAATTTCCTCAGACCAATTTCTACCTCGATTCATTTTGAGATATCTCTCAATTCTCATTTTATCTAATCTTCTAATAAATTCGAAGTCAAGAAATTTCTTTTCAAAACCAATCTCGTTTTATATTCCAATTTCTGCATGATTTGGATTTATACATCTCACACTATTTGAAATTTCGTTATAAACATCATTTGTCAACGTTACTTATCTATCATTGCAACAATAATGGGTCTAGGCTTAAAAACCCTCAAACCAGTCCCCTTACATTTAATCCATTTAACTGTTCCCAACACTCATTAAAGAGTCTAAATAACATTTCCTCTTCAAGTCACAATTTTTCGACATGAAATTTTCCCAAATTCGAAATCTTTTACAATTATAATAAGAAATTCGTACAAAACATTTGTATTATTATTTTAAAATTATGATGTAACGACCCAGATTTTTGAATAGTTTATTTCAAATATTTAATATGGATTTAAATATTGTATTGATAATATAAACGAATTTTATATTGAGCTATCGATTTAATAATCGATATACAATTTATTTCGAATAAATATCGTAAGTACGAAAATCTAAAATAATTCAATTTGCAATTTATAACTAAGTCAGGATGATTCAAAGGATTTAGAAAAATAGTGTTTGAATATAAACGATAATAATAAATAGTTTATTATCAGAGAATTAACGATTTTCGAATTTAAATTATTTTATATTAATTTAATATAGTATATATGTTGGAATTAAATTACAGAATATCACCGTTGAGTTCAGAGTAGTGTAATTACATTGGAACAACGGTTGGTACACTGAAATAGCGTTTCACGGTTTTTAATTATGAACCCTGAGATATTTACAATGGATGAGATAAAAATCAAATCGATGTCCATTTAAAAAGAATAAAAATCGTTTTATTTCAAATCAGATTAATTCGAAATCAAATCAGTATTTATTTTATATGTACCTTCACCTACCACCTATTCCTTAATGTAGAAATCTTTCATCTTTATAAATAAACGCAGCTAGTCAAGCTTCCTTCTGTTCTTTTTCGTTCATTCCTCCTCAATCAGAAAGAATTGCTGAAAGCTTCGATTTAATGGCCTCAGTTCATTTTAGTTTGAAATCAAATAAAAACCCTTTTCCCACTTTTATTTCCTTACCTCTGTTCGTTGTTTTATTTCCCTTCCAAAAAAAAAAAATACCGCAATTTCCATTTCCTCAAAACCAGATTTAAAATCAAAAACTAAAATTGAATTGGGCTTGTACGGGATTGTTCTTCGTAGTATAATGCTTCTCTATCGTTACGGATGGACCATATGGAGCTCGAATTTGCGAGCAGCGGGCTTGGGCTAGAGTCGATCGATGTTTCAGCAGAGTAAATCCATCTCTACGACGTCGAGTTTCATTTTGATCCATCATAGCAGCAGTTCGATTTCAGAGGGGAAGGTGGAGATACTCAACACGGGGTTCAGTGACGGGAAATTCACACTACTGGGGGTGAGCTTCTATGAAAGCAATAACCTGGAATGGAGTCTTGTGAGTTGAGTAAGTAGCTAGGGGAGATGGCTTGCTGAGAAGTTTGTGAGAACTGAAGTACGATGTCTGGGAGTTGAAATGGAGTGCGTGGTTACTGGTGGGAAGGGAAGAGTTCGATTATTTTTGGATGAGGTAATTTGGTTTAATGGCAGTGTTCGATTGGTACCGTAAGGAGAAGTTCATTTCAAGTGTAATTAAGTCTATGGTATTATAGGCTAAGGGTTGATGGCATCCTAAAGTGATAGGATGTCAAGGTGGTTGGCAAGTATAGTTGATGTTGAAAAGCTCGATTTCAAAGTCAGAAAATTTGGTTTGTAGAACAATGGAATGTGGAGTTGAGTGTTGCCGAGTTGGTGTTGACAAAGAGGTGGTCTTTGTATGATTGTGCTTTGCTAAAAAAGAGTAAGGTATATATATATATATTTTAATGAAATTTAAATATATAGAATAATTTATATATTCATTGTTACTCGTTATTTTAATAAATGTGTAACCGATAAATTAAATCAATTTATCGTAGGTGCTAGATACAATTCGGATAGATGCGTAGACGCAACGATATGGGAATATATGGGATATTCGGAAAATCAAACCCTGGTGAGTAAATCTCACTCACCTATTATTTAGAATTATTTTTATTTGTTAAAAATAATTGTTTGTTGCTTGTTTGGTTGCATTTAATATTTTTGTGCATCTTAAAAATATATTAGTTATTTAGGCTTGGTGGTTGCTATATATATATATATATTGGTGGTTGGATTTCCCGCAGTATCATTAGCGGATGCCCGCGGTACCATTAGCGGATGATTACCCTATACGCCCCACGCTAAGATAATGGATGACCTTCTATACCGCGATATCCTGCCTCGAAGTAGGATAGGTATTATTTATGTTGACTAATGTCTGTGGATGCAGGAAAAAAAGGTTGGATGGATCCAACTGGATTCCTCCAAAATATAGTATCTGTTTGTTTATTTGTTTGCATATATACTGTCATATACGATATGTTAGAAAACCTGAAATAAATAATTTGTTGTTTGGCATTTAAATATCACTGGACCTAAGTGTTAATTTATAAAAATACCCTGAAAGGGGTAATTGAGATTTAAAAGGGGAATTCTATTTTTCTAAAATAGAATTTGAATTTTTAAATAGATTTGAATTATAAACTTGTTTTGAAAAATAAAACAAGTAGTTCCTTTATAAACAAAGTTTATAAATAGTTTATTTATAAACAAAGTTTATAAATGAAGTGAAATGGATTATCATTGGATAATTCAGAAAATGAAAATACAAGTGTGACTTTGGGAAAGGAAAATATATTTTTCCAAAGAAGAAATATTTATTTGAAAGCGAGACTTGTTTAATGATGGTATTTGTAAATAGAAAGGTGAAAAATTATCATTTAGATAATTTAAATATTTAAATTAAAAATATGAATTTAAAATTGAGGACTTGGAATCGTTTTAAAAAAATAAATGATGAAGTTTATTCCAATATTCGGAATGCAACTAAAAGTTGAATAAATCCTTAGGATTTGTGTTTGAAATCGACTACGTCGGATTTATAAAAAAATAGGTTTTTCCCAAATAGGATATCTAAATTTAATTTAAATAGAACTGAGTAAAGCATGAAAATAGGTTCCATATTTATATAGATAGGTTTAATAAAGAGAGTACTCCAAAATAAGATTTTTGTTTTTGAATAGGTTTTGAAATGAAAACTTGTTTTAACTTTATAAAACAAGGAAGTTAAATTATAAACGATGTTTATAATTTAGGGAGATAAATTATCGTTGGATAATTTAGAAATTTATATTCAAGGAAGAATTTAAAAAGTGAAATTGGAAAACGTGTGAAAAATAGAATTGAAATGGAATTTGAATAAAAAAATTCAAATAGAAATTCAAATAGAATTTGAATATAGAGAATTCAAATAGAATTTGAATATAGAAATTTCAAAGAGAATTGAAAATAGAATTTGATAATAGAATGCTGAAATCATTTCGAAACGGGAATGATGAAATATATTTCAGAATGCAGATTTTAAAATAAATCCAAAGGATCTATAATTTGTCAAAGGAATTGGAGTAAAATATAGAAGATTGAGTAAAATTAAATTTATTACCGAGTAAAGGAAAATCGACGATTATAAATAATCAGAAGTATCAAATTGAAATTGGAAAATTTGTTTAATATATATTAATATATAATAGAATGGATTTGGAATTTATGTATAAACGAAGTTTAAAACATTTATATATAAATATAATTAAAACGAACTCACCGCAGCGCTGCAGTTCGTAAATTGGCGTTTTGAACTTCAATTGAGTACACAACTCAATTGAAGTCGGAATTCTTTAAAATAAGAAACATCAGGAATAGTTTGATAATAGTTTTCTAATGGAGGAGAAAAATCTGGATTTCGTCGAATAGAATTTGAGTTATGTCAAAATCAATTTTTCAGAAAAGAACCGCCATAACCATTATAAAACCATAGCGGTTCATTTAATTTTATAAAAGGATTTTAAGCGAAAAAAATCCGAATTTCTATTTAGAAAATTACAGACTTGAGTTATGAAAATATATCTGGACTTAAGTGGAGTAGTGGATTTATTTTTGAAAACAAAAATCAGATTTTTGAATTATTAAATAGAATTAACTAATTTGAATAAAAATTTGTTAATGAAATTTTGAATCCAAGTTGGACTTTGATTAAGCGAACTGGATTTGTAAATTCATATCTGGAATCTAATTTTGAAATTTGATTTGAAAATGATATTTGATTGTTTTATAAAAAATTAATTTATATTTGAACGGGATATGTTCAAATAAGAAGTGAAATAGGCAAAGAACTAATGAAAGAATAAATTAGCGAATCGAGTTTAAAATGACTGGATTGAGTTATAATAAATTGGGAATGGATAGATATGTGTTAGACAGGTATGAAATGAAGTATATGAAGTATATGAAGTGATATATATTGAAATGTTCGACAAAAAGGTACATGTTTAAATTCCATATGAGATTTTATGTGCCATATCGGCTAGCCGCTTGGCTTTTTCTTTTTATTTGTGATTGGAGAGGCCTGTGCGGTGGTTTGGGGATTTTCCCGATGCTCTCGGTACAAAGGAGGTTATGGCGAATTTTTTCGGAAATTTAAGGAGTTAGAATATTTTTAAGAAAATTTGACAGTCAGAAATCAATGTATCGATATATATATATATATATATATAACTCGATAAGGAAACAAAATTAAAATAAAATATTATAAACAAAAAGGAGATTTATAATTAAATATGATAAAATTAGAAAGCGAAACATATACGGGTTTAAAAATGAATAATTGGTTTGTATGATGTTGATTATTCGAGTTAGCAGTCTTGTTTGTTTTGAAGTTAATAATATTTTCAGTCAAGGTCTGAGAGGTAATTATACCGCAACTTGATTGATTTCATTATTAGCTGATAAATAGCAAGATTCAATATCGAAGAGAAATGTTTAAAGAAATTTAGTCGAAGTATTTTGGGTTGTTCTAAAGATGTTTTACATAACATTTGTTTTAACCCAATAAGTGGAAATTTTGGAAATATAATAGTAAATATTTCCTAAGTCTAAAAATGAATGGTCGGGAAAGAGATAAGTAATTGGAATATTTTCCAATTATAAATAGAATATATTTTCTACGTATTGGAAATAAAATGAGGCGATATATGGAAATGTTTTCCAAAAAGCGTAGGAGGCCAAGATGATTATTGAAAATATTTGGTTAACAAATATTGATAGGGAAATGAAGAAGTGAATAAATTAATGAAATATTAATTAACAGGCCCAGTGATTGATTGATGTTATGGATGAATGGAATGTATGTTTATTTTTCTTCGATAGTTAAATAATTGACTATCGAAGTGTTTGCCAATACCGTTGTCAATATGGAGAGACCAGTTGGATTGTTATCCGAGAACCACTCTGTATTGGCAGTAGCGTTGCGAATCAGATTATATGAAGATAATCAAAGACAGAGTAAAGTGCAAGGACTTTTTCTATTAATAGAAATGGTGCCTTCGGTTTCGTTCAATCCTAGAACGAACGTATATGGACGAATGTCTGACAGAGTATTTCCAATGATCGAATATATTGGTCTGTATAAATATACATGGTGGCAACGGATTTATTCCCTTTGCATAATATCCAGAATATATTTGTGCAAATAAATTAGTGATTAACGGATCTGACGATGTGGCATTCAAGGTGATTGTGATATCAGTAAATGATATGTAATCGTAGCCTCAGACCTCAACAACCGGGAAATGACAAAAATCGGGCAGGCAACATGGCTATGTGGGTCGCTCCCATTAGGGTGTATAATCACCTATCTAGAGAAATTCCTTTTACTTCTTAAATCTATCGATGGTGTTCCTTTTCGGGAAACGGTTGCTGATCCTAACCGTTGGTGATATACATTCGATACACTCAAGCAAAATGAGTGGTTGGTCATGTGTGGGCCGGGTTACAAGTGTTCTTGTTGAACCCAATGTATTCCTCTCTAGAGATACACTATCGGAAGGTGGTTCCATACCTTGTCATGTTGGAAATCCAATCTCCAATAAGCGCCCTGCGGTTTTTGATTTTATATTATATATGGAGCGTGAATTGCAAGCGTTTTGCTAGATGCTATTTATTCGATGTAGACATTATTATAATATCACTGGATTTTCGTATCAAAGTATTTTGGGTTATCGTAAGGTAAAAACCATCCGTGTTTATGTGTGGATCGGTCTTATGATTATCATTTCTTTTGAAAGGATTTTGAAAGTAAAACAAATGGTTGGAGTTTACTCACACCAGTCCCATGACTGACCCATAGTTTATTTTGTTTTGTTTTCACTAAACTCTTGGGTGCCCAAATTTGTACGGGCAGTCAAGTAGTCGGGATTTTTCAGATTCACTTGGAAGAGCTGGAAGAGGCTTCACCAGTTAGCTATATATTATCATATTTCCGCTGTGTACTATGTCGTATCTGGAAACAGGAGTTTATAACTTTTCCAGGAATAATTATTGTGCTCTGATAATGGTATGTATATGCAGTTACTGATTTGTATTTCAAAAGTTATGTTATTTAATATATTTTATTCGTTCCGCTGTGAGATTTCTGTTCTTCGTTTTTCTTATATTCTAATAATTCTTTTTTTCTATTTCTCATCCTCCAAGTTCTTTCTAATAATGATTCGTATTTCTGTGTGATTTGGGTTGGACATGTGGTGTTATTAGTCAACTCAGATAGTACAGATTTGCGGGCCGTTACATACGAACTTAAAAATACCTCGAAATCCTCTTATTTTAGTTTCAAGTTATTATTTTGAAAATATTTTATAACTCGCAGTTTGACAAGTCTATTGCCGTTATAACAGATGTTAGGCATACGCTGGCCAAGCGCAAGACTAAAATCTCCAAGTACTAAATATCCTTTCTTCAACTCCTAGTAAAAATATTTCAAAAAAAATCTTTTTAAAAGAAACAAATACGGAAAGTACCAATGTGATATTGATATGTTGATTGTTCATGAATCGTAGATACACAATGGTTTCATCTGGGTTCCCCAGAAAACATCTGTGTCCGTAAGAATTCACTTCCCTGCGAATTTCGTTATGGACAGATCAACGGAAGATATTTTAAGAGTCAAAAGAAAAACTGAGGTCAATGAGCATTGACTTCTCTATCTCATGGTCATGAAAATAAATTATCAAATTATGAAGATAAATCAACACACGAGGATCAATCAAGTCACAAGGGCAATTCACGTCACGAAGATGAATCAAGAGACGAAGACATAGTGCTGCATCAAACCGGTGGCTCAAACATCACTAATGGACTTTAAACATTGCATGGCTCCATTCTACCTTTAGTAACTCTAATGGTTACATCTCTTTCACGTGTAGATATGCTATGTGGATCGCAGGTACACAGTGGTTATGCCCGATTCCCTCAAGAAACATCCATACCCATAAGCTTTCACAGCTTTGCGGATTACGCCATTATCACGACCGTCAATCGCAGCAGACATAATGGTTATGCTTGATTCCCCCAAGAAACATTTGTCCGTCGTAGGCCATCTACAACCCTGCGACTTACGCTACACGATCGTGTTCTTTCAGACAACTCGAGTTTTATGTCCGGATAACTTACTACCACTAGCAGCTCATCTCATTAAGCTTGAAATTCAAAGGAGAAGGATGGTATTTCCCTTATCTTGACTTGAAAACATATAGTACTTTATTTCATAAATCATACTTAAGTCACTTACATGAGATTTTCTTCCCAAATCATATTTCAAATATCTCGTTCTTTTATAAATTCTGTTATATAAGATTTCATTTCAAATCGATTATCTTCCAAATCAATAATTTTCAATTTCACCAAATTCTTACATAAGTTTTCGGAAACTTCTATTTCCAATATCTAAAACTGAATATCCTCAAATTCCATTCTAATTTCGGAACTTTAGTTTCATGTCTTAATCAACTCAGCTATTGGATATCCTTTCAACTAACATTTTTGAGTTCATTGGTAATAAACTAAATTTTCTTTCAAATTCCAATTATTAAATTCATCGCTTTAACTCAAATCTCTATGCCCTCAAAGTCTCAGAATTTTTCTTCTTATCACAAATTTCTCCATAACGCATTATCACTCATTCACATTTACATCCTCCGACCAAAAATTAGCAAGTGAACAATTCCATAAGTATCAACCATGAAGGCCGAAACCAACATTAGATCAACACTCAAGAAATTATTCAACTTAACTAATCTCTAGTTAATTACTAATTTCCTTAACTTAATTTCTTATCAAATCATTCCTTACACAATTCTCAAATTCAATTTACGAATCTACCTCTCTTTACGTTCTGCCGTCTTTCGTTCGACGTACGACATTATGTTCTTCAGTCCTTGCCATTCTAATTTATCAAAACACCTTAGCCACTCACGATCCTTTTGAAAACACTTCTAGTTATCATACTTAATTTCTATAATTCTAGAAAATCTCTTATCACCATTGGAAAGAATTTCCTGATATTCACAAATCTTTATTTTCGATTGAAAATACACCTTATTCTCATGGGAACATTTCTAAATTCTTTATTTAGGCTAAAACAGATATTTAATACACACCGCTATTTTCACTTAACTGCTAACATTCATTTCTTACTCCATTTAACCACTTTGGCTATCGAATCTTAACCATTTCTTAGTCAACAATGAAGTCAATCAAGTTGGGATATATTTAACTCTCAGATCTTAACTGAACAACATTATTAACTTCAAAATAGACAAGATTCCCCACTTCAAACACCAACAAAACATTTATTCTCAAAATTTCTGATTCTAAGTTAAGAATTTATTTCCTTTATAATAATCGTTGATTATAACAATAATTCACACCTTCGAAATAATTAACTTTAAAATATACTTTATTCGTTAATCTGAATACATAAATAATTAACTAATAATATATTAAATTTTAATTTAAAATGGAAAGTAAATAGCATTTCCCTGGAATTTTACATCATTAACTTCCATAAATAACTTCCCTTTTGAATAATCTGTTAGTCAACATCATATTCCGATCTTCAAAAAATCTCATTTTATTTTTATTTCGAACTTCGGAATAATCTCACCTTGTTGGTCACTCCATTCCTTTTATTCTCAATTTTATTTGCAACACTTTTTATTCCAAACGTTATTTACTTCTTAAAAGTAAATATTATTCCTTTTTATCTAAACACGTCACAACAAACTAGCTTCAAATTCATTTAAATATAGGTTCAAATCTTTTTAAAATCTTCATACGTATTTCGCTCCATTTGCGTTTCTTGTTTACAATTCACTTTTTGTTCGTTAATTCACAAGTTTATAACTTACTATTGAATTCTATATATTCGATTATACATTATTGGTCCGAAACCAATTATAATTTGTCTTGCCATGTTCTAACTAAATTAAACAAATTTAACACAGTCGTATTCCAATTACACCCTTTTCAATTTTTATTACATTAATTTATATTCTGAATATCTAAACCAAATTTCATCGTTTCATTCTTTTTGAAACGATTTCAAATTTCCTCTTTACTTCAACTCCTCATCTCAATTCTTATTTCAATACATTTTAATCGTTTTTTATTGCTAAAATACACGATTAGAGGAATTTATTTACCGCTTTTCTTATACTTATTTTTCTTGTATACCATTCGAAGATGGGTTTGCGATTCAATCCTAAGAGAACTTATTGAAGAACAACTATGGAAAATCTGGATTCGAAGACTAGGGATTCCAAATAAATTTTAAATCACAAAATAATTTTTTATTTCCACTGTTATCAATTCAAAAATACTACTTTTCAAAATATACAATATTTTCAGAATAATTCACCTTTTAAAATTTTTTTTAAACTTGTTTATACTTTGTATTTCGAAACCTTTTTATTTTCAAAAATTCGTTTTTCAAGCATCAATTCTACTCATATTAAACCCGATAAGCTACGCTTTGAATAAACCAAAGCTTTGATACCACTTGTAACGTCCCGCCATTTTGACCCCTTCAAATCGGTAATTAAACCAACTTAAAATTTTCAAACTGATGGTTCATTATTTAGCTTACAGAGTTTAAAACACAAAATCAACAAAGAAAATACAGAATAAATAAATAACACAACATTGAACATATAATAGAAATTTATATATAACAGAATTAAAATACAAGATTTTCAATTCAATATAGTGGAATATAAAACTACAGTTCAAATACAAAAAAATATTTACTAGTTTAAAATCTTCGGAGTGCGCCGTCTTTGGAATCCCCAGCTTCGCCAATCTTCTAATCCTAAGCTATGATATTTAAATCTGTAATGCTCGGGTCTGACCCGAGTGTTCCATGCAAAAACATAAAACACCCGAGTCAAGATTAAATCATAGTTCAAGTAAAATAATTTCAATATAAACGAAATAAAATTGTAAATCTTAATAACCATTAAATATTCGAGTATCAATCCATAAGGACAACTGCGAACGGAAATTTATCAAAATCATAGTGATCCGAGATAGAACAGGTCAAGGCAACATATGCATTTATGTATCTCAGTATACCGATGACATGTGTGTATATATATACAATGAAAATTATATACACATGTGTTGCATCAGCCACTCATGTAAACAAAAAAAAAATCGAGCTCTAAGAAATCAAGACAGGATACACAGTTTTCTAGCCAGATATAACCGGTAACAAGGCAATATATGTGTGAGCAGTTTCATATAACTAAGTCAATAGATAGCAAAACATGTGTGCAAAAGTCCATATAGGGATCACATAATCCTTCCCATGTCTACAGGATATATTATCGGTGGCCTTATTCAATCCATACCATTTACTTTTCCCAGGCCAGTAGAGTAAGGCAAACAAGATTTGTCATTCATCACATTTCAGGTCAGTAGCAAATGATCAGAGCCAAGAAGATGATATAGGTCGAAGTAATAACCGACCAATGGATAAAAACATGATAGATTTTTACGACTGAAATAACACAGTAAATAAAATGGAGGCAAGCTCATGGTAAACTGCCCAGCAAAGTAGTACAACAACGAGCAATAAAAGTCTCATTTTTGGATCGTAGGCCATTTAATAGTTGGACAAAATAGCCAATAAAATATAGATATAACTAAAATTCCTACCATTTAATATATGCAGATAATTTAATGCTACCTGAACAAATGGAAAATTGTGTCACTCATAAAATGTTCTCTTGAGAGGGAATAGTAGCTAAATTTAATAAATGAACATACTCATCTTAAAATAAGGTACAGGATGATGTTTTTTTAATGGTAAACAAACACTGGAACTCAGAAAAGCAATATCAAAAAATTCTACTCGTTAACATGAAATTAGAAACTTTTTCGAATTCTAGTTTCATAAAAACTATATTCTGGGTTATTTCCAGATTTAACAATACTTTTCATTTACTCACGTATGTGAACCTAGTTTATTAAACAAGGGAATTTGTTGTTCTAAAATGTCAGAAATATTCGAACATGAATTCGAAATAAATTGATAGCAAAATAACCCGGTTTATAAAACAAGCAGAAAGTTTATTGTTGATACGACCTGAACTTCCCCGTAAAGGAAAGCCTGGATTGAGTTGAGAACATGACGAATCAGAACATAGACAGAAGAACATTTCATTGCTTATTACAACAATTTACATCAGAGTACAAGAATATACAGAGTATGAATAAATATTATACATCAGAGAAATATCATAGATTTAAATTACAATGCACCGTAAAAATAATACATAACACAACTGAAACAAAAATACGGATACAGAGCTTTCCAAATATCATTCCAGTAGTGAACCAGGATCTTGTGAATATAAATCTGCAAAACCAAAACTACTAGCTGCCCATGTGGAAAAAGGGGCACCTAGAGTTTAGGTTAAAACAATAAACTCCAGATCAGTCATGTGACTAGTGTGAGAACCAAAACAGTTATTTAAAACTTTACTTTGAAATATAGTATATCAGGAGACCACGCCGTATAACATGGAACGGGTTTCCTTCCAAGAATACTGGTGCATAGAATAAAAAACGCAATGCTTTTTGGAAAAATAAAGCTATTATAAGACCCAGGTCCCATCACACAATGCAACGCAAGCCGGAGGATAGGGTTTTCCCTTATAATAGCCAAACATGCTTAGTACGTTTAAGTGTATAGTGTCAAAACAACTTCAAATATAAATGTATCAAACCTAGACGGCATGGGTACCATTTACCATGTCCCCATACTAGGCTCTACAATCAAAACCGAAATTTCAAGTATTGGAAATTGGATTTCCGTCATGAGTCAAGGCAAGGGATGTTCTTCTTTCCCGCTTCGAGACACTCTAGCAAGTGCCTCAGGACTACACACTCTGTGCAACCCTGGAATCCTGCAGTGCTGGTCCACTCAAAGCGCAAAAGTGGATTGGTTATACCTGAACACACGTTCTCGGACCTAAAGGACCCATCCATCAGCTCCGTAGTAACCGATATATCCGAGGTGCCTCGCATTCCAACAAACCACATAGGTAAAAATATATAAATGTTAGGGCGTGTAAAACCCCGACACCACCCATATCTAGACTGAAACATCATGCACTCACTGCGTTCCCTTATCTCGTTTTTGACTCATACCGAGGTGTGAGCCTCGCGAATTAACGCTATACACAAAGCGGTGCTATACTAAAGCTATGCTTTGATCATCAACCACAAGACACTGCTTTTCAATAGAAGCCTTGATCATTTGCATATCAGCATGCAACATAGGTAATTCATGTCATGCGACTGTTATCTATCGATATATAACCTCTGAGCTCGTACATCTCAATAAAGGGCATTAAGCAAGAGAATTAATTCTCTGCCGCCAGCAAATATATATTTAATAGAAATCAATCAAAACAGAATAAAATCCAATGTCAGACACACAATCCATTTACAAGTTCGTTCTGGTTCTGAACGAAACCAGAGGCACCATATTCCTCATCCCGTATGTCCAATACAGGAGAGAGGCCCTCGCATATCCGTTGATCTCCAAGTACGTCTGGATGATCACCACTTATTAACTCGTCTTGGGTGTACAACCCAACCAAGACATCAGTAATCATCCAAACGACGTGAAGACCTCCGGTCTTCAACCACCGCTGTGACGACCCCAAACTTCCAAGTAACGAAAGTAAGGAAAATCGTATGGAACATAACACAACTAGAACAATAAAAGATCTCAAAGTATAGCAGAACATATAAATCATTGCAGCGGAAAGAAATGTCATTACAAACATCATCACTGAAACATCAGGGTATGCAGCTGTAACACCCCGTATTTTTAATGTAATTAAAAATGTATATATATCCACAGATAAGATTAATATGGTGATGTATAATGAAAATTAATTAATATATGAAAAAAAAGATTGGTTGCATGTGATGTAAATATGTTGCATGCACTGATTTGCAAACATAATGCATTAACATTAAAAGAAAAAGATTCATGCATTGGTTTAATTTAAGTATTGTAACTAACATGAAAAAGAGAAGTAAGGAAAGAACAATAATTATCATTGTTCTAAGACTTATTAACAAAAGACTTTGTAGCTCAGTTGGTTAAGGCATTGGATTTGAAACATGGAGGTTGGGGGTTCGAACCCCGGCGACAGCATAATTTTTTATCTTTGTTTAAGAGAGGGCCAACTGAACATGCAAATATATGTACAAATTCAAAATTTGAAAGGATAAGAACATACATATAAGGAAATAAAGAAAATATATATATACATATGAGAATATAAATATATATATATATATATATGCAAAAATATATGTATACGAAAGATAAAATTCAAGATAAGGCTACAGTCAATGAAATATGGCAACATCATTTGGATTTTGAAAATAAAATGAAAGTTGTGCGTATATATATACGCGTAAAATGGACGTTAGAGGAATTGTATACATATAAGAATGTTTCATGTGAATAAAACAGTTAAATAAATTCCAGAAATTCAAAAGTTCGAAAATCAAACTTCTACGCCAAAACAATTCATTCGAAATTCAAATTTCTACGCCAAAATAGCTTGTGGGACCCAATGCTGACTCAGCACTGCGTGTATGATAAGGTTTGGCTAGATTTATCTACGTACCTGGACTATTTTCTTAACTGGGTTCAATGCTGACTCAGCGCTGCGTGTACGATAAGGTCTTGAGCAGCTATATAAACAGCCCTAGTCTTCATTCTCTTTGCACCAATTCTCTTCTATCCTTATCCTGCTAAGATTCATGGCTTCTTCCCCTCCTCTAAATTTTCTTAAATAATTAAAATAAAATATAAATTCAAGACATGGAGATGCTGCTCAAATCTGTTCAAGAGAAGATTCAAATCAAAGTGAAGAATTCAAAGGCTAAATCAACAAACCTCGAGCAACGACATACGAATCTTAGCATCGTCGTTCTTCTATTCTAGATCTAATTTCTGTAAGTTAGTTATTTCTAGATTTGAACATTTTATTTTTATTTGTGACATGAAATTAAAAGGATATAAGAAAAATGCCTAATCTCTTCAATTGGATCTGTGTTTATTTAAGTTTTTGGATCTAATTCTTGACTATGGCCCAGAACATACTATGACTTTGATTGACGGCCTATGACTATTGAACAAAGAGGATATGCCTATGCCTATGATCACGATTATGAGAACTATGACCATGAACCTATTGCCTTTGAATTACGAACATGAACCTTGATTTGGGACATACAACATATGACTATGACAGTGCCTATAACAATGACTTATGACTATGGGAATTATTTTCCCTTTTGGACTATGAACATTGCCTATAACTATGAACATTGCCTATGACTGTGACTGTGACTACGAGGATTATTTCCTTGACTAAGACTATGCCTTGGATTTGGAAACATAAACTATTGCATATGATTCATAATTAGGAAAATTGTTGCTTAAGTTTTGTGGCTATGAAATTGGGTCTAAACCCGATTATCTATTTTATCTGTTCCTTGGTTTTCTTTGGTTTTAGACTGTGGGAATTTACCTATTCAGTTAGGTCTACCCATATTCTTGAACCTATTCTATCTATTTTTGGTTTTAGACTGTGGGAATTTACCTATTAAGTTAGGTCTACCCATATTCTTGAACCTGCGTCGTTATCCAAACCTTTTTTGCCAGTTATTATCCCTTTTCATAGCATCTTTTCATTCCCTATTTTCTACGAATCTAGGTTCATTTACAATCTAGGTTAAATCACGATTTTACGAATGGTGGGAATGCAATTTGGGGAAAATATGAAAATGAACATAAACGTAGTTTAACTTGGAAATTGGCATAAATTGGGAACATGTATTATGACATGTTCATAGAAATGCAAATTAGATAAATTTGACATGAATTATAAGATGTGTAATTTGAATCTAGTATTGACATGTAAATCTAGCATTTACATGAATAGTGAACTAGAGTAATAAGTCTAGTTTGACGTAAATTAGAATGTTGAATCGGAATTAGATTAGCTAATTTGGCACGATAAGTATATTGGCATAATTGTGAAATTGGCCATAATTGAGAATAACTGTCAGGATTAGAAAAATCATGGTTAGTGACACTTAATTTGGTAAAATCCACATACCAAAAAGCATAAATATGATTTAGAAGGGGAAATGGGCCATAAGAATAAATGTTGACAGTTTACATTAAAAGAGTAATTGGGAAATAAGTAAATTAGGATTAATTTACTTATAGAATTTGTCCTAAAAGAGGAAATGTAAATTTAGACAAAATTAAAGGTTTATTAACGACATCTCTTTTAATGACACACCAAAAAGATCTAGGGTGACAGAGAGGATAGTGTCTAGGCTTGAGTTTGGAAAATACAAGTTTCCTGCTCTCCCTGGCTATCCCTAACTGATCCGACGAACGGGATGGTTACTTTCAAAACTTGATTAGAAAATAAGTTGAAACCTTTTGAACTTAGAAAACACGAATATGCCCAACCCGAGGTTAGATTGAGTTGCGATGTAAACCTGCACGGAACCAACCGGCACATCCAGTAGTCGCAACAATACCTGTCTAATGTGAGTGGTAGCGGCTTTAATTCATTTAATTAAAGCTAGAACAAGAATGGTAGGGTTAAATTCACTAAGACACTTAACCAATTCAACATGACAACCAGACTGGTGAGTGGGGTTATGTGAAAACCCGTAACTTCCCCGGTTGGGAAAGCGCGGATAGTTCGAGAACAAGCCACATCAAAACGCAGACGGAAGAACATTTCATTGTATATTACAACAATGCATCAGATTACAAGAATATACAGAGTATAAATGAATATTACACAGAAATATCAGAGATTTAAATTACATTTAAATACATCGCAGCGGAAAATAATACAATACACAACTAGAAGAGATATACGGACACAAAGCTTTCCGGATATCGTTCCAGCTGTAAACCAGGATCCTGTGAATATAAATCTGCAAAACCAAAACTACTAGCTGCCCGTGTCAAAATAGGGGGCACCCAGAGTTTAGGTTAAAACAATAAATTCCAGGTCAGTCATGTGACTGGTGTGAGAACAAAAATAGTTAATCTTTATTTTTAAAGTTAGGTAAATCAAGGGACCACGCCGTATAACACGGAACGGGTTTCCTCCCAAGAGTACCAGTGCATAAAACAAACAACGCAATGCTAAATAAAGAAAAATGAAGCTGTTATAAGACCCAGGTCCTATCACACAATGCAACGCAAGCCGGGGGATAGGGTTTTCCCTTATAACAGCCAAAGAATGCTTGATACGTTTAAAACAAATCGTTTGATACTAATTATAAGTGTATAGTGTATAAAACAACTTCAAATCATAAGTATCAATCATAGGAGGCATGGGTACCATATATCATGTTGCCATACCAGTTCTATAATTAAAACCGCAAAATCACGTATTTGGAAATTGGATTTCCATCTATGAACCGAGGCCAGGGATCGTCCTCTACCGATTCGAGACTCTCTAGCCCGAGCCTCAGGAAAGTACTCAGTCAAGCCTTGGAGCGACAGGGCCGGTCCACCGATGTGGATTAAAATGCCTGAACACTACGTTTCCCCGCCCTTTGGGGCGTAAATGAGCCAACGAATGGCTCCATCGGACCCGGATCGTCCGATCTAACCGAGGCGCCTCGCAACAGCAACAACCACACAGGTGAAAAGTATATAAATGTCAGGGCTGGAAGGTCACTGACACCACCCTAGCTAGAAAGAAACGCATGCCCTCCCTGAGGTCCTCTCCCGTTTTTGGTTCACAACCGGGGTGCGAAACTCGCGAAGTAAACGTTACACAAAGCTACGCCACAAAGGCCGTGCTTTGATCATCACCACAAGACTTTGCTTTTCAACAGAAGCCTCGATCAATTGCCACTTAGGCGTGCCACACAGGCAATTCACTCCATGCGTTTGATATCCATCAATATATAACCCCTGAGCTCGTACGTCTCAGAGAAGGGCGTTAAGCAAGAGAATAAATTCTCCGCCGCCAAACAGATATATATTTAATAGAGATCAATCACACGGACTAAAATCCAATGTCAGACACACAGTCCATTTGCAAGTCTGTTCTGGGTCTGAACGAAACCGGAGGCACCTAGTACCCCGCATATCCATCGATCTCCAAGTACGTCTGGATGATCACCAACTGTTTCCATCTTCTTGGGTGTACAGCCCAATCAAGATCATCAGTAATCACCCAAACGACGTGAATACTTCCGGTCTTCAACCACCGTCTTCATCTTCGACTTATCGTCGTATCAGTTATTCGGAATGGGATAAACCCGGTCTTTCCGAACAACTCGCGTATATTTTGAATAAGTGTTACACAAACACAACATACGCCTCATTCCAATTCATCAGTCACTAACCGTAAATTAATCAAGAGAATAATTCCCCAAATATTAACCCCGAAGGCCGAAACCAACATCATATCAATATCCAGAAAACCATTCTGCTTGGCTAACCGACAGTTAGTTTCTAAATTTCACATTCATAGGGAAAGGTTCCCATAAATTTTATCAAAGATAAATTCTTTATATTTATTCTTTAATCTATTTTTGAATATCAATTCAAACTAGTCGGGATTAGTGAACCTTACCGAAGTAATCATTTGTTTTAATTTCCCAATCCCAACCTATTCATCCCATGAAGTAAAACTGGTTATACTTCATATCTAACACCACGGTGTTATCGGTAAATTCAATTACCATTTCACGTTCAAATCTAATTAAAGATTTAACTAACGCCTGGAGCAAAATTGGTGATACTCCATCCTCGATCATTTCAATCTAATTAAAGATTCGTTAAAACTCCACTTAGTTTTAATCGTTAACTGGGTTAAAGAACCAATGTCATTTAAAACACAGCCCACAATAAACCCAAAATCACATTCATTAATTATCGGGTTAAAGAACAAGTGTTATTTTAAAACACTGTTCACGATAAACCCAAAAATCAATATCAATTCAATTCCAATTAAATATTATTTAATTGGTACACTTCATTAAATCTAAATAAAAAGATTTAATCTTTTATCAACTGGGTTCAAGAACAGTGTTAATGAAGACACCATTCACGACAAACCCAAATAACATTTGATATTAAACACAAGGCTCTGAATAGAAAATATACCGGCTTATATTCAATATCAAATTCTACGACTAACAAATATCGTATTGGAAATAACGATATATATATCTTTCAAATTCCCATAACAATATCTGTATCCTCACGAAATCCAACATCGAAATAATCCAAAGACAATTTCGATTCAAATCCATTCCAATATAATTATTGGAAATTCTGGTTATTTTTCAAAGCCATTTCTAATCCAGTTTATTTATTTTAAAAATAAATAGAATTATAATTCTAGTTCAAAACTAGTTCATTTCGATAAAAATCTATTTTTATCTTTTCAAATATGAAGTTTTTCATCCCAATTCTTTCTAAATCATTTCTTATGATTTTACACCAATTATTACTATTTTTAATAATTTTATCAAGGCCCGTACAGTAGATTTCCATCAACGGCCATCGAACTGCACTTACAGCGACCTTTTTCAAATTTGATTTGGACATAATTCCAAATCCAACTGTTAGATTTCTAAATTTCAATATTCGTTAGAAAGCTCTTTTCGTTCGGTTCCGGTTTCAGGAGAATCCGACGGTCGGATCTCCCGCAATATCCGTTCGAAGTCAATGGTCGAAATTCGCGAACTGCCGCGGCGCGGCGCTTTCTATTCAGGCCATTATATTATATTATATATATATATATAATATATACTTCGTCGATTTCCTTACGAAATGAATTTTATAAATCGTTTTAAATTCGTTTTTAAAACGGTTTCAACTTCATATTCAATTTCAAATCAAAATTGAATATTCCAATATAAATTCGGTTTAAATTCATTTCAAATTGATTTCAATTCAATTTCGATTTTAATTCGATTTGAATTCATTTTTCTTTTCAATTCAATACGAATCCGTTTTAAATTCAATTCACTTCGAATTCGTTTTATTTTCAATTCAATTCGAATTCGTTTTACATTCAATTTGAATTCAATTCTATTCATTTCGATAAATCAGATTTTGAAATCATTTTCGATATTCATTATAGAATGAATAAAATCGATATAAATATCGTTCACGTCAAAATGGCGTCAATCTAATCAATACGGCTTCATATATTCCTATTTTCCAATATCCTATTTCAAATATTTCTTCTTCAAATATTTCTATTTTAAAACTGGAATGAGGCCCAATCAATTACCATATAATGTTAATTATATGGATTTTCTACAACACATGTATATATCAACAACGATGAATACTCAACCATCACCCAAAGTGCATTCTACACTGTATAAGCATCAAATATAAATATTCCACGCTTATAACAGCCTACCAATCTATCGATCGACATACAACTAAACAATCGGGATTAGTGTATGTCAAATATCATCCCAATACCCGTGTGGGGTTTCAAGCCATCAAACACAGATTTTTATTTGTGCAGTTGGGCGATGTGTAAAATTTATCGTCCCAATCAATGTCCTTCAAATAGATGTACATAAACAAACCGTCCGGTTTGTAAATGAATATTTATTTATTCACATTCACGTTAAAAATTATATTTTTAACGATAAAATATTTTATTTTAACACATGAATTTTTATTCAGTTCATTTACAAAATAAAAATGATATTTTTATTTTTCTAACTTATTTTAGAAAATATCGGCGGCATAACGGCACGATACTAGAAACGGGACGAGGCCTAGCCTTATCCCCGGTCTAGTGAAGGCCCACGCCATTCACACATCAATCAATCCATTTAATTTCACCAAACAATTTAATCTAATCAAATAATCTAACTAATTTTGCAATCAAACAAAAAAGTCCATGGTCTGTGGACGATTGTGTCGGGTGCTACTAAGCACTGTCTGCATCCTAGTATATATATATATATATATATATATATAACTAGAAAAAGAAATTGAAAGGTGAGAAATTCTCACAGATAGCTATCCAATATCACGACTCTTCATTTGATAGGAATCTTCCTCGTTATCGCATCTTCGTCATCTTCGTTGCTGTAGCCACTACATATGCAAAAATCATATTTTTACTTCGCTATTCAATATATAAAAATCGAATTTTTACCCCGCTATTCAATATATAAAAATCGAATTTTTACCTCGCTATTTAATTTAGATAAAAATTATATTTTTACATTGCTACTATATAGATAAAAATTATATTTTTATCCCGCTATTCTTCATATAAAGATTTCGCCTTTTCAAATATATCATTATAAAAATCACATTTTTATTTTTCTACACATATAAAGATGCTATTTTTAATATTCCTATCATGTAAACATTATATTTTTAACACTTTAAAAATATAAAAATCATATTTCTACCACTTCTATATAGTAAAGATTATATTTTTAATACTTTAAAAATATAAAAATCATATTTTTATAATCGCTATATAGTAAAGACTATATTTTTAATACTTTAAAAATATAAAAATCATATTTTTAACTTCTCTATATAATAAAAATTATATTTTTACAACGCCCACCTCATAATAAAAATCCCATCTTTTCTATGAACAAAATCCTATTTTTGATTATGCAAAATTCGAACCTTTCACTCATATATTGTATTCAATAAAAATCGGATTCTTATTATTAAATAGCATAAAAAGAGTAGCAAGAAAACACACCTTCTTTTCTTTGCCAAAAATTGATTTTTCTGTTGTAGGAGGGCCCCACGGTGGAGATAGCTGTTGGGGATGGTGGCTGCGAGGTGTTGGAGCTAGGGGGAGGTCGCGGTTGGGTAGGGGAGAAGCGGTGGGGTCAGGGTGGTCTGGGCGGCGGGTTCCTGCTCGAGACGGAGGGGCTCAAAACAGCGGAGGAGGGTGCGATGGGGAGAGAGGGAGGATCGGAGGGTGGCGGCTGCTCCGACGAGGGGGTAGGCAGGGCGGTGGTTGGCGTTGGTGGTGGAACGTCGAAGTCTGGGCGGCGCGATTAATTAGGGCATAGGTTTTTTTCTTCTTTGTTTTGAAATAAACGGGGGGAGGGGGGGGTCGGCTGATAAAAGGAGAAGATTATATTTTTTTAATTTATATTCTCATAAAGTAACTTTTTCTATCGACTTCAGAATCGAACCCACCGCCTGTCGTCCATAGCGTTTTACCCCCATTCCGAACACAATGGGATATGTATCTTAGGTTGATTCGAACGTTACGATCAGGTTCCGTTGAATTTACATTTAAATCGCTATTTTGAATTTTAAACGTACATTTCAAATTACCGGGGTCACATACTAACTAGAAAAATTCCAGAAAAATATTTTCTAGCTTCGTACTGACGGTACGGTCCTAACAAAACTAGTTTCGTCGAATTCTGAGACCGTTAGAGAAATGGCCAATTTCCGGTCGATTAAAATCCACTGAAACTAGTCAAACGCGTTTTCCTTTTCCACGCTCACATATTGATTCGAAAAATTATGAAATTTGAAACCTAGCAATAATTTAACATCACGGACCCAACAAAACTGGTTTCGTCGAAATCCGAGGTCGTTTGCAAAATTTCCATTTTTAAGGGCCTGAATTCCATAGCGACTATTCAGAATTTTCAACTGGACATATCTTTTGATTCCCGTTATGAAATTTCGATTTTTCGAATTCGTTGGAAAGATATTATGAATTAGATCCTATTGTTTTTGGTTTCACTAAAATCCGGATTGTTTTGCACCCGGTACATTCAATTGAAGTTTGAAATCGAATTATCGAACTACCGCGCCATTTTCCATTCCTATTATAATTATGTATAATTATTTATATTCTAATGACGACGTATATAATATATACAATCTAATTCTATTCAAAATAAATTTCTCATCGATATTATTTAAAATAATCTATTTTAAATAATCAAAATTCGCTAAAATTGCCGATATAAAATTTTTAAACTGGCCCAGATTTTCGGGTTGTTACAATCTCCCCCACTTAAAACTTTTCGTCCCCGAAAAGGAACAAAGTCGAAAGTGGTTTGATTAATCAACTCTACGTTTGATCTGGCTTCCATTCTCCAACTTTTCAGTTTCTGAGAATTTTCAAAGTTTCAAAAATTTGGCTAACACCCTAAATTTTCGAAAAATTTCGCCATAACCTCCCCTGCACCGGGAGCCACGGGAAAATCCCGAAATTGCCATACAGGCCTTCTGATCTCAAAAAGAAAAAGAAAAAGCCAAGCGGCTAGCCAATCGGCTCATAAAATCATCATCACCCAAACAAAACAGTAAATTATGGTAAACATGTACCTATTTGTCGGGCAAACAAATTTTATTCTTCTGCTCTAGCCCTTTGCTATGACCTGTTCAATGAAAGTACAAGTATATGCAAGCAAATGCGACACATTTTCAATACAACTCACTATTTGATCAAATTGGCTATATGGTTAAAATTTCAATTAATCAAAACAGTAATCAAACAACACAACCATCAATCAATTAGTTGATTAGCTTTTCAAATTCATAACTTTGATATATAGTCAAAAAATCAGATTTTTGATGCAAAATCACAACAACAAGCCCTATCTAATTTTGGTTCTCACACCAGTCTAACGGAAATATATAGAAATCTCGCTTTCGAAACTCGAATACCAATTCTGATGATGTCTAGACTATCATCAGAATCGTCTCCGGGCGACTAGAGTGTGATTCTATATCTATCCAGTATATTAAAACTTCAAATACACGCGGATCAGGCGTATACGCAAATTTTTTATATATAGCATTGTCCAAATCAATACAAATAAATAATCAAATACGAATAATTGATTTAAATTTTCAAAACAAAGATTGTTTTCACTTTTATTTTAAAAATTTACTCTTCGCAGTCGTTCTAGGATACTACTGATCCCATCTCTAACGAGTCATTCTCATTGGATATTACTAATCCAATATCTGATGAATTCTTTCGTATGGTTCTAATGTGTCTTGTTCTCTGAGCTTTGTAAACCAAAGCTCTGATACCAACTGTGAAAACCCGTAACTTCCCCGGTTGGGAAAGCGCGGATAGTTCGAGAACAAGCCACATCAAAACGCAGACGGAAGAACATTTCATTGTATATTACAACAATTCATCAGATTACAAGAATATACAGCGTATAAATGAATATTACACAGAAATATCAGAGATTTAAATTACATTTAAATACATCGCAGCGGAAAATAATACAATACACAACTAGAAGAGATATACGGATACAAAGCTTTTCAGATATCGTTCCAGCTGTAAACCAGGATCCTGTGAATATAAATCTGCAAAACCAAAACTACTAGCTGCCCGTGTCAAAATAGGGGGCACCCAGAGTTTAGGTTAAAACAATAAATTCCAGGTCAGTCATGTGACTGTTGTGAGAACTAAAACAGTTAATCTTTATTTTTAAAGTTAGGTAAATCAAGGGACCACGCCGTATAACACGGAACGGGTTTCCTCCCAAGAGTACCAGTGCATAAAACAAACAGCGCAATGCTAAATAAAGAAAAATGAAGCTGTTATAAGACCCAGGTCCTATCGCACAATGCAACGCAAGCCGGGGGATAGGGTTTTCCCTTATAACAGCCAAAGAATGCTTGATACGTTTAAAACAAATCGTTTGATACTAATTATAAGTGTATAGTGTATAAAACAACTTCAAATCATAAGTATCAATCATAGGTGGCATGGGTACCATATATCATGTTGCCATACTAGTTCTACAATTAAAACCGCAAAATCACGTATTTGGAAATTGGATTTCCATCTATGAACCGAGGCCAGGGATCGTCCTCTACCGATTCGAGACTCTCTAGCCCGAGCCTCAGGCAAGTACTCAGTCAAGCCTTGGAGCGACAGGGTCGGTCCACCGATGTGGATTAAAATGCCTGAACACTACGTTTCCCCGCCCTTTGGGGCATAAATGAGCCAACGAATGGCTCCATCGGACCCGGATCGTCCAATCTAACCGAGGCGCCTCGCAACAGCAACAACCACACAGGTGAAAAGTATATAAATGTCAGGGCTGGAAGGTCACTGACACCACCCTAGCTAGAAAGAAACGCATGCCCTCCCTGAGGTCCTCTCCCGTTTTTGGTTCACAACCGGGGTGCGAAACTCGCGAAGTAAACGTTACACAAAGCTACGCCACAAAGGCCGTGCTTTGATCATCACCACAAGACTTTGCTTTTCAACAGAAGCCTCGATCAATTGCCACTTAGGCATGCCACACAGGCAATTCACTCCATGCGTTTGATATCCATCAATATATAACCCCTGAGCTCGTACGTCACAGGGAAGGGCGTTAAGCAAGAGAATAAATTCTCCGCCGCCAAACAGATATATATTTAATAGAGATCAATCACATGGACTAAAATCCAATGTCGGACACACAGTCCATTTGCAAGTCCGTTCTGGGTCTGAACGAAACCGGAGGCACCTAGTACCCCGCATATCCATCGATCTCTAAGTACGTCTGGACGATCACCAACTGTTTCCATCTTCTTGGGTGTACAGCCCAATCAAGATCATCAGTAATCACCCAAACGACGTGAAGACTTCCGGTCTTCAACCACCGTCTTCATCTTCGACTTATCGTCGTATCAGTTATTCAGAATGGGATAAACCCGGTCTTTCCGAACAACTCGCGTATATTTTGAATAAGTGTTACACAAACACAACATACGCCTCATTCCAATTCATCAGTCACTAACCGTAAATTAATCAAGAGAATAATTCCCCAAATATTAACCCCGAAGGCCGAAACCAACATCAGATCAATATCCAGAAAACCATTCTGCTTGGCTAACCAGCAGCTAGTTTCTAAATTTCACATTCATAGGGAAAGGTTCCCATAAATTTTATCAAAGATAAATTCTTTATATTTATTCTTTAATCTATTTTTGAATATCAATTCAAACTAGTCGGGATTAGTGAACCTTACCGAAGTAATCATTTGTTTTAATTTCCCAATCCCAACCTATTCATCCCATGAAGTAAAACTGGTTATACTTCATATCTAACACCACGGTGTTATCGGTAAATTCAATTACCATTTCACGTTCAAATCTAATTAAAGATTTAACTAACGCCTGGAGCAAAACTAGTGATACTCCATCCTCGATCACTTCAATCTAATTAAAGATTCATTAAAATTCCACTTAGTTTTAATCGTTAACTGGGTTAAAGAACCAATGTCATTTAAAACACAGCCCACAATAAACCCAAAATCACATTCATTAATTATCGGGTTAAAGAACAAGTGTTATTTTAAAACACTGTTCACGATAAACCCAAAAATCAATATCAATTCAATTCCAATTAAATATTATTTAATTGGTACACTTCATTAAATCTAAATAAAAAGATTTAATCTTTTATCAACTGGGTTCAAGAACAGTGTTAATGAAGACACCATTCACGACAAACCCAAATAACATTTGATATTAAACACAAGGCTCTGAATAGAAAATATACCGGCTTATATTCAATATCAAATTCTACGACTAACAAATATCGTATTGGAAATAACGATATATATATCTTTCAAATTCCCATAACAATATCTGTATCATCACGAAATCCAACATCGAAATAATCCAAAGACAATTTCGATTCAAATCCATTCCAATATAACTATTGGAAATTCTGGTTATTTTTCAAAGCCATTTCTAATCCAGTTTATTTATTTTAAAAATAAATAGAATTATAATTCTAGTTCAAAACTAGTTCATTTCGATAAAAATCTATTTTTATCTTTTCAAATATGGAGTTTTTCATCCCAATTCTTTCTAAATCATTTCTTATGATTTTACACCAATTATTACAATTTTTAATAATTTTATCAAGGCCCGTACAGTTGATTTCCATCAACGGCCATCGAACTGCACTTACAACGACCTTTTTCAAATTTGATTTGGACATAATTCCAAATCCAACCGTTAGATTTCTAAATTTCAATATTCGTTAGAAAGCTCTTTTCGATACGAACCCAACGGTTCCGGTTTCAGGAGAATCCCACGGTCGGATCTCCCGCAATATCCGTTCGAAGTCAATGGTCGAAATTCGCGAACTGCCGCGGCGCGGCGCGTTCTATTCAGGCCATTATATTATATAATATATATATATATATAATATATACTTCGTCGATTTCCTTTCGAAATGAATTTTATAAATCGTTTTCAAAACGGTTTCAACTTCATATTCAATTTCAAATCAAAATTGAATATTCCAATATAAATTCGGTTTAAATTCATTTCAAATTGATTTCAATTCAATTTCGATTTTAATTCGATTTGAATTCATTTTGTTTTCAATTCAATTCAATACGAATCCGTTTTAAATTCAATTCACTTCGAATTCGTTTTATTTTCAATTCAATTCGAATTCGTTTTACATTCAATTCGATTTCAATTCGAATTCAATTCTATTCATTTCGATAAATCAGATTTTGAAATCATTTTCGATATTCATAATAGAATGAATAAAATCGATATAAATATCGTTCACGTCAAAATGGCGTCAATCTAATCAATACGGCTTCATATATTCCTATTTTCCAATATCCTATTTCAAATATTTCTTTTTCAAATATTTCTATTTTAAAACTGGAATGAGGCCTAATCAATTATCATATAATGTTAACTATATGGATTTTCTACAACACATGTATATATCAACAACGATGAATACTCAACCATCACCCAAAGTGCATTCTACACTGTATAAGCATCAAATATAAATATTCCACGCTTATAACAGCCTGTCAATCTATCGATCGACATACAACTAAACAATCGGGATTAGTGTACGTCAAATATCATCCCAATACCCGTGTGGGGTTTCAAGCCATCAAACACAGATTTTTATTTGTGCAGTTGGGCGATGTGTAAAATTTATCGTCCCAATCAATGTCCTTCAAATAGGTGTACATAAACAAACCGTCCAGTTTGTAAATGAATATTTATTTATTCACATTCACGTTAAAAATTATATTTTTAACGATAAATTATTTTATTTTAACACATGAACTTTTATTTAGTTCATTTACAAAATAAAAATGATATTTTTATTTTTCTAACTTATTTTAGAAAATATCGGCGGCATAACGGCACGATACTAGAAACGGGACGAGGCCTAGCCTTATCCCCGGTCTAGTGAAGGCCCACGCCATTCACACATCAATCAATCCATTTAATTTCACCAAACAATTTAATCTAATCAAATAATCTAACTAATTTTTGTAATCAAACAAACAAGTGCATGGTCTGTGGACGATTGTGTCGGGTGCTACTAAGCACCGTCTGCATCCTAGTATATATATATATATAACTAGAAAAAGAAATTGAAAGGTGAGAAATTCTCACAGATAGCAATCCAATATCACGACTCTTCATTTGATAGAAATCTTCCTCGTTATCGCATCTTCGTCATCTTCGTTGCTGTAGCCACTACATATGCAAAATTCATATTTTTACTTCGCTATTCAATATATAAAAATCGAATTTTTACCTCGCTATTCAATATATAAAAATCGAATTTTTACCTCGCTATTCAATATAGATAAAAATTATATTTTTACATTGCTACTATATAGATAAAAATTATATTTTTATCCCGCTATTCTTCATATAAAGATTTCGCCTTTTCAAATATATCATTATAAAAATCACATTTTTATTTTTCTACACATATAAAGATGCTATTTTTAATATTCCTATCATGTAAACATTATATTTTTAACACTTTAAAAATATAAAAATCATATTTCTACAACTTCTATATAGTAAAGATTATATTTTTAATACTTTAAAAATATAAAAATCATATTTTTATAATCGCTATATAGTAAAGACTATATTTTTAATACTTTAAAAATATAAAAATCATATTTTTAACTTCTCTATATAATAAAAATTATATTTTTACAACGCCCACCTCATAATAAAAATCCCATCTTTTCTATGAACAAAATCCTATTTTTGATTATGCAAAAATCGAATGTTTCACTCATATATTGTATTCAATAAAAATCGGATTCTTATTATTAAATAGCATAAAAAGAGTAGCAAGAAAACACACCTTCTTTTCTTTGCCAAAAATTGATTTTTCTGTTGTAGGAGGGCCCCACGGTGGAGATAGCTGTTGGGGATGGTGGCTGCGAGGTGTTGGAGCTAGGGGGAGGTCGCGGTTGGGTAGGGGAGAAGCGGTGGGGTCAGGGTGGTCTGGGCGGCGGGTTCCTGCTCGAGACGGAGGGGCTCAAAACAGCGGAGGAGGGTGCGATGGGGAGAGGGGGAGGATCGGAGGGTGGCGGCTGCTCCGACGAGGGGGTAGGCAGGGCGGTGGTTGGCGTTGGTGGTGGAATGTCGAAGTCTGGGCGGCGCGATTAATTAGGGCGTAGGTTTTTTTTTTCTTTGTTTTGAAATGAACGGGGGGGGGGGGGGGGGGTTCGGCTGATAAAAGGAGAAGATTATATTTTTTATTTAATTTATATTCTCATAAAGTAACTTTTTCTATCAACTTCAGAATCGAACCCACCGCCTGTCGTCCATAGCGTTTTACCCCCATTCCGAACACAATGGGATATGTATCTTAGGTTGATTCGGACGTTACGATCAGTTTCCGTTGAATTTACATTTAAATCGCTATATTGAATTTTAAACGTACATTTCAAATTACCGGGGTCACATACTAACTAGAAAAATTCCAGAAAAATATTTTCTAGCTTCGTACTGACGGTACGGTCCTAACAAAACAAGTTTCGTCGAATTCTGAGACCGTTAGAGAAATGGCCAATTTCCGGTCGATTAAAATCCACTGAAACTGGTCAAACGCGTTTTCCTTTGCCACGCTCACATATTGATTCGAAAAATTATGAAATTTGAAACCTAGCAATAATTTAACATCACGGACCCAACAAAACTGGTTTCGTCGAAATCCGAGGTCGTTTGCAAAATTTCCATTTTTAAGGGCCTGAATTCCATAGCGACTATTCAGAATTTTCAACTGGACATATCTTTTGATTCCCGTTATGAAATTTCGATTTTTCGAATTCATTGGAAAGATATTATCAATTAGATCCTATTGTTTTTGGTTTCACTAAAATCCGGATTGTTTTGCACCCGGTACATTCAATTGAAGTTTGAAATCGAATTATTGAACTACCGCGCCATTTTCCATTCCTATTATAATTTTATATAATTATTTATATTCTAACGACGAAGTATATAATATATACAATCGAATTCTATTCAAAATAAATTTCTCATCGATATTATTTAAAATAATCTATTTTAAATAATCAAAATTCGCTAAAATTGCCGATATAAAATTTTTAAACCGGCCCAGATTTTCGGGTTGTTACAGGTTAGGGCCATACAGTTAAGCTAGAATGGGAGGGTTAAGTCCATAGGAACACTTAACCAATTTAAACACAGTTAAGCTAGAATGGGAGGGCTAAGTCCATAGAGACACTTAATGTAACACCCCACCTCCGTTAAGGTCACTCACAAAGGGAATGCCTTAACTTTGGTGGAGCATTTTAGTAAACAGAACATAAACTTACAAGACAGATAAAACAGTACTTGAATTTTTTTAACTTTATTACAGCGGAAACAGAAATCAATATGGTTACATCCTTTCAAATCTCAGAATTCAAGTACAAAATATCAGTCTTGTACAAAAGCCTTCAAAATGCATGGTTTAAAATCATAATCCCCATGGAACGAAAGCTATACAGAGCCAAGCCATACTTTAAGCACTTCAAGCAAAGAGAAATCCGGATCAAGCTAAAGTATTCCCTCCTTGGATAACCTGGGGGGAAACGGAAGAAAGGAGGCGAAACAATAAGGGTCAGACAAAAAGTTTGGCAAGTCCAGTGATTTTAAGTTATGAACAGATAATAATAACATGACATGAACATAAAACTGGATGAGAGATAGCTGTAACAGGTGTAGCAGATATAACAGAAGAACAGAATGACATAAACTATTGCTTTACACTTCTCTGCACTAATACTAGTATAACAGAATTAGGTGTCACCCTAATGTCTAAACTTAAGCAGGAACGGGTACAGAATAATTTAACAGAAACAGAATGCTAATAATGGGCCTTTACTACCCGATCAGAAACAGACAGAAGCAGAAACAGATTATTCCCTATGGAAACAGAATGTAGACGTGTACACTAGTAATGGGCCTTTACCACCCGAACAGACGGTACCACACAGAAACAGACAGGTGTTACCACCCAACAGAAACAGACGGTACCAACAGAAACAGACAGAACTAAGTGTACCCTAAAACCCTACCCCAAGCGATCGGCTCCCTAATACATAAATATCCTGTGTCGGCCCCACAGTAGTGTGTATCACTCCCTAAAGCGACAACCAATTGGCACAGACCTATTTACAGATGTCACGGCGTCTTACATCCTAAGAGGCAGACTGGGATCCATGCACGCACATGACCCGGTTGGAACGCACCATCAACACCCCTCGCCATTATCAGAATGAACCGCTTATAATTAGTTCAGTAAGCGTGCCTGGACCCTACTTACTATTGGGTCAAAGTTTTGATACCAGAAAGGGTTACTGACTAATATGGGTCCCAAACAACAGATGACACAAGTAATTCTCCTCCTAACCTTGTGTCCCCAGACTAACAGATTTCAGTTTAACTTGTCTACAAGTTTCAGACATACAAAATTTAGATTAACTAGTTCACAGATCAGACAATCAAGTTAACAGGTTTTCAGACTAACGGATCAGATGTCCGGGTTAACGGGCTTACAGATTATCTGGTATCAGATTAACAGACTTACAGATTAACTGGTTACAGATTATCTAACTTTGTATTGGGCCTATGGATTCACGAAACGGGTTTATCATATTCATTGGTCCAATTGGTTTAACCTTACCCAACACGTTTTAGATATTATAATTATCTCAGATTTTCATTAATTAAATATTAATGCCCAAACCTCTCACATTAGACTGACAGTTTGCGGCTACTGGTTAGGCCGGTTGGTTCCGGGCAGGTTTCTGTCGCAAACTAAGTCTAACCTCGGGTTTCAAGCACGTTATGACTAACTTCTCACATTAGAACCTATTGTTTGCGACCACTGGAATATGCCGGGCGGTTCCGGGCAGAATTACGCCGCAAACTCATTCTAACCTCGAGTTAGCCATGCTTATCTTTGCGGCCAATTAATTAATGATTTCCCATTTATACCCATGCCTAATATACATGTCAATTATTCATAACTATAGCCAATTCAGATTATGTCAATAGCGGACTAATTATATCAACCCAACATATATAGCAGATAACAGATTTCTCAGACTAGGCGACTTAGCAGATTAAGCAATATAACAGAACTAGCAGATTAGGCAATGTAACAAAACTAGCAAATTAGGCAATTATAACAGATTTAATCATTTCTTAAAGTTTCACAAACATATCTTGCCCAATTATAAATCTTGCCTAAGTTCACATGCATAAATAATATTCTTGATTCACAATATTATCATATACCCTATGTTTGCATTAAATTTTCATAACACAGATTATGGTCCTAAATTAACCATTTATCATATGTTTCAATTTTTATTAAACTTGCATAGTACAGAAGATCCCTATATAAATTATACCAAATATAGCCATTGATTACTATGCATATCATATATCCCAAAGATCTCTTACTTAGGTGTTTATTTACATTAATATATACCCTACTCTCATGTAAATCTTTATGCCTAAGCCATATTCTCTTTATCTCAAATCATACGTTCAATACAATTTATATTATAAATATAACATGTCCAGTCATATGTCTCAGATTTTGTTCTAGTTACAGTCCATGTTCTTTCCTCAAATCAGTAACCTATTGGTCATTCCCAATTCATGCATCATTCATTTTATTGTCCCAAACATTTTAGCGTATGTTAATCTCTTATGAGATTGGCTTAGGCTCGTGATAGCCTGGCTATAAAACAGAAAGAGGAAAGAGATACAAAATAAGATAGATCCAAACAGAACAGAACAGATATAACCTCAGATTCAGATTTATAATTCATGTCACAATCAGAATTAACGTTTATAGCGGAGAATAACTGTACTTGCCTTAATTGGATTAAAGAAAGAACTCTAGTTGTTGTAGAACCGTTGCAGAAGCTCTAATCTCTAATTGAATTTAGGTTGATGTTGATGGTCTTCTAGTTTTGATTTCAGCAGAGTAGCAACGCCATTTTTATTTTTTATTTAGAACAGAGGCAGAGTAGAAGCAGAATAGAATTGTGTGCAGAGAAGGCTGGGTTTGGGGCTGTTTAAATAGGTTTAGGCAGACGAATCTAGACAGAAAACGAGACCAGATACATCAGAACGCACCCAGGCAGAAAAGCAGATTCGGGAGGCAGGTCGACCCCCAGGTCGACACTAGGGTCGACTCTAGGGTCGACCCCATGGGGGCAGGTCGACTCTAGTGTCGACTCTAGGGTCGACCCCCTGGGGGCAGGTCGACTCTAGGGTCGACCTGGTCTATGTTGTTTAATATTTTTCTGAACTTTGGAAGGCCATAACTTGGTCATATGGACTCCGATATACGAAATTTCGGACTCTATTTCGCGTATTTATCCGAGACGAACGCAATGGCATAGCCCGTTTCCCTTGATTCTGATTTTATATTTTAATTATACTCAGATTTGTAATTCTTAAGTTCACAGAAAATGCGGGGTGTTACATTCTCCCCTCCTTAAAGGATTTCGTCCCCGAAATCTTCAAGTTAAGAAGAATGTGTCCTACCATACAATCACTCATATACTCAGTCATCATCCACAAGCATCCATTGTCCTTAGAAATTTCTAGTGCTGTATGAACATTTGCAAAGGTGTGTGTATATGTTCCTTATCTAATGCAAAGATCAGGCGGTCTACTGATTCAATTGACCTCCTTAATGCGAATTATGTCAGTGCCATGAGTCCAATATGTATGCAATTTTCCTATTTGATACATATCATTTCTATATGAGTGCATAACCATTCACTCATATGCAACATCCATGTGCTGATTCAACCATTTTGCATCCATAAAAATTTAAAATGCTCACACATCCATATACAGTATGAGAGTGTTTTCGAGCCGATCTAGTGCCTAGTGTGTGTATATGCGTCCACGAGCAACCACTAGCAACCACTTGCATCCACTTGCAACCATCAAACATAACATGTCTCAAACACATGTTTACACCCATTAGGATTCCTATCTATAAGTTGAACACTCGATCGATAGGATACGGTCGAGTGATGGAAGCGAGTACAGATAAGTCAAAGACTTGGTTCCCATTAGACATTGGTTGAGAAAATAATTCCCCTAAGTATCAACCCCGAAGACCGAAATCAACATCAGATTGACACCCAGAGGATCACCTCCTTTAGCCAATGTCAAAACTGGAAAGCAGAATTATTCAAATATTTACAGACTACTGGTACAGATCAGGTTCCCTACTGATTCTTCGGAAGCTAAGCATGATAAAAATCATATCCCACAAAAACTCAGAATGTATGCGTCATACTTGACGTCTAAAACAAATATCCCTCAAACCCCAATCTCAAACAGATGAGCCATAACCCTTATGGGTCTGAGTCTACAGCGGAATTCAGAAATAATACTAGTATTAAAGTGCAGAGTATCGATTACAAAATCAAAATACCAGAATCAGAAAAAGTCTTAACTCCATAATCAGATAAAGAAATTAAACCTACTATACAAATTTTCCTATTTCTATCCTAGCCACTAGCCTCGAGAGTGTTTGCCTGCCCTCCTTGCCCTCGTCTCTTCGGGCAGTCCCTAGTGAAGTGCCCCATCTCTCCACAGTTGAAGCAAGTGCCTTTCCTTTTTCTGCAATCCTTGTTCAGATGAGTCGATCTCCCACAAGTAAAGCACTTTTTCCCCTTCTTATCTTCAGTCTTTTCATCCTTCTTTTGTGTTTCCTTTTTGTGCCCCGCTTTCTTATTCTGTGGTTCTTCCTTCTTTGTCTCTTTCGGGCCCTTGTCTTCCTCGTGCAGTAGTGCCATGTCCACCAATTTCTCGTAAGTCGATCCCATGGGTACATGGGTCATGGCTAGGCTGTGCAGTGGCTCGTTCAATCCTTTAACAAAACAGAGAGCCTTTTTATGCTGAGTGTTGACTAAATCCAATCTGAACCTAGCTAGTTGGTTGAACTGGTTGACGTATTCCTTGACCGTCATACTTCCTTGCTTAAGAGATAAGAACTTCTCCAGTTGTAAACTCCGTTCAGCTTGCGAGAGAAATTTTGTCTCAAACCTTGTTCTGAAATCCATCCATATCTCAACCAACCTCTCGGCGGAAGCTTCGTCTTTGAGCAGCCATACCACCAACTGTACCTTCTGCCTATCGTCCACCTCGAAGATAACGAATAGATCCTCAGTTTCTTTGAGCCAATTCCTCGCTTCTACGAATGATTCAGTTCCTTTGAAATCCTTCCCACCCACGGCCCTAAAATCTCTACAGATCTTTGAGAAAGCAATTGCACGAGGAGGGGGTGGAGGAGGGGGATCATTTGCTGGACCTGCAGCGGCGGTCCTATCCTCAAGATATTGACGAAACCAACCGGGTACATGAACACCCTCTGGTATCTCAGATGCTTCAGACATGCTGAAAAGAAAAAGGAAAGGTTCAATGCAAAAAGGACTGAAAGAAAGATATATGGCTCTCGGGGATTATGTTTTTCAAAATAAGCTTTATTTTTGAAAATACTTCCTTTCAAAACCTTTTTGAAAATAGTTTTCAAAACTTTTTATAAAATCTGGTAACCTTCAGCTCTGATACCAAGTGTAACACCCCACCTCCGTTAAGGTCACCCACAAAGGGAATGCCTTAACTTTGGTGGAGCATTTTAGTAAACAGAACAGAAACTTACAAGACAGATAAAACAGTACTTGAAATTTTTTAACTTTATTACAGCGGAAACAGAAATCAATATGGTTACATCCTTTCAAATCTCAGAATTCAAGTACAAAATATCAGTCTTGTACAAAAGCCTTCAAAATGCATGGTTTAAAATCATAATCCCCATGGAACGGAAGCTATATAGAGCCAAGCCATACTTTAAGCACTTCAAGCAAAGAGAAATCTGGATCAAGCTAAAGTATTCCCTCCTTGGATAACCTTGGGGGGGAACGGAAGAAAGGAGGCGAAACAACAAGGGTCAGACAAAAAGTCTGGCAAGTCCAGTGATTTTCAGTTATGAACAGATAATAATAACATGACATGAACATAAAACTGGATGAGAGATAGCTATAAGAGGTGTAGCAGATATAACAGAAGAACAGAATGACATAAACTATTGCTTTACACTTCTCTGCACTAATACTAGTATAACAGAATTAGGTGTCACCCTAATGTCTAAACTGAAGCAGGAACGGGTACAGAATAATTTAACAGAATGCTAATAATGGGCCTTTACTACCCGATCAGAAACAGACAGAAGCAGAAATAGATTAATCCCTACAGAAACAGAATGTAGAGGTGTACACTAGTAATGGGCCTTTACCACCCGAACAGACGGTACCACACAGAAACAGACAGGTGTTACCACCCAACAGAAACAGACGGTACCAACAGAAACAGACATAACTAAGTGTACCCAAAAACCCTACCCCAAGCGATCGGCTCCCTAATACATAAATATCCTGTGTCGGCCCCACAGTAGGGTGTATCACTCCCTAAAGCGACAACCAATTGGCACAGACCTATTTACAGATGTCACGGCGTCTTACATCCTCAGAGGCAGACCGGGATCCATGCACGCACATGACCCGGTTGGAACGCACCATCAACACCCCTCGCCATTATCAGAATGAACCGCTTATAATTAGTTCAGTAAGCGTGCCCGGACCCTACTTACTGTTGGGTCAAAGTTTTTATACCAGAAAGGGTTACTGACTAATATGGGTCCCAAAAAACAGATGACACAAGTAATTCCCCTCCTAACCTTGTGTCCCCAGACTAACAGATTTCAGTTTAACTTGTCTACAAGTTTCAGAGATACAAAATTTAGATTAACTAGTTCACAGATCAGACAATCAAGTTAACAGGTTTTCAGACTAACGGATCAGATGTCCGGGTTAACGGGCTTACAGATTATCTGGTTTCAGATTAACAGACTTACAGATTAACTGGTTACAGATTATCTAACTTTGTATTGGGCCTACGGATTCACGAAACGGGTTTATCAGATTCATTGGTCCAATTGGTTTAACCTTACCCAACACGTTTTACACATTATAATTATCTCAGATTTTCATTAATTAAATATTAATGCCCAAACCTCTCACATTAGACTGACAGTTTGCGGGTACTGGTTAGGCCGGTTGGTTCCGGTCAGGTTTCTGTCGCAAACTGAGTCTAACCTCGGGTTTCAAGCACGTTATGACTAACTTCTCACATTAGAACCTATTGTTTGCGACCATTGGAATATGCCGGGCGGTTCCGGGCAGAATTACGCCGCAAACTCATTCTAACCTCGAGTTAGCCATGTTTATCTTTGCGGCCAATTAATTAATGATTTCCCATTTATACCCATGCCTAATATACATGTCAATTTTTCATAACTATAGCCAATTCAGATTATGTCAATAGCGGACTAATTATATCAACCCAACAGATATAGCAGATAACAGATTTCTCAGACTAGGCGACTTAGCAGATTAAGCAATATAACAGAACTAGCAGATTAGGCAACGTAACAAAACTAGCAAATTAGGCAATTATAACAGATTTAATCATTTCTTAAAGTTTCACAAACATATCTTGCCCAATTGTAAATCTTTCCTAAGTTCACATGCATAAATATTATTCTTGATTCACAATATTATCGTATACCCTATGTTTGCATTAAATTTTCATAACACATATTATGGTCCGAAATTAACCATTTATCATATGTTTCAATTTTTATTAAACTTGCATAGTACATAAGATTCCTATATAAATTATACCAAATATAGCCATTGATTACTATGCATATCATATATCCCAAAGATCTCTTACTTAGGTGTTTATTTACATTAATATATACCCTACTCTCATGTAAATCTTTATGCCTAAGCCATATTCTCTTTATCTCAAATCATACGTTCAATACAATTTATATTATAAATATAACATGTCCAGTCATATGTCTCAGATTTTGTTCTAGCTACAGTCCATGTTCTTTCCTCAAATCAGTCACCTATTGGTCATGCCCAATTCATGCATCATTCATTTTATTGTCCCAAACATTTTAGCATATGTTAATCTCTTATGAGATTGGCTCAGGCTCGTGGTAGCCTGGCTATAAAACAGAAAGAGGAAAGAGATACAAAATAAGATAGATCCAAACAGAACAGAACAGATATAACCTCAGATTCAGATTTATAATTCATGTCACAATCAGAATTAACGTTTATAGCGGAGAATAACTGTACTTGCCTTAATTGGATTAAAGAAAGAACTCTTGTTGTAGAACCGTTGCAGAAGCTCTAATCTCTAATTGAAATTTGGTTGATGTTGATGGTCTTCTAGTTTAGATTTCAGTAGAGTAGCAATGACATTTTTATTTTTTATTTAGAACAGAGGCAGAGTAGAAGCAGAATAGAATTGTGTGCAGAGAAGGCTGGGTTTGGGGCTGTTTAAATAGGTTTAGGCATACGAATCTAGACAGAAAACGAGACCAGATACATCAGAACGCACCCAGGCAGAAAAGCAGATTCGGGAGGCAGGTCGACACTAGGGTCGACTCTAGGGTCGACCCCCTTGGGGCAGGTCGACTCTAGGGTCGACTCTAGGGTCGACCCCCCCGGGGCAGGTCGACTCTAGGGTCGACTCCCCAGTCGACCTGGTCTGTGCTGTTTAATTTTTTTCTGAACTTTGGAAGGCCATAACTTGGTCATATGGACTCCGATTTACGAAATTTCGGACTCTATTTCGCGTATTTTTCCGAGACGAACGCAATGGCACAGTCCGTTTCCCTTGATTCTGATTTTATATTTTAATTATACTCAGATTTGTAATTCTTAAGTTCACAGAAAATACGGGGTGTTACACTTAACCAAACTCAAGGTAGCAAAACGAGACTTGTAGGGGTTAAGTAAAGTTAATACACTTAGCCAAATTAATATGTTAACTAGACTAGAGGTTGGGTTTAAGTAAAATCTAATACACTTAGCCAATTTGATATGTTAGCTAGGCTAGACCGTAGGGTTAAGTAAACTTGAACACTTAACCATCAGGTTGTGATAAAGGAATGGGGTTAAGCCTAAAACATGAAGGGATAACACTTGACCATTAATAATAACATGTTAGTTAAAACAGACGGGCAAGATTAAGTTAAAAAGGAACACTTGACCAACACAAGGTGAATGGGTAGGGTTATGTAATAAATACTTAAACAATACAACTTGGTTTGTGGTAGGGTTAAGTCAACATGAGTTATTGACAACACTTAGCCAGTTTAACAGGATAAATAAGGAGGGTTAAGTTAGCTTGAATTGACTATGACACTTAACCAATCTAAACTAAAGGGAAAGAGAACTAAGTAAACCTTAGTTAAGGAAACAACGATTCTGGAAACTAAGTGGTAAATCTTAGTTAGTAAAACTAAGTAGTAATTCTTAGTATAGCACGAGGAGGTGCGAACGTCCGTCTGAGTAAAAAGGAGGCTCCAACGAATTGGGTTACGAAGCCCGAGGCTTCGAGGGGACGTGAGGGTACTCTTGGTATCCCTCTGTGAGGCTGCAGATGATCCGCCTGGGCCCACAGAGGTTAAGGTCTGCGTAGAAGAACCAGGGGTATGCCTTGGTTGCAATACATGGCAACCTAACGACTAGGATGGACCGGCGTGATTCGGCGAGCAAACGGTAGCCCTGTGATAGCAACTCGTCGTCTACCATCCATCTTGAGTCAATCGAGATACGTGAAGCGGAAAGGCGGAGAACTCCAAAAGACCATATACTTGCTATCTAGTTATGGTTGCGGATGGCCATAGGATAGTGGGGCACCGGGGGCTGGTGTATAGTTCTCATTTTACAAGGTGTGCCTTTCATTAGTTGAGGGAGGGGTCAAGTGGGACCATAGCCACTGAAATAAAAACAGACCTTAGCATCTGCATCGACAGATATTTGAAAGCTCCCGACCGAGTTCTGTATTCCTTGATTTGCCCTAAAACAGGACTCGGACCGCACATTACAGGACATGTGCATCTAGACAAGCGATAACGATTCGTGATACATGCGTGGGGAAGTATAGGAACATATACCACTCTAGGTAGTGTGTCCTAGACTTGGGGACATCGTTCGACAGGTAGCATAATCCCTAGTTGGACTAGGTGGCATAAATCCTGAATCCGAGAAGCGTTCAGCAGATAGCGTAAACTCTAGTTGAATCTAGAAAGCACTGGATAGAAAACCCTAGATTAGATCTAGGTAATAAATGGATGCTCGAAGGCAATGGAAAATACTGGGATTGGGATCACGTTATCGTTACTAGTTGGGACACTAGTTAGGTGGTGCAGAGATATAGAAACCAGTATAACAAGGAAATAGCGAAGCGGCGAAAGTATTAAAGCGTATCCAGTTTATCTTATCTTAGGATATCTTGTGATTACCTTGTCTAATCTTGTTGACCCTGTCGTCATGGTATAATCTTGTATTTAGTTAATTCATGTCGTTTTGTTTTCCATGTTCACATGCTAGAAGTTACTGAACTTACTCAAGCTTTATGTCTGACTCTGTTTTTCTTTCGTCTTCTTTTCTTCTGTTTCCCCCCCAGGTAGTAAAGGAGGGAATAGTTTAGCTCAGGTTAAGTTGGACTGCCACTCTTTCCCAGCTTGAAGATTTGTCGAAGTTTGTTTGGATTCTCTTTTCAGATGCTATGGCTGGCTCTTGCTAAAATCGGGGAATATAAATGTTGTTTTTTTGCTTCTTTATTTTGTAAGACAGATGATACTCTGATATTGTAAAGAAACCATTGTACAAACTATTTTATCAATAAAGCAAAGTTTTATTTTCCGCTGTTTAATTTCTGTCTGTCTTGTAATTTATCTGCATCTTTTACCCTAAATGCTCCACAGAACTTAGTGCATTCCCTTTGTGAGTGACACTAACGGATGTGGGGTGTTACACGTGGTATCAGAGCTAAAGGTTACCGGATCAGATAAAAGATTTGAAAATTTATTTTCAAACGGTTTTTAAAGAGGCATTTTTAAAAGAAATGATTTGTTTTAAAGGCATATTCCCCAAAGCCAGACGCATTGTTTCCTCTTCCTCTGTTTGAATTCTTGTCTCCTTCTTTCTTGAGTCTCTGGGGCTCCTGGCTTTCTGGGAGGTAACCTCATCGAAAGGTAAAGTAGTGCCCGTCTTCCATATATAGCCGTAGTAGTTTCACTTACGGCCAGTCTTCTTTCAAGGTTATAGGGTTTTCCGTACGATGGAAGCAGCTTTCGAGAGATTTGCCAATATAGTTATACACGGAAAGGGATGAGGTGTTTGGCAAAGGAGCACAACCCTAGGATGAGGAATTCATGGAGATAGGTTTAGCTCACGAAGGAGGAAGAAATTATAAAAGAGGAACTATCTTTACTCGGGTATGATAGGGCATATAATTAAGGACGAGGGTAAGAACAAAGGACAAGATTTTCAGAAGGGCAAGTACATGCTGAGCGTACCTAGGAGATAGGTGGTAAAAGTTTCTGTTGGAAGAATCTAGTTTTTCTGTTCGGATTTAGCGCTTTGCATTTGTTCATATTTGCTTCCATAGTTGAGTCTCTGCACTTAGTACTTGTATAGTAAGAAGATCCCAACCAGTCTCAAACCCAGTGGGTGGTTCGACCCGTTTATTTTTGGTTAGTAGGGGTTTGAATAGCTATCGAGTTTGCTTATATCATATCACGTAGATTGTCTAAAGGAGATATTCCTTGGGTGCTTGTCTGATATTGGTTTAGGCCTTTGGGGCTTGTACTTGAGGAATGTCGAGTTCGACTAGGATGGTTTGCGTGAGAGATGGATAGTTGTGGTAGGCGCTCTAAAAAGCGCGTAGTGACCTTTTGACCCTTATAATTATGGCATGATGGATAAGATAGGAGGAGAGACCTCTGATCATCCTAGTATATACACTTGGTTGACATCTGTTCATTTTGGAGATGGAGCTTAGAAACTTCACAATCGTGGAGTAAAAATTGGTTAAGATACAGTGGGGTAAAGCTCAAGAAGGCTAGATACTAGCAACATACCCTTTTTCTTAAGGGTGCATCCTTGATTTCTTTGTTTAGGAGCTTTACGCATAGTTGTTTCTCTCTTTCCAAAGTATATCCTCTAGATCGAATCTGCGATCTTTAGGTAGAAGCCAATGGATGTAAACATGTATTTGAAACATGTTATGGTTGAATGGTTGCAAGTGGTTACAAATGGTCGCTCGTGGATGCATATGCATACGTATTAGAAACTAGATCAAGTTCGAACGCTTTCATATAGCATTTACATATATGCATTTGTTTGTAAGTTGAACTTGATATGATATCATATGGACGTTGCATCTGGATGAATTTTTGTGCACGCATGTAGTATTTACATGACCAGGGATGCTTGCATACATGATTGGACGCATGGCACTAACATGATTTGCATTAAGGAGGTCAACTGAATCAGTAGACCGCCTGATTTTGCATTAGATAAAGACATATACACACACTATGCATATGAACATGAAAGCATTAGAAATCTTTTAAGGACAATGAATTCCTGTGATTGAATAGTTGAGTAGATGGGTGATTGGATGGTAGGACACATTCTTCCTAACTTGAAGATTTCGGGGACGAAATCCTTTTAAGTGGGGGAGAATGTAACACCCCGTATTTTTAATGTAATTAAAAATGTATATATATCCACAGATAAGATTAATGTGGTGATGTATAATGAAAATTAATTAATATATGAAAAAAAAAGATTGGTTGCATGCGATGTAAATATGTTGCATGCACTGATTTGCAAACATAATGCATTAACATTAAAAGAAAAAGATTCATGCATTGGTTTAATTTAAGTATTGTAACTAACATGAAAAAGAGAAGTAAGGAAAGAACAATAATTATCATTGTTCTAAGACTTATTAACAAAAGACTTTGTAGCTCAGTTAGTTAAGGCATTGGATTTGTAACATGGAGGTCGGGGGTTCGAACCCCGGCGAAAGCATAATTTTTTATCTTTGTTTTAGAGAGGGCCAACTGAACATGCAAATATATGTACAAATTCAAAATTTGAAAGGATAAGAACGTACATATAAGGAAATAAAGAAAAAAATATATATACATATGAGAATATAAATATATATATATATATATATATATATATATGCAAAAATATATGTACACGAAAGATAAAATTCAAGATAAGGCTACAGTCAATGAAATATGGCAACATCATTTGGATTTTGAAAATAAAATGAAAGTTCTGCGTATATATATACGCGTAAAATGGTCGTTAGAGGAATTGTATACATATAAGAATATTTCATGTGAATAAAATAGTTAAATAAATTCCAGAAATTCAAAAGTTCGAAAATCAAACTTCTACGCCAAAACAATTCATTCGAAATTCAAATTTCTACGCCAAAATAGCTTGTAGGACCCAATGCTGACTCAGCACTGCGTGTATGATAAGGTTTGGCTAGATTCATCTACGTACCTGGACTATTTTCTTAACTGGGTTCAATGCTGACTCAGCGCTGCGTGTACGATAAGGTCTTGAGCAGCTATATAAACAGCCCTAGTCTTCATTCTCTTTGCACCAATTCTCTTCTATCCTTATGCTGCTAAGATTCATGGCTTCTTCCCCTCCTCTAAATTTTCTTAAATAATTAAAATAAAATATAAATTCAAGACATGGAGATGCTGCTCAAATCTGTTCAAGAGAAGATTCAAATCAAAGTGAAGAATTCAAAGGCTAAATCAACAAACCTCGAGCAACGACATACGAATCTTAGCATCGTCGTTCTTCTATTCTAGATCTAATTTCTGTAAGTTGGTTATTTCTAGATTTGAACGTTTTATTTTTATTTGTGACATGAAATTAAAAGGATATAAGAAAAATGCATAATCTATTCACTTGGATCTGTGTTTATATAAGTTTTTGGATCTAATTCTTGACTATGGCCCAGAACATACTATGACTTTGATTGACGGCCTATGACTATTGAACAAAGAGGATATGCCTATGCCTATGATCATGATTATGAGAACTATGACCGTGAACCTATTGCCTTTGAATTACGAACATGAACCTTGATTTGGGACATACAACATATGACTATGACATTGCCTATAACAATGACTTATGACTATGGGAATTATTTTACCTTTTGGACTATGAACATTGCCTATAACTATGAACATTGCCTATGACTGTGACTGTGACTACGAGGATTATTTCCTTGACTAAGCCTATGCCTTGGATTTGGAAACATAAACTATTGCCTATGATTCATAATTAGGAAAATTGTTGCTTAAGTTTTGTGGCTATGAAATTGGGTCTAAACCCGATTATCTATTTTATCTGTTCCTTGGTTTTCTTTGGTTTTAGACTGTGGGAATTTACCTATTCAGTTAGGTCTACCCATATTCTTAAACCTATTCTATCTATTTTTGGTTTTAGACTGTGGGAATTTACCTATTATGTTAGTTCTACCCATATTCTTGAACCTGCGTCGTTTTCCAAACCTTTTATGCCAGTTATTATCCCTTTTCATAGCATCTTTTCATTCCCTATTTTCTACGAATCTAGGTTCATTTACAATCTAGGTTAAATCACGATTTTATGAACGGTGGGAATGCAATTTGGGGAAAATATGAAAATGAACATAAACGTAGTTTAACTTGGAAATTGGCATAAATTGGGAACATGTATTATGGCATGTTCATAGAAATGCAAATTGGTTAAATTTGACATGAATTATAAGATGTGTAATTTGAATCTAGTATTGACATGTAAATCTAGCATTTACATGAATAGTGAACTAGAGTAATAAGTCTAGTTTGACGTAAATTATAATGTTGAATATGAATTAGATTAGCTAATTTGGCACGATAAGTATATTGGCATAAATGTGAAATTGGCCATAATTGAGAATAACTGTCAGGATTAGAAAAATCATGGTTAGTGACACTTAATTTGGTAAAATCAACATACCAAAAAGCATAAATATGATTTAGAAGGGGAAATGGGCCATAAGAATAAATGTTGACAATTTACATTAAAAGAGTAATTGGGAAATAAGTAAATTAGGATTAGTTTACTTATAGAATTTGTCCTAAAAGTGGAAATGTAAATTTAGACAAAATTAAAGGTTTATTAACGACATCTCTTTTAATGACACACCAAAAAGATCTAGGGTGACAGAGAGGATAGTGTCTAGGCTTGAGTTTGGAAAATACAAGTTTCCTGCTCTCCCTGGCTATCCCTAACTGATCCGACGAACGGGATGGTTACTTTCAAAACTTGATTTGAAAATAAGTTGAAACCTTTTGAACTTAGAAAACACGAATATGCCCAACCCGAGGTTAGACTGAGTTGCGATGTAAACCTGGCCAGAACCAACCGGCACATCCAGTAGTCGCAACAATACCTGTCTAATGTGAGTGGTAGCGGCTTTAATTCATTTAATTAAAGCTAGAACAAGAATGGTAGGTTTAAATTCACTAAGACACTTAACCAATTCAACATGATGACCAGACTGGTGAGTGGGGTTAGGGCCATACAGTTAAGCTAGAATGGGAGGGTTAAGTCCATAGGAACACTTAACCAATTTAAACACAGTTAAGCTAGAATGGGAGGGCTAAGTCCATAGAGACACTTAACCAAACTCAAGGTAGCAAAACGAGACTTGTAGGGGTTAAGTAAAGTTAATACACTTAGCCAAATTAATATGTTAACTAGACTAGAGGTTGGGTTTAAGTAAAATCTAATACACTTAGCCAATTTGATATGTTAGCTAGGCTAGACCGTAGGGTTAAGTAAACTTGAACACTTAACCATCAGGTTGTGATAAAGGAATGGGGTTAAGCCTAAAACATGAAGGGATAACACTTGACCATTAATAATAACATGTTAGTTAAAACAGACGGGCAAGATTAAGTTAAAAAGGAACACTTGACCAACACAAGGTGAATGGGTAGGGTTATGTAATAAATACTTAAACAATACAACTTGGTTTGTGGTAGGGTTAAGTCAACATGAGTTATTGACAACACTTAGCCAGTTTAACAGGATAAATAAGGAGGGTTAAGTTAGCTTGAATTGACTATGACACTTAACCAATCTAAACTAAAGGGAAAGAGAACTAAGTAAACCTTAGTTAAGGAAACAACGATTCTGGAAACTAAGTGGTAAATCTTAGTTAGTAAAACTAAGTAGTAATTCTTAGTATAGCACGAGGAGGTGTGAACGTCCGTCTGAGTAAAAAGGAGGCTCCAACGAATTGGGTTACGAAGCCCGAGGCTTCGAGGGGACGTGAGGGTACTCTTGGTATCCCTCTGTGAGGCTGCAGATGATCCGCCTGGGCCCACAGAGGTTAAGGTCTGCGTAGAAGAACCAGGGGTATGCCTTGGTTGCAATACATGGCAACCTAACGACTAGGATGGACCGGCGTGATTCGGCGAGCAAACGGTAGCCCTGTGATAGCAACTCGTCGTCTACCATCCATCTTGAGTCAATCGAGATACGTGAAGCGGAAAGGCGGAGAACTCCAAAAGACCATATACTTGCTATCTAGTTATGGTTGCGGATGGCCATAGGATAGTGGGGCACTGGGGGCCGGTGTATAGTTCTCATTTTACAAGGTGTGCCTTTCATTAGTTGAGGGAGGGGTCAAGTGGGACCATAGCCACTGAAATAAAAACAGACCTTAGCATCTGCATCGACAGATATTTGAAAGCTCCCGACCGAGTTCTGTATTCCTTGATTTGCCCTAAAACAGGACTCGGACCGCACATTACAGGACATGTGCATCTAGACAAGCGATAACGATTCGTGATACATGCGTGGGGAAGTATAGGAACATATACCCCTCTAGGTAGTGTGTCCTAGACTTGGGGACATCGTTCGACAGGTAGCATAATCCCTAGTTGGACTAGGTGGCATAAATCCTGAATCCGAGAAGCGTTCAGCAGATAGCGTAAACTCTAGTTGAATCTAGAAAGCACTGGATAGAAAACCCTAGATTAGATCTAGGTAATAAATGGATGCTCGAAGGCAATGGAAAATACTGGGATTGGGATCACGTTATCGTTACTAGTTGGTACACTAGTTAGGTGGTGCAGAGATATAGAAACCAGTATAACAATGAAATAGCGAAGCGGCGAAAGTATTAAAGCGTATCCAGTTTATCTTATCTTAGCATATCTTGTGATTACCTTGTCTAATCTTGTTGACCCTGTCGTCATGGTATAATCTTGTATTTAGTTAATTCATGTCGTTTTGTTTTCCATGTTCACATGCTAGAAGTTACTGAACTTACTCAGGCTTTATGTCTGACTCTGTTTTTCTTTCGTCTTCTTTTCTTCCGTTTCCCCCCCAGGTAGTAAAGGAGGGAATAGTTTAGCTCAGGTTAAGTTGGACTGCCACTCTTTCCCGGCTTAAAGATTTATCGAAGTTTGCTTGGATTCTCTTTTCAGATGCTATGGCTGGCTCTTGCTAAAATCGAGGAATATAAATGTTGTTTTTATGCTTCTTTATTTTGTAAGACAGATGATACTCTGATATAGTAAAGAAACCATTGTACAAACTATTTTATCAATAAAGCAAAGTTTTATTTTCCGCTGTTTAATTTCTGTCTGTCTTGTAATTTATCTGCATCTTTTACCCTAAATGCTCCACAGAACTTAGTGCATTCCCTTTGTGAATGACACTAACGGATGTGGGGTGTTACAGTAGCACATAATTACACTTAGCAAAATAGATGTCTTAAAAGGAAAGGAAATAGAGTCTCAATCTCTCAAATTACATCAATACTAAATACTGTCTCAAAGTCTTAAGTAGAAAATAAATAATAAAAAGAAAGTTTCTTCAGCATCTCCATCAACAATCTTCCATCCAGCGAATATCCAAGCCTAACCTGTCACTTGGCTGCCCGTGTAGAAAGAGGGCACCCGAGTTTGCCAAAGGTGAAACAAACTACGAGTCAGTCATGGGACTGGTATGAGATTAACGAACGGGTTTGAAAATCACGAGGACCACGCCGCTATCGCGGAATGGGTTTACTCCATGGGATTATCAGTGCAATGAATAAAGTATAACGTTAAATAACGCAATGCTTTTTAGAAAAATGAAACCATTATAAGACCCAAGTCCCATCACACAATGCAACGCAAACCGGAGGATAGGGTTTTACCTTATAATGGTCAAAAGATGATAAATACGCAAAATACGATATTATTATTAGTGTGTATATGTTTAAAGAAAATATTTCAATTATAATATTAATCCTAGACGGCATAGCTACCATCTACTATGTCGCCATACTAGTTATGCAATCAAAACTGCATGGGACGTTTTGGAAATTGGGTTTCCATCATGAGTCAATGCTAGGGAGGAGCTCCTGACCGATTCGAGACACTCTAGCAATGTCTCAGGATTCAGATGCTGGCAAACCCTTGGATACAGCAGGGCCAGTCCACAAATACTTTAGTGGATTAGTTATGCCTGAACACACGTTCCCCGATCCTATTGGACCTACAAATCGACCGAGGGCGACCGATAAGAATATACCGAGGCCTCGCAAAAAAATTCCAACAACCACATAAGCAAATGTCAGCCAGTTTAAGCACTGACACCACTTCTAGCTAGAAAGAAACGTGTGCACTCCCTGCGTTCCCTTCTCCCATTTTAGACTCAACCGGTGTGTGAGGCTTGCGAAGTCACGATATACACAAAGCTATGCCTAAATAGGCTATGCTTTGATCATCAACCACAAGGCCTGCTTTTCAACAAATCCTTGATCATTTGCATCTTAGCATGTCCCGTTGACAATCCATGCCATGAAATTAAAAACTATCAATACACAACCTCTAAGGGTGTTGAGCGAAAGAATAAATTCTCTTGCCACCAATGGTTGTATATTAAACAGAAATCAGTTTACATGGAATGAAGTTCTACGTCAGACATGCATCCATTTACAAGTCCGTTCTGGGTCTGAACGGAACCGGAGACACCTGAGAGGCTCTCGTATATCCGGACAGTCATCACATACGTCCGGACGACTACCGCCGAAATCCCTTCAGGGTAGCTACTCCTATCGAGGACCTTAGTAGCAATACATCCGTTCGATGTCAAGACCGCTGGTCTTCAACACCGTCTTCGTCTCTTCATCGACGTATAATTATTTGAAATGAGTAGCACTCGGACTTTTCAAATAATTATCGAATAATTATTATTTAAATCATTTCATATCGTTAACATTAATTTATAACGATTTATCGCTATTTTTATTTATTTAAAAATAGCTCAATAAAATCAAACGACGCTTCGGGTTAAGTGTGGCTTTGGCGCTGTTTTTCTCAACATTTGATTTACGTATATCTTGAAATCTAACCGTTGGATTTTGACAAAATTTGTCATATTGGAAAGATCTTCCCAAAGCGGTCCCAACGGTTCCGGTATTGGGAAAATCCGACGGTTGGATCTTTCGGTACAATCGTTTAAAGTCACGATTGCCGAAACGCGAACTGCCGTGCGCGATTCGTTTAATTTATATTTATATTTATATATATAATTCCTTAAGCGATTACATTCACATGAATATCACACCAAATAAAGGTGTGAATTATATACAAATCATATATTCATGTTTAATACGTTGGCTAAAACGTGTTTTTATTTCATACACCAATTTGATAGTATATTGACTATAAATTGTATTGTTCGTTCATTCATGTTTCAACTTCCGTTCCTATACCAAGTGTAAATTTCTTTTAAAATAAACAAATTGCATATTTTACTCATTTTATTTTAAGGAGTGAAATTGTTGATTTCCATCCAATGAACAAAAATGAATCTTTTTGTTCAATCCCTTTTATGAACAGAATGTGAATTCCTTCCTATGCTTCTAACCTTACATTAAAATTGTATTTAATACAAAACATATTTATAAATGAAATATCATTCTTATTTTCTTCCTTTTTGAAATTACATTAAAAATGCAACCTTTAATTCTCCTATTTTATTTGCATTCGGGACTGCAAATAAAAATGTATATTATCCTATTCATGATTTTTATTTGCGTTGAGGAACGCAAATAAAAATGTATCTTTAAATTTGTAATTTTATTTACAACAAGGAATGTAAATAAAGTACAACTCTTTATTTCATGTTATTTACATTAAGCGATGTAAATAAATAAAAGAAAAATGTAATCTTTCTTTTGATATTTTGTTCGCATCTAGATTTCTACTACTAATTTGTTTGCATCTAAAATTGCAAACAAAAATGTATCTTTTTATCTATAATTTGTTTGCATCTAAAATTGCAAACAAAAATGTATCTTTTTTTATCTATAATTTGTTTGCATCTAAAATTGCAAACAAAAATGTATCTTTTTTTTATCTATAATTTGTTTGCATCTAAAATTGCAAGCAAAAATGTATCTTTTTTATCTATAATTTGTTTACATCTAAAATTGCAAACAAAAATGTAACTTTTTTATCTATAATTTTTTGCATCTAAAATTGCAAACAAAAATGTATCTTTTTATTTTATAATTTGTTTGCATCTAAAATTGCAAACAAAAATGTATCTTTTTGTTTTATAATTTGTTTGCATCTAAAATTGCAAACAAAAATGTATCTTTTTATTTTATTGTTTTATTTGCATGGAAAAATACAAATAAAAATATATTTCCTATTCTCTATGTTTTGTTTGTACAGTAGAAGGCAAATGAAAATGTGAATTTTTAATTTACATGCATTGTTTGCATTGTAGAATGCAAACATAAAATAAAATCTCTTTTCTCTTTTTCTTTTTGTAGCGGTTGCATTTTGAAATGCAAACATAAAATGTAATTTTATAATTTTTTTCTATCTCATTACATTAAGAAATGCAAAAGATGATATTTTATCTTTCCACAGTTTGTTCGCATTAAGGAATGCAACCAAAATGATATTTCATTTTCTACATCTTGTTTGCATTAGAGAATGCAACAAAAATGATAACTTATTTTCTACATTTTTTTTGCATTAGAGAATGCAACAAAATGATAATTTATTTTCTACGTTTTGTTTGCATTAGAGAATGCAACAAAAATGATAATTTATTTTCTACATTTTTACATTGGAAAGGGTAAATAAAAATGTACTACTTTTAAAACATATTTTATTTGCGCTGGAGAACACAAATAAAAATACATTTTTTTATTGTCAATATTTTATTTGTATTTGAGAACACACTAAAAAGTCATTCAATTTTTCTATGAAATATTTGTGTTTATGGACACAAATAAAATGCAATTAAATGTTCTATGTAATATTGGTGTTTCAAATAAAAATGTAATCCAATGTTCTATGTAATATTCGTGTTTAAGGACACAAATAAAATGTTATTCAATATAAGATGTATATATTTGTGTTGAAACACAAATAAAAAAGAAGAACTTATTTTTTTATGTATATATTTGTGTTGAAACACAAATAAAAAGAATAACTTATTTTTCTATGTATGGTTCAAACAAATCAATTCAAATAGAAAGGCAATTTTATTTTCTCTATATTGAATTGATTAACTAGATCAATTCAAATAAAAAGCAATATTTGTTTTCTCTATAGGTTGAATTGATAAATTTGATCAATCCCTTTTAGAAGTAAATTGTATGATTTGATATTGAATTGATGATCTAAATCAATTCAGCAATATTATTATTATAAACATTTTTTTAAACATTTTACCACATATAGATCTATGATTATTTATTATATAAATGAATATTGAATTGATTATCTAACTCAATCCAATAAAATAAAATAACGATAAAAATACATGACACTCTACATAGCAATCCATAATATCCAACAGGCAATCATTATACAACATTCACACAATCAGATCTGGAATGAATAACTATAAATAAAAATAAATAAATTAAATAATTAAAAACAAGAGATATATCACAGTCGTTTGTGATTTTAGCCAAAATTCCAACTGCTCAGAAATTCCCCGTTTTAGTCTAGAACTGTAGTTCAGGATCGTACGAGTCCAACGCTTCAGAAATTGTGTAATTCTGAGTTTATTTGACAAAGTTATGGGTAAAATACGATTAGGAATTAATTTAATCATTAAATTAAGTAAAAATAATTAAGTTAATCCATCTTACTCCTTGCAGTATTCTCGGCTGACACTTTATCCCTTTGTTCAAAACTAGGGTTGCCTCTAACTTCCAATTCAAGCCACCAGTGTTCGATCAGAGGATGCTGCAGCGAAGAGGACGGAGAGGCACACGCGTGGGGCCCGGAATGGTTGAACTTGGCTGGGTCTAGGGGGAACGACGCGGGTTGTAGGCGGCGGGTATGGGTGCGTGGTTCGAGGAGATAGTGGCACCAGAGAAGATCTAACCGAATGAGATTGTAGAGGAGGAGAATATCTTCAGTATGGGATAGAGTTTGGGTTTTAATTCATTGTGGATTGGAAGAAATTGAGTGGGGAAGTTTCGGCCATTGATAGGGGGGCGGCCGCTGCAGGAGAAGGTGAATAGTGGGTTGGAAATTAGGGTTTTACAATCTTTTTATAATATTTAAATGTTAATTTTACAAAAAAAACCAAATCTCTTAAGGTATTCAGAATTTAGTCCAACAAGAAGCTACCTTACCCAATAACCCCTATTCCGGATCCATCTAACCATGTATCGCAGGCCCAAGAGGTTAACTCAGCCCCCGTTTTTCAAATTTAAAATCAATTCTTTTTATTATTAATTTTTGACATATTCAAAAATCCACCGGAGCCACATACGAACCCCGAAAATCCCAAGAAAAATATTTTTGGCTATGTCTTGACGATACGAATCCAACAAAATTAATTTCGTCGAATTCTGAGACTGTTCGAAAATGGCTATTTTCCAGTTGTTCAATTTTGACTGTATTTGACCAAACACAGTTTCTGTTGCCACGCTCACATACTAAGTCGGAAAATTCTAAAAATTGAAACCTAGCAATAATTTGACATTCCGGTTCTAACAAAAGTGGTTTCGTCGAAAACATAGGTCGTTTGAAATTTGACTATTTTCACTGGCTTTAATATTATTTAAAAATAAAATTTTTAAATTTGGGCACATTTTCTAACCAATTTATTAAAAATAATATTTTTAAATTGGTTCGAATTTTCCGGGTTGTTACAGTCTCCCCCACGTAAAAACTTTTCGTTCTCGAAAAGGGAAATAAAAGTAAAGCAGGAACAAAACGGAAAATGTAAGGTATTATGAATGTACCTCAACATAAAGCTATTCGGAGATATCCACTCTACACTTGGAATAGGCTTGCTTGAAGCTATCCTTGGTCTCCCAGGTGCAGTCTCTAGGATCCCTGCTCCATTGGACCTTGACGAGGTTGATCTTCTTATTCCTCAAAGCTCTGATTTCCTTGCCCACAATTTTTACTGGCTCTCTCTTTACGGCTAAGCTCGGAGTGATTTCCAAATCTCGTTGTGCTGCTTCCTCCACAACTAAATCTGGGTCATGAACATGCTTCCTGAGTTGGGACACGTGAAATACATCGTGCACCCCTGGCAGCCTGTTGGGCAACTATATTCGATAAGCTAGAGTCCCAATCCTTTCAAGAATAGGGAATGGACCAATGAACCTCGGTGCCAACTTTCCAGTCTTTCCAAAGAGAATTATGCCTCTTAATGGAGAAACCTTCAAGTACACAAGATCACCAATAGAGAATTCTAGATCTCTTCTTCGAGTGTCTGCATAACTCTTCTGTGACGGCCTGGAATTTCGCTCGATCTGAATCAGTCGTTAAACCGGTCTAGATCGTTCGAAATCCCTGACTGTTGAGAACAGGACAAATCAGAACGCAAACAGAAGAACATTTCATTGTATATTACAACAATGCATCAGATTACAAGAATATACAGAGTATAAATGAATAAATATTACACAGAAATATCAGAGATTACAGTAAATTACATAGCAGCGGAAAATAATACAAAGCACAACTGAAGGTGATATACGGATACAGAGCTTTCCGGATATCATTCCAGCTGTAAACCAGGATCCTGTGAATATAAATCTGCAAAACCAAAACTACTAGCTGCCCGTGCGGAAAATAGGGGCACCCAGAGTTTAGGTTAAAACAATAAACTCCAGGTCAGTCATGTGACTGGTGTGAGAACTAAAACAGTTATTTAAAACTTTACTTAAAAGAGAGTAATTCAAGGGACCACGCCGTATAACACGGAACGGGTTTTCTCCCAAGAATACCAGTGCATATCAATAAACAACGCAATGCTTTTCGAAAAATGAAGCTATTATAAGACCCAGGTCCTATCATACAATGCAACGCAAGCCGGGGGATAGGGTTTTCCCTTATAATAGCCAAACATGCTTGGTACGTTAAAACAAATCATTTGATACTATAATAAGTGTATAGTGTCAAAATAGTTTCAATCATAAATATAAATCATAGACGGCATGGGTACCATATATCATGTCGCCATACTAGTTCTACAATTAAAACCGCAATACACGTATTGGAAATTGGATTTCCGTCATGAGTCGAGGCAAGGGGCAAGCTCCTCTCCGCGTTCGAGACACTCTAGCAAATGTCCCCGGGATTACGCACACTGGGTAACCCCTGGATGCTTCAGGGCCGGTCCTCACTTACGTTAGAGGATTAGTATTCCTGAACACACGTTTCCCGGTCCTTACAGACCCATAATCGAGGCGCCTCATCCAACAACCACAAAGGTGAAAAATATATATATGTCAGGGCTGGTAAGTCACTGACACCACCAAAGCTAGAAAGAAACGTGCGCTCTCCCTGCAGTCCGTATCCCGTTTTTAACTCATACCGAGGTGTGAGGCTCGCGAATACACGTTATACACAAAGCTGCCACGTAGGCGTGCTTTGATCATCAACCACAAGACTTTGCTTTTCAACAGAAGCCTTGATCCTTGCATCTTAGTATGCCACACAGGCAATTCATGCCATGCGACTGATGTCCATCGATATACAACCTCTGAGCTCGTACGTCTCAGAGAAGGGCGTTAAGCAAAAGAATAAATTCTCCGCCGCCAAACAGATGTATATTTAATAGAAATCAATCAACACAGAATAAAATCCAATGTCAGACACACAATCCATTTACAAGTCCGTTCTGGGTCTGAACGAAACCGGAGGCACTTTCCTCGCATATCCATCCATCTCCAGGTACGTCTGGACGACCACCAACTGTTTCCATCCTCTTGGGTGTACAGCCCAATCAGGATCGTCAGTAACAATCCAAACGATGTGAAGACTTCCGGTCTTCGACCACCGTCTTCATCTTCGACTTATCGTCGAATCGGTTATTCAGAATGGGTATAAACCCGGACTTTCTGAACAACCCACGTATATTGAAAACAAATGTTACACAAACACAACATACGCCTCATTCCAATTCATTAGTCACTAACCGCAAATTAGCCAGAGAACAATTTCCCAAACATTAACCCCGAAGGCCGAAACCAACATCAGATCAATACCCAGGAAGCCATTCTTCTTAGCCAACCTACAGCTAGTTTCTAAATTCCACATTCTTAGGGAAAGGTTCCCATTAATTTTATCCAAGATAAATTCTTTAAAATTTATCCTGTAATCTTCCTTTGGATGTCTTTTAAAACCAAATTATGGTTTTTCCAACTGGTCGAGATTAGCGAACCGTAACGAAGTAATTATTTATTTTATTTCCCAATCCCAACCTATTCATCCCATGAAGCAAAACTGGTAATACTCCATATCTAACACCGTGGTGTTATCGGTAAAATTAATTACCATTTCACGTTCAAATCTAATTAAAGATTTAACTATCGCTTTGGAGCAAAACTGGCGATACCCCATTCTCGCTCATTTTCTAAATTTGGTAATTTAGATTAGAGATTCACATTTCAATCTAATTGCAGATTCGTTAGAACTCCTTTTGCTGGGTTAAAGAACTAGGTGTTATTTAAAACACAGTTCACGACAAACCCAAATCACATTCTATTTGTTATCGGGTTAAAGAACTAGTGTTATTTAAAACACCGTTCACGATAAACCCAATTCAAATTCAATCAAATATATTAGAAATTCGATTATTTAAAACCCCTTTTTAAATCTAATTCATTTATTTAAAAATGATTGGGTTTTAAATTTAGTTCAAAACTAGTTCATTTCGATAAAAATCTATTTTTATCTTTTCAAATATGGAGTTTTTCATCCCAAATTTTCCCAAATCATTTCTTATGATTTTATACAAATTATTACTATTTTTAATAATTTTATCGAGGCCCGTGCAGTCGATTTCCAACAACGGCCATCGAACTGCACTTATAGCGACCTTTTTCGAATTTGATTTGGACGTATCTCCAAATCCAACCGTTAGATTTCAAATTTCTAATATTCGTTAGAAAGCTCTTTTCGATACGAACCCAACGGTTCCGGTTTTAGGAGAATCCGACGGTCGGATCTCCCGTAATGTCCGTTTGAAATAAATGGTCGAAATTTACGAACTGCCGCGGCGCGGCGCGTTCTATTCAGGCCATTTATTATATATATAATATATATAATATATATTTCGTCGATTTCTATTTAAAACGAATTATATAAATAGTTTTGAATTCGTTTCAAAAACATTTTCAACTTCCTTTTTAATTCAAATCACAATTGAATTCTTCCTTATAAATTCGTTTTAAAATTCATTTCTATTCAATTCAAATTTCAATTCCATTTGAATTCGTTTTCAATTCAATTCATTTCGAATTCGTTTTCTATTCACTTCAATTCGAATTCGTTTTCTATTCAATTCAATTCGAATTCGTTTTCTATTCAATTCAATTCGAATTCGTTTTCTATTCAATTCAATTCGAATTCGTTTTCTATTCAATTCAATTCGAATTCGTTATATATTCAATTCATTTCGAAATCGTTTTATATTCAATTCATTTCGAAATCGTTTTATATTCAATTCATTTCGAAATCGTTTTATATACAATTCAAATCGAAATCGTTATATATTCAATTCAAATCGAAATCGTTATATATTCAATTCATTTCGAAATCGTTATATATTCAATTCATTTCGAATTCGTTATATATTCAATTCATTTCGAAATCGTTTTATATTCGATATAAATCTCGTTCGCGTCAAAATGGCGCATCACTATTTAACACGGCTTTATATATTCTATTTCAAATATTTCTTTTTGTCAACACACGACTAATCTCAACGAATGAGTACCGCCCATGTGTGACTATTTTTGTTAAATTATTTCGTTCAACACATGACTATTCCCAACGGATGAGTATAGTCAACACATGAACCTTTATTTTATATTGATAAAGATGTAAATTTTATTATAAAAATAATTCGTTCAACACATGGCTATTCCCAACGGATGAGTATAGTCAACACATGAACCTTTATTTTATATTGATAAAGATGTAAATTTTATTATAAAAATAATTCGTTCAACACATGGCTATTCCCAACGGATGAGTATAGTCAACACATGAACCTTTATTTTATATTGATAAAGATGTAAATTTTATTATAAAAATAATTCGTTCAACACATGGCTATTCCCAATGGATGAGTATAGTCAACACATGAACCTTTATTTTATATATTCTTTATTTTTCAAATTGGAATGAGGCCCAATCAATCACCATATAAAATTAATTATATGGATTTTCATACCTCACATGTATATAATAGCATTGAAAAATAATCAACCATCAACCAAAGTGCACTACACTGTATAAGCATCAAATAAAGATATCTAACGCTTATAACAGCCTGTCAATCTATCGATCGACATATTTAATCGATTAGGATGAGTGAACTTCATATTTCATCCCAACACCCGTGTAGGGTTTCAAACAATCAAACACAGATTTTATTCGTGCAGTTGGGCGATGTGTAAAATTTATCGTCCCAATCAATGTCAGTCAAATAGGTGTACATAAACAAACCGTCCGGTTTGTAAATGAATATTTATTTTATTCACTTTCACTATATTCATATTCACGTTAAAAATTATATTTTTAACGATAAAATATTTTATTTCGACATATGAATATCTATTCAGTTCATTTATTCAATAAAAATGATATTTTTATTTTTCTAACATATTTTAGAAAATTTCGGCGGCATAACGGCACGATACTAGAAACGGGACAAGGCCTAGCCTTATCCCCGGTCTAGTGAAGGCCCACGCCATTCACATATCAATTTTAATCAATTTCCAATTCAACCAATCAATCAAATCCAAATCAAATAACCTAACCAACTACACAACCAAACAAACAAGTCCATGGTATGTGGACGGGTGTCGGGTGCTACTAAGCACCGTCTGCATCCTAGTATATATGTATATATATAACTAGCAAAAGAGAAATTTTGAGTGAGAAGTTCTCACCGAAAGCTATCCAAGCCCCACGGCACTTCATTTGCAGAAGTCTTCGTCGTTTTCGCATCTTCGTCAGCTTCGTCGCCCGTAGCCACTATATATATCAAAATCGAATTTTTATTTCGCTATTCAATATATAAAAATCGAATTTTTATTTCAAAGTTCAACATATAAAAATCGAGTTTTTATTTCAAAGTTCAACATATAAAAATCGAGTTTTTATTTCAAAGTTCAACATATAAAAATCGAGTTTTTATTTCAAAGTTCAACATATAAAAATCGAGTTTTTATTTCAAAGTTCAACATATAAAAATCGAGTTTTTATTTCAAAGTTCAACATATAAAAATCGAGTTTTTATCTCAAAGTTCAACATATAAAAATCGAGTTTTTATCTCAAAGTTCAACATATAAAAATCGAGTTTTTATTTCAAAGTTCAACATATAAAAATCGTGTTTTTATTTCAAAGTTCAACATATAAAAATCGAGTTTTTATTTCAAAGTTCAACATATAAAAATCGAGTTTTTATTTCATTTAAAAAAATCAGTTTTAAAATCTTTGAAATCAGTTTTAACTTTTAATAAAAATGCAGTTTTTATTTTTTTATTTCAAAAACAGGTTTTTATACTTTAAGAAAATTCAGTTTTTATCTCTTTAAAAACAAAACAGTTTTTAAATCATTATATATAAAAAAAACAGTTTTCAATATCTTTTAAAAATTCGGTTTTTAGTTTCTTTTTAAAACAGTTTCAGTTTTGAAATCTTTATAAAATCTGTTTTTAAAACTTTATAAAATCAGTTCAAATTTTAAACCTTTTTAAAAAAAACTGTTTAGTTTTTAAACCCTTTAAAATCTGTTTTAATACTAATTAAAAAAAATCAGTTTTATCTCACACAAAAAAAATCAGTTTTGAATGTTTTTGAAAAAAAATCAGTTTTTATTATTAAAACAAAATCAGTTTTCTACTAAAATAAAATTCAGAAACTAAAACAAAATTCAGAAACTAAAATAAAATAAATAAATAAGAATTACCTTAGTTTTGAAAGGGGGGGGGGCCTGTCAGGGCGGCGGTGCTCGCTGGGGCGCTGCGGCGGTTCTCACGGGCTCGAGTCTGAAATAGGCGGAAAGGGGGAGAAGGAAAAGAGCGGAGGAGAGGAGTGGGATTTCTGGTGGAGCGACGATGAGGCGGGGACCTCCAGTAGCGGTCGCGACGGAGGAAGCGGCGCTCCATCAGGGTGGGCGACGGGATTTTTAGGGTTAGGTTTCCTCTTTTTTTTTTTTTTATTTAAACTGATGTCGGGTTCTGTAAGTTAAAGGGAGAGATGGATAAAGGAAGTTATATAATATAATTAATTATTTAATTAATTTAATCCTCCACAAAGTTGACTTTCACATACGACCTCTAAACGAGGCCCACCGCCTGTCGTCCATAGCGTTTTACCCCCATTCCGAACACAATGGGATATGTATCGTAGGTTGATTCGTCTGTTTGAATCAGTTTCTGTTAAATTTACATTTAAATCTATATATTGAATTTTAAACGTACATTTCGAATTACCGGGGTCACATACTAACTAGAAAAATTCCCGAAAAATATTTTCTAGCTTCGTATTGACGATACGGTCCTAACAAAACTAGTTTCGTCGAATTCTGAGACCGTATGAAAAATGGCCAATTTCCAGTCGATTAAAATCAACTGAAACTGGTCAAACGCGTTTTCCTTCGCCACGCTCACATATTGATTCGAAAAATCATGAAATTTGAAACCTAGCAATAACTTTACATCACGGACCCAACAAAACTGGTTTCGTCGAAATCCGAGGTCGTTTGCAAAATGTCCATTTTTAAGGGCTATATATTATATAAAATATATATAAATTCCACAGCGACTATTTCTAATTTTAAACTGGACATATCTTATCATTTCTAAAATGAAATCTCAGTTTGTTAACTTCGTTACAAAGATATAGTTATACAGATTCAAATATTTCTTGTTTCGTTCAATTCTGACTTATATTGAATTCTGTATATTCATTTGAAATTAGAAATCGAATTTTCGAACTACCGCGCCATTTTCAATTCTATTTATAATTATATATAAATATTTATATTCTAACGACGACGCGTATAATATATACGTTCGAATTATATTCAAAATAAATTTCTCGTTCATATTATTTAAAATAATCTATTTTAAACATAGGAAATTCGCTAAAATTGCCAAAATAAAAATTTTAAACTGGCTCAGAATTTCCGGGTTATTACATCTTCTGTCGGCTTTGAGCAGCCAGCAAACGCTTCTTAATAAAATCAACTTTATCTGATGCTTCCCGAATCGTATCAGGGCCCAAGACTATTCTATTGCCTGGCTCCGCCCAACATGCCGGAGATTTGCATGGCCTGCCATATAAAGCTTCGAATGGCGACATTTGCAGGCTTGCTTGATAGCTGTTATTATAAGAGAATTCCACTAACTACAGATGATCCTCCCATGAACCGCCAAAGTCAAGGATGCATGCTCGCAACAAATCTTCTAAGATGCGGTTTACCCTCTCAGTCTGGCCGTCTGTCTAAGGGTGATAAGTTGTACTCATATTCAACTTGGTTCCTAGCTCTTCTTGGAAAGCTTCCCAGAACTTGCTAGTAAATATTGGATCGTGGTCACTGACAATGCTGCTGGGAACTCCATGAAGCCTGACAATCTCTCTTAAATAAAGTTGTGCCAAACTTTAAGCCGTTCTATTGGGTTTGACAGGGATGAAATGAGCAGCTTTCGTCAAGCGATCTACAATCACCCATATGCTATCATTCCCTCTCCTAGTCCGAGGCAAACCATCGATAAAATCCATAGAAACTTCGTCCCACTTCCAATTAGGAACTCCTAATGGCTGCAATAGACCTGCTAGCTTTTGTTGATCACTCTTGACCAGCTGACAGGTGGGGCATTTAGCAACATATATGGAGATGTCTCTCTTCATTGCTCTCCACCAAAAGGTACGCTTAAGATCGTGGTACATCTTGCTTACTCTAGGATGAATACTGAGCTTGGATTTGTGACATTCGTCCATAACTTCCCTTCTTAGTTCAGGAATGTTTAGGACAAAAATACGGCCTCGTAGCATCAAAACTCCTTTGTCATCAATTTGGAAGCTCATGGGTTCGCCTTCTCGAATTCTTTTGCTAATCTTTTGGATAAACTCATCATCTTTTTGAAGGACAGAGATCTTGTCGATCAAAGAAGGAGTAATAATGAGATGGGCAAGGATAAGATTGGTGCTGACCATGTTCTTTCTGCTGAGAGCATCTGCCACTCATTTGCTTTCCCTGTAGTATATAAGATATCCAGGTCGTAGGGTGCAAGGAATTCAATCCAACGTTGTTGTCTCAGGTTTAAAACTTTTGGGTAAATAGATGCTTCAAGGATTGGTGGTCCGTATATAGCTCGAACTTTTCCCCCAAGAGATAATGCCTCCATATCTTTAGAGCGAATACAATGGCCATTAGCTCAAGATCATGAGTGGCATAATTCTTTTCATGCGGTTTCAATTGCCTGCTAGCGTATGCTACCACTCTACCTTTTTGCATAAGCACCGCACCAATATCTTGAATAGACAGAAAGGTAACATGTTAAAATGAGATTTGACATCAAAAGAAAATGTTATCTCATATATGTTTTATTCAGATAGAGAGAATGACCTTCTTTGGAAGCGTCTGTCCGGACCTTCAGATCCTCATTGCCATCTATGATGGTCAACACAGGAGCAGTGATCAATCTCTGTTTCAGCTCTTGGAATGCAGCCTCACATTCAGGTGTCCAAACGAACTTTGAATGCTTCTTAGTTAATTTCGTCAGTGGGCAAGATAATTTCCAAAAATCCTTAACGAACTTTCGATAATAACCAGCTAGTCCTAAGAAACTTCGGACTTCTGTCGGAGTGGAAGGCTGCTTCCAGTCTTGGATGGCCGAGATCTTTCCTGGATCTACTGAGATGCCTTCTTTTTATACCACGTGGCCGAGGAATTTAACCTCTTCTTGCCACAATATGCATTTGGAAAATTTAGCTTTTAGCACATTCCTCTGCAAAATCTCCAAGACTTCTTTCAAATGTTTCTCATGTTCAGCAATGGTTTTGGAAAAGATAAGGATATCATCACTGAACACAAGCACGAATTTATTTAGAACCCCACGAAATACTCTATTCATAGAATCTACAAAGTATGCTGGGGCATTGCATAGACCGAAAGGCATTACTAGCCATTCGTAAAGTAGATCAGGCCCTCTGAAAGCAGTTAAGGGGATACTCTCCTCTGCAATGCGCAGTTGATGGAATCCTATGGCTAGGTCCATTTTAGAGAATACCTGTGCTCCATGTAGACGGTCTAATAGATCATCAATCTGAGGCAATGGATATTTGTTTTTCATCGTTTGCTTGTTTAGATCGCGGTACTCTACACACAAACGGAGTGTGCCATCTGACTTTGGGACAAACACCACCGCTGCACCCCATTCTGAGAAGCTTGGTCAAATCAGACCCTTGGCTAAAAGCTGCTTAGTTTGATTGCTCGGCTCTTCTCTTTCTTTTGGCGACATTCGCCTAATAGGATGTACCACAAGCCTTGCATTAGGAATCAAGTCAATTCTGAAATCGATTTCTCTGCGGGGAGGTAAGCTGTTTACTTCTTCAAATACATCAACATAGTCTTTGACGACAGGAATAGTTTCAATAGAAGGAGGGGTGACTTCTAAAGAAGACCAGAATTCTATTCTATCTGTGGCTGAGCCGTGGCATGGTATAGTCATTATATTCCCAAATTTCATTTTAATTTTAACTACCCTTTCAGCACACAGCAACTCAGCCCCATACTTTGTTAGCCAATCTAGCCCAAGTATGACATCATATCCAGAAAAGTTCATGATGATTAAATTGAAAGGAAATAGGAAGTGAGAGTAAGAAACGGGCACTCTACAGTACTGATCAAGAATAAGTGAACCTCTTATCGGGCTATGGGCTTTAATCGGATCTTTAAGTTTTCTTGGTTTCAGTTTAAGCTTTTTAATAGTATCACTTGATATGAAACTTCTAGATGCACCAGTATCGAACAAGACAGTAATGGGAATATCCTTAATGTTAAGAGTACCGCCAAAAACATCAGGCTTACCTGCTCCTTCAGAAGAAGCCGGTGCAGCCGTATCTTCATAGACGTGTGCTACTTCAGATTTCTTGAGCAGAGGGAAATTCTGGTAATGACCCAGAAAATCTGAACCATTTTTTTTTTTTTAAATTGGCTAAAATAGTGGATTTTAAAATTTTAAAATAAATATTTTAAATAATAGTAATGAAAAGTGAGTTTGAATCGACGTTTGAAAACGAATATTATTAATTCTAATTATAAATAAGGCCTGAAAAGGCGCTGCAGTTTCAAAAATTGAATTCAAACTTTGTCGAACTATACCGGGTGCAAAACAAAACGGATTTGAGTGAAACCAAAAATATTTAAATCTGTTAGTGAATACCTTTCTAACGAATCTGAAAAATCGAAGTTTCATAGCGGAAAGCAAAAGTTATGGCCAAATGAATTTTCAGAAAGGTCGCTATGGAATTTATATAGCCCGTGAAATTGGCCATTTTGCATACGACCTCGGAATTCGACGAAACCACTTTTGTTGGATCCGGGATGTGAAGTAACTGCTAGGTTTCAAATATCATAATTTTTGAAGCTAGTATGTGAGCACAGAAAAGGAAAACGTGTTTTGGTCAATTATAGTTAAATTGGATCGACCAGAAATGGGCCATTTTTCAAACAGTCTCAGAATTCAACGAAACTAGTTTTGTTGGGACCGTATTATCAAAACATAGCCAGATTTATTTTTCTGGAATTTTTCGAATCAGTTTGTGGCCCTGGAAAATTGAAATGTACGTTCAAATCGAATATTGAATGTTATATATTTTAATTTGAAGGAAAACTGACTGAAACATTCGAATAGGCCTACGAAACATATCTCATTGTGTTCGGAATGGGGGTAAAACGCTTGGGATGCCAGTCGTTGGGTTTAAAAAGAAGTTCATTTGTGAAAACCCTAATTTTTTGAAATATATATATTCCGGCCAATCAGATTTTTTTATAAAAAAGAAAAAGAAAACTCTTTCTCTCTCCCCGATGTCAACGGTGGAAACCCCTTCGCCAGTTCCTAAGCGTTTTGCCGCCGCCACATCCACTTTCAGCCCCGCCTCCAGTTTGGGTTTTTATTCGCCTCCCTCCCCTCTTCAAATCAGACCCAACCTCGCCCTTCCTCGTGGTGTCTTCGTCGAGATCCAGGCCTCTGAAGTCAGTGCCTTCGAAGAGCCGCCGCCACCTCCTGCCAGCGTCGAACTGGACCCCACCCCCACGCGCCAGAGCGTGATTCAAAGCTCTTCCTCGTGGTGAAGGCTGATCGACCTATAGCCCAACGGATTTAGCGCAAGATCAAAACCTAGTTTTGAACGAAATAGAAAGGTACGGTTGTTAAATTATATAAACTATTTAATAGTAGTTCTAAGCGCTACGGTTTTTGATTTCACTGTAAAAATCATATCTTTTTCATTTCTTGATGAAATTCAGTGAAACAAGAGACAGTGGACTCGTGTGGACGTCTTCTACATTCTAGAAGAGACCGCGTATTTTTCTGAGCCTTCTGCTATTTTTGGTGGAGTGGAACCCAATGTGAGATTTTTAATTTATAAACGATATGGAAAACGACGATGTATAAATTATATAGTCGATGTATGAGTTATATAAGCGTTGTACACCTCTTGTATAAGCGTTGTATAAGTTGTACGTTCCATGTATAAGTTATATATGCGTTGTAAAAATTATACATGTGTTGAAATAGAAGTGAAATGCTATATATATATATATATATATATATATATATATATACACGCCCCTCGTCCACAAACCATGGACGATATTTATTGGTTGTGATTTGTGTGAAAATTGATTGATAGCGAATGGTTGATTGAAATTGTTTGTGGTTGATATTGATTGATTGTGGTTGAAAAATACCCGTTTGTGGTTGAGAAATATTTGGTTGAAACCACATAGGATTAGTTTGTGGAAATGAAATAAATATACATGCCGCCTACGTGCGAACTAGATGCATGAATCCCCATTATCAAAATTGCGAGGTTTTAAGTTAGAGAGAGGAGCCGTACGAGGGACGGTCCCGGTTTTAACTACCCTGCCATTATGCTGCCGAAATTTTGAATAATATTCATGTGTTAGAATTATTTTCCTGTGTTGAAATTATATTCGTCTGTTGAATAGAAACCCTTCATGTGTTGAATAGAAATTCATTCGTTGAATCATATTCATGTATTGAATGGTAATCATGTTTTGAATAAATTGTTTTAACAATAAAAATCACATTTTTATCTATATATATAAACTATAGAAAACCTTCATGTGTTGAATCGATATTCATTCGTTGATTTGAAATTCATGTGTTGAATGGTATTCGTGCTTTAAATATAAAAATCACATTTTTATCTATATATATAAACTATAGAAAACCTTCATGTGTTGAATCGATATTCATTCGTTGAATTGAAATTCATGTGTTGAATGGTATTCGTGTTTTAAATATAAAAATCACATTTTTATCTATATATATAAACTATAGAAAACCTTCATGTGTTGAATCGATATTCATTCCTTGAATTGAAATTCATGTGTTGAATGGTATTCGTGTTTTAAATATAAAAAACACATTTTTATCATCTATATGAACTATATGAAACAATCTTGTTTTGAAAGAAATTGTTTTATAATAAAAATCCTATTTTTATTACCTATATGAACTATATAAAATAATAGTGTTTTGAAATGAATTGTTTTACAATAAAAATCACATTTTTATTATATACATGAATTGTTAAATATAGTGAAGTGTTGAAATAGAAGACAGTTAGATAAAAATATCATTTTTATCAAATGTATGAAAAGAATATAGCTTTGAAATCGAAGAATCGATATATAGATATATATATATAAATAGAATTAAAATATATCGAATAACGAAGCTGCAGTTCGTATTTTGAAACCGTGATTTCAAACGATTATACCTGGGGATCCGACCATCGGATTTTCCTGAAATCGAAACCGTGGGTTTCGCTTTGGAAATATCTTTCCAACGGCACCAACTTTGTAAAAATCCAACGGTTGGATTGTCTGGAATTTTTAATTCAAATCTGAAGAAAAACAGCGCCAGAATCGATTATATATATATATATATAAATATAATTATATTTAATCGAATAACGACGCTGCAGTTCGAATTTTGAAATCGAAATTTCAAACGATTATACCGGGAGATCCGACCGTCGGATTTTCCCGAAACTGGAACCGTTGGATTCGTTTTGAAAAGATCTTTCTAATAAAGTAAATTCTGTGAAGATCCAACTGTTAGATTTTCAGATATGTGTAAATCAAATCTGAAGAAAAACAACGCCACGGTCGCATTATGGCCCGAAGCGTCGTTTTGAATAATTTGGCTATTTTAAAATAAATAAAAATAGCGATAAATCATTATAAAATATTATAAACGATATGGATGTGAAATTTAGTAATTAACTGAAGGTTAGCTAAGTCGAATGGTTTCTGGGGTATTGATCTGATGTTGGTTTCGGCCTTCGGGGTTAATATATGGGAAATCGCTCTCTTACTGATTGACGGTTAGTGACTAATGAATTGAAATGATGCGTATGTGTATTTGTGTTGCACTTGTTTATTATATATGCGAGTTGCTCAGAAAGACCGGGTTTGTCCCATTCTGAATAACTGAATCGACGATAAGAAATCGAAGATAAAGACGGTGGTCGAAGACTGGAGATCTTCACCTCGTTTGGATGGTAACTGAGGTCATGATTGGGAGGCATCCCGAAATATGGATAATGAGTGGTGATCATCCAGACGTACGTGGTGATTGATGGGTTTGCGAGGTATATAGTGCCTCCGATTTCGTTCAGACCCAGAACGGACTTGCAAATGGACAGTGTGTCTGACATTGTAATTTATTCCGTGTGATTGATAGCTATCAGTTGCACGGTGTAAATTGCCTGTGTGGCATGCTAAGATGCAGTGATCAGGGCTTCGGTTGAAGAGCAAAGTCTTGTGGTGATGATCAAAGCACCGCCTGTGTGGTGTAGCTTTGTGTATAATGTGAAATCGCGAGCCTCACACCCCGGTATGAACCAGAAACGGGAGAGGACCTCAGGGGGGACATGCGTTTCTTCCTAGCTAGAAGTGGCATCAGTGGTTTTACACGCCCTGACGAGTTTGACTTATGTGGTTGTTGCTGTTGTGAGGCGCCTCGGTTAGATCGGACGATCCAGGTCCAATGGAGTCATTTGTTGGCTCACTTACGCCCCAAAGGGTGGAGAAACGCATTGTTCAGGCATTTTAATCCACATCGGTGGACCAGCCCTGACGATCCAAGGGTCACTCGAGCTCTGATACCAAATGAGACAACCCCAAACCCCGTACTGACGGCGGCAAGGGTAATCCTTGGAATATAATGCAGAAACAGATAATAGCAGAACAGAATTAAATAAATACACCAGATAATGCACAATAGAATATACTGGATAAAATTAATCATCAGAGTTACACGGTATACAGGATCATACTTAGTACAAATACAGTTCAGAAATACATAAATGTCTACAGCGGAAAACAAACATAATGTACAATAGGAGCTGAACAGCATAAAAAGAGATAAATGATAGAATCCATCTTCAGCTCCATCTATCCAGAAAGAACCAGCTAAACCTGAATACAAGGCTGCCCATGTAGAAAAAGGGGCACCCGAGTTTGAAAGTGAAACAAACTACGAGTCAGTCATGGGACTGGTATGAGAAATCTACTCAACACATTTATAATATGGCTAATCACAGGACCTCGCCACTTTCGTGGAACAGGTTTACTCCATTGGATTGCCAATGCTTTAACACAAAGCACCCGAGTTTGAAAGTGAAACAAACTACGAGTCAGTCATGGGACTGGTATGAGAAATCTACTCAACACATTTATAATATGGCTAATCACAGGACCACGCCACTTTCGTGGAACAGGTTTACTCCATTGGATTGCCAATGCTTTAACACAAATCATTCTTTTAAACATCGCAAGTGTCATCATCTTCGACTTATCGTCGAATCGGTTATTCAGAACGGGTATAATCCCGGTCTTTCCGAACAACCCGCGTATATTAAAACAAATGTTACACAAACACAACATACGCCTCATTCCAATTTAGCAGCCACTAACTGTAAATTAACAAGAGAACAATTTCCCAAATATTAACCCCGAAGGCTGAAACCAACATCAGATCAATACCCAGGAAACCATTCTTCTTAGCTAACCTACAGCTAGTTTCTAAATTTCATATTCTTAGGGAAAGGTTCCCATTAATTTTATCAAAGATAAATTCTTTAAAATTTATTCTTTAATCTTCCATTGGATGTCATATCAAACCAAATTATTGTTTTCCAAACTAGTCGAGATTAGCGAACCACACCGAAGTAATTATTTATTTTATTTCCCAATCCCAACCTATTCATCCCATGAAGCAAAAAACAAATCCAACGGTTCCAGTTTCGGCAAAATCCGACGGTCGGATCTCCCGGTATAATCGTTTGTAGTTTCGATTTCAAAATACAAACTGCAACGTCGTTATTCGATTTAATATAATTATATATATATATATATATATATATATATATATATAATCGATTCTGGCGCTGTTTTTCTTCAGATTTGAATTAAACATTCCAGACAATCCAACCCTGGGATTTTTACAAAGTTGGTGTCGTTGGAAAGATATTTCCAAAGCGAACCCAACGGTTGCGATTTTCTGATATGTGTAAATCAAATATGAAGAAAAACAGCGCCACGACCGCGTTATGGCCCGAAGCATCGTTTTGAATAAATTGGCTATTTTAAAATAAATAGAAATAGCGATAAATCGTTATAAAATATTATAAACGATATGGATGTGAAATTTAGAAATTAACTGAAGGTTGGCTAAGTCGAATGGTTTCTTGGGTATTGATCTGATGTTGGTTTTGGCCTTCGGGGTTAATATTTGGGAAATCGTTCTCTTACTGATCGACGGCTAGTGACTAATGAATTGAAATGATGCGTGTGTATGTTAGTGTTGCACTTGTTTATTATATACGCAAGTTGCTCAGAAAGACCGGGTTTATCCCATTCTGAATAACTGAATCGACGATAAGAAATCGAAGATGAAGACGGTGGTCGAAGACCGGAGATCTTCACCTCGTTTGGATAGTAACCGAGGTCCTGATTGGGAGGCATCCCGAAATATGGATAATGAGTGGTGATCGTCCAGACGTACGTGGTGATCGATGGGTTTGCGAGGTATATAGTGCCTCCGGTTTCGTTCAGACCTAGAACGGACTTGCAAATGGACAGTGTGTCTGACATTGGAATTTATTCTGTGTGATCGATAGCCATCAGTTGCATGGTGTGAATTGCCTGTGTGGCATGCTAAGATGCAGTGATCAGGGCTTCTGTTGAAAAGCAAAGTCTTGTGGTGATGATCAAAGCACTGCCTATGTGGCATAGCTTTGTGTATAATGCGAAATCGCGAGCCTCACACCCCGGTATGAACCAGAAACGAGAGCAGGACCTCAGGGAGGACATGCGTTTCTTTCTAGCTAGAAGTGGCGTTAGTGGTTTTACACGTCCTGACGAGTTTGACTTATGCGGTTGTTACTGTTGCGAGGCGCCTCGGTAAGATCGGACGATCCGGGTCCAATGGAGTCATTCGTTGGCTCATTTACGCCCCAAAGGGCGGAGGGACGCATTGTTCAGGCATTATAATCCACTTCGTGCGGATCGGCCCTGACGATCCAAGGTACGGTTGCGGCTGTGCCTGAGGGGCGGGCTAGAGCGTCTCGAAGTCGGTAAGGACTATCTTTTGCCTTGGTTCATGACGGAAATCCAATTTCCAAATACGTGACTGTGCGATTTTGATTGTATACCTATATATGGCAACATAGTGGTATGGGGCATTAATGCCGTCTATGATTGATACTTATGATTTGAAAATTCTTTTGAAATATATAAACACTAGTAATAATATCAAATGCTTTTGTTTTATTCATATCAAGCATATTTTGGCTATTATAAGGTAAAACTCTATCCTTCGGTTTGCGTTGCATTGTGTGATGGGAACTGAGTCTTACAATGGCTTCATTTTTATAAAAAGCATTACGATGTTTAAAAGAATGATTTGTTTTAAAGCACTGGCAATCCAATGGAGTAAACTGGTTCCACGAAAGTGGCGTAGTCCTGTGATTAGCCATATTATAAATGTGTTGCGTAGATTTCTCATACCAGTCCTTGTTGCTGGCCCAGAGTAGGCCGAGTACGCATGATAGGGGATTCTCTCTTCGCGGTTTGGTGGCGAACGGGAGACTCTTACCCCTACATGTCGCAGTTTAGAGCGTTGGTTTGCTAGTAGGCGCGAGACTCGGGAGGGTCGCCGTAAAACAAGGGATTGGGGGACCAGTGGGAGCCACGGTGGGTTTTACCTGCTGTACTGGAGGATGAAGGGATGGTTGTAAAGCCTACCGGATTTCGCGGTAACGTCTCAATTTAGTCAAATATGATTCACCCTCTCAGTCTGACCATCTGTCTGAGGATGATAAGCGGTGCTTTGGTTCAGCTTTGTTCCCAACTCAACTTGAAATGCCTCCGAGAATTTACTGGTAAATATTGTATCTCTATCACTGACTATACTGAGCGGCACTCCATGTAGTCTAACAATTTCCTTGAAATATATCTGCGCCAGACTCTGAGCAGTTCTGTTTGATCTGACAGGTATGAAATGGGCGGTCTTCGTGAAGCGATCTACGATCACCCAAATACTATCATTTCCTTTTCTGGTTCTGGACAAACCATCAATGAAGTCCATGGAAATATGTTCCCACTTCCAACCAGGAACGTCTAGCGGTTGTAACAATCCAGCCAGTTTCTGTTGGTCGCTTTTGACTAGCTGGCAAGTAGGGCATCGGCTAACATATATTGAAACGTCTCTTTTCATAGCTTTCCACCAGAATGTTCGCTTGAGATCGTTATACATTTTGGCCACACCGGGATGGATACTCAGCTTGGACTTGTGACACTCGTCTAACACTTCCCTATTTAACTCTTGGATGTCAGGAACACAAATCCTTCCTTTCAACCTCAGGGTCTCGTCGTTATCTATTTGAAAACACGAGGGTTCGCCTTTCTGAATCCTTTTGATCATATCCTTAATAAAGTTATCCTCCTTCTGAAGAATAGATATTTTGTCAATCAAGGAAGTCGTAATAATAAAGCCGGCGATCATTACATTCTTTCGACTCAGCGCATCAGCCACGACATTGGCTTTCCCTAGAGTGTATATAATCTCAAAGTCATATGCTGCAAGAAACTCCAGCCAACATTGCTGCCTCAGATTCAAGTCTTTCTTGGTGAACATATACTTTAGGGACTGGTGATCTGTAAACAGTTCAAATCTCTCACCCAGAAGATAGTGTCTCCAGGTTTTCAAAGCGAATACTATAGCTAATAACTCAAGATCATGAGTGACGTAGTTTTTCTCATACCGCTCTAGCTGACGGCTAGCATAAGCAATCACTTGACCCCTTTGCATTAATACTGCTCCAAGGCCTTCCCTAGAAGCATCAGTCCAGACTTTCAAATCCTGATTGCCATCGATGATGGTTAACACTGGAGTTGTCGTTAATCTTAACTTTAGCTCTTCAAAAGCCTCTTCAGTTTCTGGAGTCCATTCAAATTTAGAGTGCTTCTTTGTAAGCTTCGTTAAGTGACCAGATATCTTCAAAAAGTTTTTAACGAACTTTTGGTAATAACTAGCCAATCCGAGAAAACTGCGGACTTCTGTAGGGGTACTGGCCTGTTTCCAATTCTGAATAGCTGTGATTTTACTTGGATCCACAGCAATTCCTTCTTTCGATACAACATGGCTTGACTTCTTCTTGCTAGAATATACATTTGGAAAACTTTGCTTTCAACACATTCTTTCTGAGAATTTCTAACACTTGTTCCAAATGTTTTTCGTGCTAGACGACCAGAAAAGATTACTGGCGTCTTGGGCACTCAAAGAAGAAGCTTTGTTTTGGTGGGATTCAGTTATTAAAGATAATCCGGAGGCCAGTACGATGTTTGAGGTCAGTAAGAAGCCCAATGTAAATAGGAAAAGGGCCAGATCTGGGAAGGCACCAGTAACGACTACCACATGCTCAAGCTGCAATAAGCAAGGACATTCGGCGATAAATTGCAAATCTTGGAATGAACGAAGGAAGAAGGGGTCTAAACCCACTAAGAAACAAAAGAACTCACATGGTGAAAGGAAATGCCATAAGTGTAATCAAGCAGGTCATATTGCACGGGAGTGCCAACTCTCAAAGGAACCCGAAGCAGTACGTATAAACGAAATAGCGGAAACTCCTGAGCCCTCAGCTAGTCAAAGAAGGGCTGATGTTTTGGAAGGCACGCTTAATGTCAAAAACATTCCAGTCAAAGTGGTGTTTGATACAGGCGCGTCACGAAGCTTCATTGCCAAGAATGTAGTTAAGAAACTGGATTTGAATTTGAAGAAGCTCAAAGAACCAATGACTGTCTGAAATCCGGTTGGGCGTTCCATCGATCTCAGTTGGGTTTGTGCAGTACCTGTCTCTTTTTCCTGTTATAAATTCCCTACTATCTCTATCGGCATGAACTTTACTGAATTCGATCTTATTCTGGGATTGGATTGGCTAACCAAATATGAAGCAGAGGTTAGATGCGCCGAGAGAGTTGTTAGAGCTAAGATTAAATCAGAGAATTATATAACCATACCGTGTGAAGGTCAGAATCCTAATAGAAAAGACCTCTGGGCAGCTCTCGATATTTCTCCTACTCAAATAGAAGATACCCCAGTAGTCACAGAGAATATTCCCGACCTGGTGAAAGATATCCCTGTCGTCAAGAACTATGCGGATGTGTTCGAAGAAGTTGTTCGCTTACCTCTGCAAAGAGAAATTGATTTCAAAATTACTTTAATTCCGAATGCAAGGCCGGTAGTTCACGCTATTCGAAGAATGTCCTTGAAAGAGAAAGAAGAACTTGACAATCAAACACGACAGCTAGTATGGAAGGGTCTGATCAGGCCCAGTTTCTCTGATTGGGGAGCAGCAGTGGTGTTTGTCCCTAAATCAGACGGTACTCTACGACTATGTGTAGATTATCGCGATTTGAACAAGCAGACGATAAAGAACAAATATCCATTGCCGCGGATTGATGATTTGTTAGATCGATTAAATGGCGCATAAGTATTTTCATGAATGGACCTAGCTACATGTTTCCATCAGCTTCGTATCGTTGAGGAGTGTGTTCCTTTGACAGCATTCAGAGGTCCTGACCTATTCTATGAGTGGTTAGTAATGCCCTTCGGCTTATGTAACGCCCCAGACTATTTCGTCGATCTAATAAACAGAGTATTCAGAGGAGCATTGAATAAATTTGTTTTGGTTTTCATTGATTATATCCTTATCTTCTCTAAGTCAGAAAGCGAGCATGAAAAACATTTGGAACAGGTGCTAGAAATTCTCAGAAAGAATGTGTTGAAAGCAAAGTTTTCCAAATGTATATTCTGGCAAGAAGAAGTCAAATTTCTGGGCCACGTTGTATCGAAAGAAGGAATTGCTGTGGATCCAAGTATAATCACAGCTATTCAGAATTGGAAACAGCCCAGTACCCATACAGAAGTCCGCAGTTTTCTCGGATTGGCTAGTTATTACCGGAAGTTCGTTAAAAACTTTTCGAAGATATCTAGTCACTTAAAGAAGCTTACAAAGAAGCAATCTAAATTCAAATGGACTCCAGAAAGTGAAGAGGCTTTTGAAGAGCTAAAGTTAAGATTAACGACAGCTCCAGTGTTAGCCATCATCGATGGCAATCAGGATTTGAAAGTCTGGACTGATGCTTCTAGGGAAGGCCTTGGCGCAGTATTAATGCAAAGGGGTCAAGTGATTGGTTATGCTAGCCGTCAGCTGAAGCCGCACGAGAAAAACTACGTCACTCATGATCTTGAGTTATTGGCTATAATATTCGCTTTGAAAATCTGGAGACACTATCTTCTGGGTGAGAGATTTGAACTGTTTACAGATCACCAGTCCCTAAAGTATCTATTCACCCAGAAAGACTTGAATCTGAGGCAGCAATGTTGGCTAGAGTTTCTTGCAGCATATGACTTTGAGATTATATACACTCCAGGGAAAGCCAATGTCGTGGTGATGTGCTGAGTCGAAAGAATGCAATGATCGCCAGCTTTATTATTACGACTTCCTTGATTGACAAAATATCTATTCTTCAAAAGGAGGATAACTTTATTAAGGATATGATCAAAAGGATTCAGAAAGGCGAACCCTCGTGTTTTCAAATAGATAACGACGAGACCCTGAGGTTGAAAGGAAGGATTTGTGTTCCTAACATCCCAGAGTTAAAAAGGGAAGTGTTAGACGAGTGTCACAAGTCCAAGCTGAGTATCATCCCGGTGTGGCCAAAATGTATAACGATCTCAAGCGAACATTCTGGTGGAAAGCTATGAAAAGAAACGTTTCAATATATGTTAGCCGATGCCCTACTTGCCAGCTAGTCAAAAGCGACCAACAGAAACTGGCTGGATTGTTACAACCGCTAGACATTCCTGGTTGGAAGTGGGAACATATTTCCATGGACTTCATTGACGGTTTGCCCAGAACCAGAAAAGGAAATGACAGTATTTGGGTGATCGTAGATCACTTCACGAAGACCGCCCATTTCATACCTGTCAGATCAAACAGAACTGCTCAGAGTCTGGCGCAGATTTATTTCAAGGAAATAGTTAGACTACATGGATTGCCGCTCAGTATAGTCAGTGATAGAGATACAATATTTACTAATAAATTCTGGGAGGCATTTCAAGTAGAGCTGGGAACAAAGTTGAACTTGAGCACCGCTTATCATCCTCAGACAGATGGTCAGACTGAGAGGGTGAATCGTGTACTAGAAGATCTATTGCGGCTTGTGTTCTAGATTTCGGTGGATCATGGGAAGACCATCTGCATTTGGCTGAATTCTCATATAATAACAGCTACCAGGCGAGCCTGACAATGTCACCATTTGAAGCACTGTACGGTAGACCGTGCCGATCTCCTGCTTGTTGGGTCGAACCGGGTAATAGACTTGTATTGGGGCCTGATATGATCCGAGAAGCTGCCGACAAAGTCGATTTTATTAAGAAGTGATTACTCGCCGCTCAAAGCCGACAAAAGAGCTATGTCGATAGGAGAAGAAGAGATATATCATTTGCTGTTGGCGACTATGTATATTAGAAAGTATCGCCGATGAGAGGAGTTATCCAGTTCGGTAAAACTGGAAAGTTGGCGCCCAAATTCATTCATCCGTTTCCTATTCTGGAACGAAACGGGACTCTCGCATATAGGGTTAAATTGCCAGATTGGTTGCCTGGAGTGCATGATGTATTTCACATATCTCAACTTCGAAAGCACGTTCATGATCCAGGCTTGACCGTGGAAGAAGCAGCTCAACAGGATATTGAAATTACTCCAGAATTAGCTGTGAGAAGAGAGCCGCTCAAGATTATCGGCAAAGAAACCAAAGAGCTGAGGAACAAGAAGGTTCACTTAGTCAAAGTGCAATGGAGTGGAGATCCGCGAGATTGTACTTGGGAAACTGAGGAGAGCATTCAGAAACCCTATCCTAGATGTCGAGTGGATATCTCTGATTGACTCCGGTGCAAGGTACATTTACCATACTTTGCATTACCAATTAGTTATCTGCTGTGTTGTTATTTTCTTTCCATGGATGTGCACTTTTAATTCTATAGTCCGAATGATTTAAAAGATTATAGAAATTGATTAGTATATTTTTGAAAAGTTAAAAACAATTTTATTGTTGTTTGTGTTGTGTGATAGTAGATTTGATTAATTAAATTATTAAAACGACAGTTAATTTAATCAATAATGGAAGAATTTAGTCATTTAAATCACACATTGAACTGAGTTAAAAATAGATAGAAATATATATACTTGTGCATTATATATGTTTGAATAGGTAAATGGATTAGCTGTTGAGTAAAGATTTAATTTGCGTGCCCGACAAATAGGTAAACTTTAATGAGTTGGATGCGAGATATTATTATATCAACTCCTGTGAATGCCATTGGATGCGGAGTGCTGGTTGTACTGTGTGAAATAATAAATATCGCCATAGGATAGTAACAATTAATTTTGATCTACACTGCATGGCATACTTCTGAAGATAGGAATACTTCATCATATACCACATAAGCATTTGGAGCTTGTGTGACGAGGTGGAAGATTTACCATACGAGCGAGAGGCTTGTATGGCGATGACTATATTTTGCAGGTTGAACTGTTGACTGATATGGACTATTTAAATTGTAACGATTAAATTGCTAGATAAATAAAAAAACCCACATGGGTCTGGAGTGGACAATAATCACGTCTCTCTAGTTATTAGATACAGCACATGGACTATTTATTTCCCACACGGGACGAGGTGACGAGGATTTATCCTCTGGAGCATTTAAAATACACACTTCCTCAGGCTTTGACAGGGTGACGAGAATTTATTCTCTGGAGTTATTATCAATACACGCTCCCCTGTAAACACCAGAATATATCACTATAAATATGTGTATGCTTATTAGGATTTATTGGGTAACTAATACGGCCCAATAAATTTCCAAACCTCTCCCCGTGCAAAGGAGGTTATGGCGAAATTTTTCGAAAATTCCGGGTGTTAGCCAAATTTTTGAAGAATTTGAAAATTCTCAGAAACTGAAAAGTTGGAGAATGAAAGCCAGATCGAAGGTAGAGTTGATTAATCAAACCACTTTCGAATTTGTTCCTTTTTGGGGACGAAAAGTTTTAAGTGGGGGAGATTGTAACGACCCAGAAAATCTGAACCAATTTAAAAATTTTAAATTGGCTAAAATTGTGGATTTTAAATATTTAAAATAAATATTTTAAATAATAGTAATGAAAAGTGAGTTTGAATCGACGTTTGAAAACGAATATTATTAATTTTAATTATAAACAAGGACTGAAAAGGCGTTGCAGTTTCAAAAATTGAATTCAAACTTTGTTGGACTGAACCGGGTGCAAAACAAAACGGATTTGAGTGAAACCAAAAATATTTAAATCTGTTAGTGAATACCTTTCTAACAAATCTGAAAAATCGAAGTTTCATAGCGGAAATCAAAAGTTATGGCCAAATGAATGTTCAGAAATGTCACTATGGAATTTATATAGCCAGTGAAATTGACCATTTTGCATACGACCTCGGAATTCGACGAAACCACTTTTGTTGGATCCGAGATGTGAAGTAATTACAATTTTTTAAATTTCATAATTTTTGAAGCTAGTATGTGGGCATGGCAAAGGAAAACGTGTTTTGGTCAATTACAGTTAAATTGGATCGACCAGAAATGGGCCATTTTTCAAACGGTCTCAGAATTCGACGAAACTAGTTTTGTTGGGACCATATCGTCAAAACATAGCCAGTTTTATTTTTCTGTAATTTTCGAATCAGTTTGTGGCCTTGGAAAATTGAAATGTACGTTCAAATCGAATATTGAATGTTATATATTTTAATTTGAAGGAAACCTGACTGAAACAATCGAATGGGCCTACGAAACATATCCCATTGTGTTCGAAATGGGGGTAAAACGCTAGGGACGACAGTCGTTGGGTTTAAAAAGTAGTTTATTTGTGAAAACCCTAATTTTTTGAAATATATATATTTCGGCCAATCAGATTTTTTTATAAAAAAAACACTTTCTCTCTCCCCGACGTGAACGGCGGAAACCACTTCGCCAGTTCCCAAGCGTTTTTCTGCCGCCACATCCACTTTCAGCCCGGCCTCCAGTTGGGGTTTTTGTTCGCCTCCCTCCCCTCTTCAAATCAGACCCAACCTCGCCCTTCCTCGTGGTGTCTTCGTCGAGATCCAGACCTCTGAAGTCAGCGCCTTCGAAGAGCCGCCGCCACCTCCTTCCAGCGTCGAACTGGACCCCACCCCCACGCGCCAGAGTGTGATTCCAAGCTCTTCCTTGTGGTGAAGGCTGATCAACCTATAGCACAACGGATTTAGCGCAAGATCAAAATCTAGTTTTGAACGAAATAGAAAGGTACGGCTGTTAAATTATATAAACTATTTAATAGTAGTTTTAAGCGCTACGGTTTTTGATTTCACTGTAAAAATCATATCTTTTTCATTTCTTGACGAAATTCATTGAAACAAGAGATAGTGGACTCGTGTGGACGTCTTCTACATTCTAGAAGAGACCGCGTATTTTTCTGAGCCTTCTGCTATTTTTGGTGGAGTGGAACCCAATGTGAGATTTCTAATTTATAAACGATATGGAAAACGACGATGTATAAATTATATAGTCGATGTATGAGTTATATAAGCATTGTACACCTCTTGTATAAGCGTTGTATAAGTTGTACGTTCGAAGTATAAGTTATATATGCGTTGTAAAAATTATATATGTGTTGAAATAGAAGTGAAATGCTATATATAAATATATATATATATACGCCCCTCGTCCACAAACCATGGACGATATTTATTGGTTGTAATTGGTGTGAAAATTGATTGATAGAGAATGGTTGATTGGAATTGTTTGTGGTTGATATTGATTGATTGTGGTTGAAAAATACCCGTTTGTGGTTGAGAAATATTTGGTTGAAACCACATAGGATTAGTTTGTGGAAATGAAATAAATATACATGCCGCCTGCGTGCGAACTAGATGCATGAATCCCCATTGTCAAAAACCGCGAGGTTTTAAGGTAGAGCGAGGAGCCGTACCAGGGACGGTCCCGGTTTTAACTACCCTGCCGTTATGCTGCCGAAATTTTGAATAATATTCATGTGTTAGAATTATTTTCCTGTGTTGAAATTATATTCGTCTGTTGAATAGAAACACTTCATGTGTTGAATAGAAATTCATTCGTTGAATCATATTCATGTGTTGAATGGTAATCATGTTTTGAATAAATTGGTTTAACAATAAAAATCACATTTTTATCTATATATATAAACTATAGAAAACCTTCATGTGTTGAATCGATATTCATTCGCTGAATTGAAATTCATGTGTTGAATGGTATTCGTGTTTTAAATATAAAAATCACATTTTTATCTATATATATAAACTATAGAAAACCTTTATGTGTTGAATCGATATTCATTCGTTGAATTGAAATTCATGTATTGAATGGTATTCGTGTCTTAAATATAAAAATCACATTTTTATCTACATATATAAACTATAGAAAACCTTCATGTGTTGAATCGATATTAATTCCTTGGATTGAAATTCATGTGTTGAATGGTATTCGTGTTTTAAATATAAAAAATCACATTTTTATCATCTATATGAACTATATAAAACAATCTTGTTTTGAAAGAAATTGAATTATAATAAAAATCCTATTTTTATTACCTATATGAACTAAATAAAATAATAGTGTTTTGAAATGAATTGTTTTACAATAAAAATCACATTTTTATTATATACATGAATTGTTAAATATAGTGAAGTGTTGAAATAGAAGACAGCTAGATAAAAATATTATTTTTATCAAATATATGAAAAGAATATAGCTTTGAAATCGAAGAATCGATATATATATATAAATAGAATTAAAATATATCGAATAACGAAGCTACAGTTCGTATTTTGAAACCGTGATTTCAAACGATTATACCGGGGGATCCAACCATCGGATTTTCCTGAAATCGCAACCGTTGGGTTCGCTTTGGAAATATCTTTCCCAAGGCACCAACTTTGTAAAAATCCAACGGTTGGATTGTCTGGAATGTTTAATTCAAATCTGAAGAAAAACAGCGCCAGAATCGATTATATTTTTATATATATATATATAAATATAAATATATTTAATCGAATAACGACGCTACAGTTCGTATTTTGAAATCGAAACTTCAAACGATTATACCGAGAGATCCGACCGTCGGATTTTCCCGAAACTAGAACCGTTGGATTCGTTTTGAAATGATCTTTCTAATGATGTAAATTTTGTGAAGATCCAATGGTTAGATTTTCAGATATGTGTAAATCAAATCTGAAGAAAAATTGCGCCACGGTCGCGTTATGGCCCGAAGCGTCATTTTGAATAAATTGGCTATTTTAAAATAAATAAAAATAGTGATAAATCGTTATAAAATATTATAAACGATATGGATGTGAAATTTAGTAATTAACTGAAGGTTAGCTAAGTCGAATGGTTTCTTGGGTATTGATCTGAAGTCGGTTTCGGCCTTCGGGGTTAATATTTGGGAAATCGCTTTCTTACTGATTGACGGTTAGTGACTGATGAATTGAAATGATGTGTATGTGTATTTGTGTTGCACTTGTTTATTATATACGCGAGTTGCTCAGAAAGACAGGGTTTATCCCGTTCTGAATAACTGAATCGACGATAAGAAATCGAAGATAAAGACGGTGGTCGAAGACCGGAGATCTTCACCTCGTTTGGATGGTAACCGAGGTCCTGATTGGGAGGCATCCCGAAATATGGATAATGAGTGGTGATCGCCCATACGTACGTGGTGATCGATGGGTTTGCGAGATATATAGTGCCTCCGGTTTCGTTCAGACCCAGAACGGACTTGCAAATGGACAGTGTGTCTGACATTGGAATTTATTCTGTGTGATTGATAGCTATCAGTTGCACGGTGTGAATTGCCTGTGTGGCATGCTAAGATGCAGTGATCAGGGCTTCTGTTGAAAAGCAAAGTCTTGTGGTGATGATTAAAGCACCACCTGTGTGGCATAGCTTTGTGTATAACGTGATATCGCGAGCCTCACACCCCGGTATGAACCAGAAACGGGAGAGGACCTCAGGGGGGACATGCGTTTCTTCCTAGCTAGAAGTGGCATTAGTGGTTTTACGTGCCCTAACGAGTTTGACTTATGTGGTTGTTGTTGTTGCGAGGCGCTTCGGTTAGATCGGACGATCCGGGTCCGATGGAGTCATTCGTTGGCTCACTTACGCCCCAAAGGGCGGAGAAACGCATTGTTTAGGCATTTTAATCCACATCGGTGGACCGGCCCTGATGATCCAAGGGTCACTCGAGCTCTGATCCTGAGACTCGGGCTAGGCAGTCTCGAAGTCGGTAAGGACTATCTTTTGCCTTGGTTCATGACGGAAATCCAATTTCCAAATACGTGACTGTGCGATTTTGATTGTATACCTATATATGGCGACATAGTGGTATGGGGCATTAATGTCGTCTATGATTGATAGTTATGATTTGAAATTGTTTTCAAAACATATAAACACTAGCAATAATATCAAATGCCTTTGTTTCATTCGATCAAGCATATTTTGGCCGTTATAAGGTAAAAACTCTATCCTCCGGTTTGCGTTGCATTGTGTGATGGGAACTGAGTCTTATAATGGCTTCATTTTTATAAAAAGCATTGCGATGTTTAAAAGAATGATTTGTTATAAAGCACTAGCAATCCAATGGAGTAAACCCGTTCCATGAAAGTGGCGTGGTCCTGTGATTAGCCATATTATAAATGTGTTGAGTAGATTTCTCATACCAGTCCCATGACTGACTCGTAGTTTGTTTCACTTTCAAACTCAGGTGCCCCTTTTTCTACACGGGCAGCCTTGTATTCAGGTTTAGCTGGTTCTTTCTGGATAGCTGGAGCTGAAGATGGATTCTATCATTTATCTCTTTTTATGCTGTTCATCTCCTATTGTACATTATGTTTGTTTTCCGCTGTAGACATTTATGTATATCTGAACTGTATTTGTACTAAGTATGATCCGGTATACTGTGTAACTCTGATGATTACTTTTATCCAGTATATTCTATTGTGCATTATCTGGTGTATTTATTTAATTCTGTTCTGCTATTATCTGTTTCTGTGTTATATTCCAAGGATTACCCTTGCCGCCGTCAGTACGGGGTTTGAGGTCGTCTCAATTCTTGATAAGGTGTCCGGGCTTGTGGCAGTTGTTACACTCTTTTGGACCACGGGGATTCTGTCCACTGCTTTGGCTCGACCCAGACTCGTTCCTCTTTGGCTTCTTCGGGGCCCTGCACTCGTAGTCGTAATGTCCCATCTTCTGGCAGTTGAAGCATCTGACTTTGGACTTGTCTCTCTTCTTGTTTCCCTGAAGTTTCGTGGTCGAAGAACTGCCTTCCCCTGGTTTCTTGTCCGCCTCCTTCTTCTTATTAGCTTGATTCTTGGTCTTTTCTAGCTGAGCACCCTTCTGATCAATTTCTTCGTATCTGCATGCCATCTCTATCACCTTGGCAAATGGGCTCTCAATATGGGCTGCCACTCTGTTATGGTATCGCCTTGCAAGCCCATTTATGAACCTCTTATTTTTCGGTAAGGCGTCTTGCACTAGCTCAGGGGCATACCTAGAAAGCTCCTCAAATTTCTTCACGTACTCCACAATGGTCATGGTGCCTTGATGCAGGTTAGCAAATTCATCGTGTAGACATTCTACTTCATGAGGCGGGATAAACTTTTCATTAAAAAGTTCTTTAAATCTTGCCCAAGTAATCTCTTCAACGTCTCTCCCTATCGTGGTTGTTTCCCACCAAGTTTGGGCCTATCCTTGCATGAACCATGCTGCCATAAAACGCTTCCTGTGTTCCTCAAGCTCCAAACCTCCCAAGATCTTTTCCATCGTCTTAAGTCATTCTTGCGCTTCTACCACCGTCTCTCTACCAGTGAAATGCACTCCTCCAGGATTCTTGATTTTCTTTGCCACTTTATCCAGGTCAAAAGCAACTGGGGGTGGTGGTGGTGGTGGCATCTCGACCTCAGAATTGGGTTCGTCTTGCTCAGTTGGGGGTGTATCTCTCCCTCTACCCCTACCAGCTACTCCACCACGACCTCTTCCTCTTGTCCTAGCTCTTGTACTCATCTTTCAATTAGTCTGTACCATCAAGGAAAGAGTCAGACCAAAGGAAATGATAAATTCAAAGAGAAGGTTAAAAGTAGAGACATGTCCAGGTGATAATGATGTAATGACTAATAAATATGTGCTATTCTATTTATTTTCATTCTAGGATATTGTTAATCCTATCTCTAATGAACCTCTCGTCTTAGAACACCTCTGATTCTATCTAGACGAATTGTTCTAAAAATATTATATTCCAAAGCTAAGGTTAACCTCGCTCTAATAACAAATGTGACTACCCCAAAATTCCAAGTAACGAAAGTAAGGAAAATCGTATGGAACATAACATAACTAAAACAATAACAAATATCTAAGTACAGCAGAACATATAAATCATTGCAACGGAAAGAAATATCATCACAAACATCATCACTGAAACATCAAGGTATGCAGCACATAATTACACTTAGCAAAATAGATGTCTTAAAAGGAAAGGAAATAGAGTCTCAATCTCTCAAATTACGTCAATACTAAGTACTGTCTCAAAGTCTTAAGCAGAAAATAAAAGATAAAAAGAAAGTTTCTTCAGCATATCCATCAGCAAGCTTCCATCCAGCGAATATCCAAGCCTAACCTGTCACTTGGCTGCCCGTGTAGAAAGAGGGCACCCGAGTTTGCAAAAGGTGAAACAAACTACGAGTCAGTCATGGGACTGGTATGGGATATCTTAATTAACGAACGGGTTTGAAAATCACGAGGACTACACCGCTATCACAGAATGGGTTTACTCCATGGGATTATCAGTGCAATAAATAAAGTATAACGTTAAATAACGCAATGCTTTTTAGAAAAATGAAACCAATATAAGACCCAAGTTCCATCACACAATGCAATGCAAACCGGAGGATAGGGTTTTACCTTATAATGTTCAAAAGATGATAAATACGCAAAATACGATATTATTATTAATGTGTATATGTTTAATGAAAATATTTCAATTATAATATTAATCCTAGACGGCATAGCTACCATCTACTATGTCGCCATACTAGTTATGCAATAAAAACCGCATGGGACGTATTGGAAATTGGGTTTTCATCATGAGACAAGGCTAGGGAGGAGCTCCTGACCGATTTGAGACACTCTAGCAATGTCTCAGGATTCAGACGCTGGCGAACCCTTGGATACAGCAGGGCCAGTCCACAAATACTTTAGTGGATTAGTTATGCCTGAACACATGTTCCCCGATCCTATTGGACCTACAAATCGGCCGAGGGCGATCGATAAGAATATACCGAGGCCTCGCAAAAAAAATTCCAATAACCACATAAGCAAATGTCAGCCAGTTTAAGCACTGACACCACTTCTAGCTAGAAAGAAACGTGTGCACTCCCTGCGTTCCCTTCTCCCGTTTTAGACTCAACCGGTGTGTGAGGCTCGCGAAGTCATGATATACACAAAGCTATGCCTAAATAGGCCATGCTTTGATCATCAACCACCAGGCCTGCTTTTCAATAAAGACTTGATCATTTGCATCTTAGCATGTCCTGTTGATAATCAACGCCATGAAATTAACAACTATCAATACACAACCTCTAAGGGTGTTGAGCGAAAGAATAAATTATCTGTAACAACCCGAAAATCTGGGCCAGTTTAAAATTTTTATTTTGGCAATTTTGGCGAATTTTGAGTATTTAAAATAGATTATTTTAAATAAAAACGACGAGAAATTTATTTTGAATGGAATTAGAACGTATATATTATATACGTCGTCGTTAGAAATATAAATATTTATATATAATTATAAAAGGAATTGAAAATGGCGCGGTAGTTCAATAATTCGATTTCAAACTTCAATTGAATGTACCGGGTGCAAAACAATCCGGATTTTAGTGAAACCAAAAACATTAAGATCTAATTGATGATATCTTTCCAACGAATCCGAAAAATCGAGATTTCATAGCGGGAATCAAAAGATATGTCCAGTTGAAAATTCTGAATAGTCGCTATGGATTTCGAGGCCCAAAACCCGATGATTTCTAAATTGATTTAGAAATGTATTATATGTTACATTGTGGTTCATCGCGTATTCGATTAGTTGCTATTGATGATGTATCTGTTTGGTGGCGGAGAATTTATTCTCTTGCTTAACACCCTTCTTTGAGACGTACGAGCTCAAAGGTTATGTGATTAATAGTGACTGATCATATGCGTGAATTACTGATGTGAAGTACTATATTTTGAAAGTACTTGTGATTATTACGTTGTGAAATGAATTTCCCTACTTCGGGATATGAAATGATTTAGTATGTGGCTAAAGATTCGGGTAAACCTGAGACTAAAAGTATGGGTGAGAGGGCGGTGTATGCTCTCCATGTGTGGGAGGTGCATCGTCGGTGTAGCCTACTCCTACGTGGGGTAGGTGCACATTTATATATCGAGTTGCGAGGTGCGTACCCTTTGCCTTGTCGATGGGGAGCACGATATTTGGTTGCATACTTGTTTGTATGCATTGTTATGTTTTGGAATCCACATTTCCAAACGATTTGATTTGAGATCCTGTAATAACCCGAAAATCTGGGCCAGTTTAAAATTTTTATTTCGGCAATTTTAGCGAATTTTGATTATTTAAAATGAATAATTTTAAATAATATCGACGATAAATCTATTTTGAATTGAATTCGACGTATATATTATGTACGCCGTCGTTAGAATATAAATATTTATATATAATTATAAATAGAATTGAAAATGGCGCGGTAGTTCGATAATTCGATTTCAAACTTCAATTGAATGTACCGGGTGCAAAACAATCCGGATTTTAGTGAAACCAAAAATCATATGATCTAATTGTGGATATCTTTCCAACGAATCCGAAAATTCGAAGTTTCATAGCGGGGATAAAAAGATATGTCCAGTTGAAATTTCAGAATAGTCGCTATATAATTCAGGCCCTTAAAAATGGACATTTTGCAAATGACCTCGGATTTCGACGAAACTAGTTTTGTTGGGTCCGTGGTGTCAAATTATTGCTAGATTCCAAATTTCATAATTTTCTGAATCAGTATGTGAGCGTGGCAAAGGAAAACGCGTTTGACCAGTTTCAGTTGATTTTAATCGAGTGGAAAATGGCCATTTTTCTAACGGTCTCAGAATTCGACAAAACTAGTTTGGTTATGACCGTATCGTCAAAACGAAGCTAGAAAATATTTTTCTGGAAATTTTCTGGTTGGTATGTGACCCCGGTAATTTTAAATGTACGTTTAAAATTCAATATAGTGATTTAAATGTAAATTTAACGGAAACGGATTGTAACGATCAAAACAGCTTGCGATACATATCCCATTGTGTTCAGAATGGGGGTAAAACGCTATGGACGACAGGCGGTGGGCCTCGTTTAGAGGTCGTATGTAAAAGTCAACTTTTTGAAATAATAATAATAAATAATTAATTATATATATATTCCTTTTCCCACTTAACCCCCTCCCTCCTTCTCATTTCACGAACGAGCTCAGAGAAAAAAAAAAGAAAGAAAAAAAAGAGGTGCAACAGAACCCTCGTACCCCACGACATCTCCGCCTCGCTGCCGCCTCCCGCCCCAAGATCGATGGCGCGACCTCCTCCCCCACCGACGCTCCCTCTCCTCCTTCCCCTCTTCAGACCGACGTGCGAAGCCTCCAGTCGCGGATCCAAACCCGAGACCCCACCTGACCCAGTCGAGCCAACCTCCTCCGCCTTCCTTTCTCCCCTTCCTCCCTCTTCTCCTCTGACCAGCGAGCCGCTCCACCCCCTCAGCCTCCTTCGCCCTTTTCAAAAACTGCCAGTAAGTTTTTATTATCTATTTAGTTTATTTCAATTATTTTATGTAATGATCTTTAAATAAAATTAGCAATTGTTATTTTTAAAAATAAAGATTCGATCTTTTAAATAGAAAAGATTCGATTTTTAAATAGAAAAGATTCGATTTTTAAATAATAAAGATTCGAATTTTAAATAGAAAAGATTCGATTTTTAAATAGAAAAGATTCGATTTTTAAATAAAAAAGATTCGATTTTTAAATAGAAAATTTTCGATTTTTAAATAGAAAAGATTCGATTTTTAAAATAGAAAAGATTAGATTTTTGAGATGGAAAAGGCGAAATTTTTATATAGTGGACTTCAAAAGAAAAATATGGTTTTTATATAGTGGACTTCAAAAGAAAAATATGGTTTTTATATAGTGGACTTCGAAAGAAAAATATGGTTTTTATATAGTGAACTTCGAAAGAAAAATATGGTTTTTATATAGTAAACTTCAAAAGAAAAATATGGTTTTTATATAGTGGACTTCGAAAGAAAAATATGGTTTTTATATAGTGAACTTCGAAAGAAAAATATGGTTTTTATATAGTGGACTTCGAAAGAAAAATATGGTTTTTATATAGTGAACTTCGAAAGAAAAATATGGTTTTTATATAGTGAACTTCGAAAGAAAAATATGATTTTTATATATTGAATAGCGAAGTAAAAACTCGATTTTTACATAGGTAGTGAAAGCGGGCGACGAAGGTAACAAAAAGGCGATAACGATGAAGATTTTTATCAAAGTAGAGTCAAGATGATTGGATAGCTATCGGTGAGAATTTCTCACCTTTCACTTTATTTTCTAGTTATATATATATACTAGGATGCAGACGGTGTTTAGTAGCACCCGACACAATCGTCCACAGACCATGGACTTGTTTGTTTGGTTGCATAGATTAGTTGGATTATTTGATTGAAATTGAATTGTTTGGTGAAATGAATGGACTTGATTGATGTGTGAATGGCGTGGGCCTTCACTAGACCGGGGATAAGGCGAGGCCTCGTCCCGTTTCTAGTATCGTGCCGTTATGCCGCCGAAATTTTCTAAAATAAGTTAGAAAAATAAAACTATCATTTTATTTAAAGAATGAACTGAATAGAAATTCATATGTTGGAATAAAATGTTTTGTCGTTAAAAATATAATTTTTAACATGAATGTGAATAAATAAATATTCATTTACAAACCGGACGGTTTGTTTATGTACACTGATTTGACTGACATTGATTGGGTCGATAAATTTTACACATCGCCCAACTGCACAAATAAAATCTGTGTTTAATTGTTTGAAACCCCACACGGGTGTTGGGATGAAATTTGAAGTTCACTCATCCTGATTGATTAAATATGTCGATCGATTGATTGACAGGCTGTTATAAGCGTTAAATATTTATATTTGATGCTTATACAGTGTGGTGCACTTTGGTTGATTGTTGATTATTTTTCAATGCTATTATATACATGTGATGTATGAAAATCCATATAATTAACATTATATGGTAATTGATTGGGCCTCATTCCAATTTAAAAAATAAAGAATATTATAAAATAAAGGTTCATGTGTTGACAGTACTCATCCATTGAGATTGGTCATGTGTTGAACGAAATATTTTGATAATAACAACTATTTTGAAAAAAAGAAATATTTGAAATAGAATATTTGAAAATAGAAATTCATGAAGCCGTGTTGATTAGTTTGACGCCATTTTGACGTGAACGATATTTATATCAATTTCGAAATGAATTGAATTGAAAACGATTTCGAAATGAATTGAATTGAAAACGATTTCGAAATGAATTGAATTGAAAACGATTTCGAAATGAATTGAATTGAAAACGATTTCGAAATGAATTGAATTGAAAACGAATTCAAATTGAATTGAAAGCGAATTGAAATGAATTCAAATTGAATTGAAATTTGAATTGAATAGAAATGAATTTTGAAACGAATTTATAAAGAAGAATTCAATTTGGCTTTGAATTGAAATGGAAGTTGAAATAGATTTTGAAACGAATTTTAAAACTATTTATATAATTCGTTTTGAATAGAAAATCGACGAAATATATATTATATATATTATATATAATATAATGGCCTGAATAGAACGCGCCGCGCCGCGGCAGTTCGCGAATTTCGACCATTGACTTCAAACGGATATTACGGGAGATCCGACCGTCGAATTCTCCTAAAACCGGAACCGTTGGGTTCGTATCGAAAAGAGCTTTCTAACAAATATTAGAAATTAGAAATCTAACGGTTGGATTTGGAGATACGTCCAAATCAAATTCGAAAAAGGTCGCTGTAAGTGCAGTTCGAGGGCCGTTGATGGAAATCGACTGTACGGGCCTTGATAAAATTATTAAAAATAGTAATAATTTGTGTAAAATCATAAGAAATGATTTAGAAAGGATTGGGATGAAAAACTCCATATTTGAAAGGATAAAAATAGATTTTTATCGAAATGAACTAGTTTTGAACTAGAATTATAATTCTATTTATTTTTAAATAAATAAATTGAATTTGAAAAGGGTTTTAAAAATAACCAAAATTTCCAATGATTGCATTGGAGTGGATTTGAATCGAAATTGTCTTCGGAATATTTCGATGTTGGAATTCGTGATTATACAGATGTTGTTATGGAAATTTGAAAGATATATTTATATCGTTATTTCCAATACGACATTGGTTAGTCGTAGAATTTGATATTGAATATAAACCGATATATTTTCTATTCAGAGCCTTGTATTGAATATCAAATGTGATTTGGGTTTGTCGTGAATGGTGTCTTCACTAACACTGTTCTTGAACCCAGTTGAGAAAAAAATTAAATCTTTTTATTTAGATTTAATGAAGTGTACCAATTAAACGATAGTTAATTGGAATTGAATTGGTATTGATTTTTGGGTTTATCGTGAACAGTGTTTTAAATAACACCTGTTCTTTAACCCGATAATTAATGGAATGTGATTTTGGGTTTATCGTGAACCGTGTTTTAAATGACACTGATTCTTTAACCCAGTTAAAGATTAAAACTAAGTGGAGTTTTAATGAATCTTTAATTAGATTGAAATGATCGAAAATGGAGTATCACCAGTTTTGCTCCAGGCGATGGTTAAATCTTTAATTAGATTTGAACGTGAAATGGTAATTGAATTTACCGATAACGCTGTGGTGTTAGATATGAAGTATTACCAGTTTTACTTCATGAGATGAATAGGTTAGGATGGGGAAATTAAAATAAATAATTACTTCGGTAAGGTTCGCTAATCCCGACTAGTTTGAATTGAGATTCAAAAATAGAACAAAGAATAAATTCAAGAAATTTATCTTGGATAAAATTAATGGGAACCCTTCCCTATGAATGTGAAATCAGAAACTAACTGTCGGTTAGCCAAGCAGAATGGTTTTCTGGATATTGATCTGATGTTGGTTTCGGCCTTCGGGGTTAATATTTGGGGAATTATTCTCTTGATTAATTTACGGTTAGTGACTGATGAATTGGAATGAGGTGTATGTTGTGTTTGTGTAACACTTATTTAAAATATACGCGAGTTATTCGGAAAGACCGGGTTTATCCCATTCTGAATAACTGATACGACGATAAGTCGAAGATGAAGACGATGGTCGAAGACCGGAGGTCTTCACGTCGTTTGGGTAATTACTGATGATCTTGATTCGGCTGTACACCCAAGAAGATGGAAACAGTTAGTGATCGTCCAGACGTACTTGGAGATCGATGGATATGCGGGGTACTAGGTGCCTCCGGTTTCGTTCAGACCCAGAACGAACTTGTAAATGGACTGTGTGTCTGACATTGGGTTTTAGTCCGTGTGATTGATCTCTATTAAATATATATCTGTTTGGCGGCGGAGAATTTATTCTCTTGCTTAACGCCCTTCTCTGAGACGTACGAGCTCAGGGGTTATATATTGATGGATATCAAACGCATGGAGTGAATTGCCTGTGTGGCATGCCTAAGTGGCAATTGATCGAGGCTTCTGTTGAAAAGCAAAGTCTTGTGGTGATGATCAAAGCAAGGCCTTTGTGGCGTAGCTTTGTGTAACGTTTGCTTCGCGAGTTTCACACCCGGTATGAACCAAAAACGGGAGAGGACGTCAGGGAGGGCATGCGTTTCTTTCTAGCTAGAAGTGGCGTCAGTGGTTTTACACGCCCGGACGAGTTTGACTTATGTGGTTGTTGCTGTTGCGAGGCGCCTCGAATTGATCGGTCGTTCTCGAACCGATGGAGTCATTTAGTTGGCTCATTTACGCCCCATAGGGCGGGGAAACGCATGTTCAGGGTTTAAGTTTAATCCACATCGGTGGACCGGCCCTGAGGATCCAAGGGTGGATGCGCTCTGACCCTGAGGCTTGGGCTAGACAGTCTCGAAGTCGGTGAGGTCTATCTTTTGCCTCGGTTCATAGACGGAAATCCAATTTCCAAATACGTGACATGTGCGGTTTTATTTGTAGAGCCTAGTATGGCGACATAGTGGGATGGGGCGCTCATGCCGCCTATGATTGATACTTATGATTTGAAGTTGTCTTATACACTATGCACTTATTATAGTATCAAATGATTTGTTTCAAACGTATCAAGCATTCTTTGGCTGTTATAAGGGAAAACCCTATCCCCCGGCTTGCGTTGCATTGTGTGATAGGACCTGGGTCTTATAACAGCTTCATTTTTATTTATTTAGCATGGCGCTGTTTGTTTTATGCACTGGTATTCTTGGGAGGAAACCCGTTCCGTGTTATACGGCGTGGTCCCTTGATTTACCTAACTTTTAAAATAAAGAATAATAACTGTTTTAGTTCTCACACCAGTCACATGACTGACCTGGAGTTTATTGTTTTAACCTAAACTCTGGGTGCCCTTATTTTGACACGGGCAGCTAGTTGTTTTGGTTTTGCAGATTTATATTCACAGGATCCTGGTTTACAGCTGGAACGATATCCGGAAAGTTTGTATCCGTATATCTCCTTCTAGTTGTGTATTGTATTATTTTCCGCTGCGATGTATTTAAATGTAATTTAAATCTCTGATATTTCTGTGTAATATTCATTTATACTCTGTATATTCTTGTAATCTGATGCATTGTTGTAATAAGCAATGAAATGTTCTTCTGTTTGTGTTCTGCTTTGTCCTGTTCTCAAACGATAGGGCGTTTCGAACGGCCTGGGTCGGTTTAGCGACCGGTTCGGACCGAGCGAAATTCCTTGCCGTCACAGTTGGTATCAGTTCTTTGGTTTACAAAGCTCAGAGAACATGACACATTAGAACCGTACGAAAGAATTCATCAGATATTGGATTAGAAATATCCAATGGAATGACTCGTTAGAGATGGGATCAGTAGTATCCTAGAACGAGTGTGAAGAGTATATTTTTGAAAGTGAAAACAAATTTTTGTTTTGAAAATTTAAATCAATTATTCGTATTTGATTATCTATTTATATTGATATGGACAATCCAGTATATATAGATTTTGCGTATACGTCTGATCCGCGTGTATTCGAAATTTTAATATACTGGATAGATATAGAATTACACTCTAATCGCCCGGAGATGATTTTGATGATGGAGCTCCATCATTAGAATTTATGTTCGAGTGACGAAAGTGGGCTTTCTATATATTTCCTATTGACTAGTGTGAGAACCAAAATTTGATAGGGCTTATTGTTGTGATTTGGCATCAAAAATCTGATTTTTGTATATGTATCAAAATTATGAATTTGAAACTCTAATTCACTAATTGATTGATGTTTGTGTTGCTTGTTTAGTTATTTGATAAATTTTGAACCATTTAGCCTAATTGAAACAAATATTGAATTGTATTGAAAATTGGTCGCATTTGCTTGCATATACATATACTTATATTGAACAGGTCATAGCAAGGAGGCTAGAGCCAGAGAATAAAATTTGTTTGCCCGACAAATAGGTACATGTTTACTACATAATTTACTGTTTTGTTTGGGTGATGATGATTTTATGAGCCTATTGGCTAGCCGCTTGGCTTTTTCTTTTTCTTTTTGAGATCTGAAGGACCGGGGAAGCTATTTGAAATTCCCCGATGCTCCCGGTGCAGGGGAGGTTATGGCGAAATTTTTCCAAAATTTAGGGTGTTAGCCAAATTTTTGAAATTTTTGAAAATTCTCAGAAACTGAAAAGTTGGAGAATGGAAGCCAGATCGAACGTAGAGTTAATTAATCAAACCACTTTCGACTTTGTTCCTTTTCGGGGACGAAAAGTTTTAAGTGGGGGAGATTGTAATAACCCGAAAATCTGGGCCAGTTTAAAATTTTTATTTTGGCAATTTTAGTGAATTTTGATTATTTAAAATGAATAATTTTAAATAATATCGACGATAAATCTATTTTGAATTGAATTCGACGTATATATTATGTACGCCGTCGTTAGAATATAAATATTTATATATAATTATAAATAGAATTGAAAATGGCGCGGTAGTTCGATAATTCGATTTCAAACTTCAATTGAATGTACCGGGTGCAAAACAATCCGGATTTTAGTGAAACCAAAAATCATATGATCTAATTGTGGATATCTTTCCAACGAATCCGAAAATTCGAAGTTTCATAGCGGGGATAAAAAGATATGTCCAGTTGAAATTTCAGAATAGTCGCTATAGAATTCAGGCCCTTAAAAATGGACATTTTGCAAATGACCTCGGATTTCGACGAAACCAGTTTTGTTGGGTCCGTGGTGTCAAATTATTGCTAGATTCCAAATTTCGTAATTTTCTGAATCAGTATGTGAGCGTGGCAAAGGAAAACGCGTTTGACCAGTTTAAGTTGATTTTAATCGACTGGAAAATGGCCATTTTTCTAACGGTCTCAGAATTCGACGAAACTAGTTTGGTTAGGACCGTATCGTCAATACGAAGCTAGAAAATATTTTTCTGGAAATTTTCTGGTTGGTATGTGACCCCGGTAATTTTAAATGTACGTTTAAAATTCAATATAGTGATTTAAATGTAAATTTAACGGAAACGGATTGTAACGATCAAAACAGCTTGCGATACATATCCCATTGTGTTCGGAATGGGGGTAAAACGCTATGGACGACAGGCGGTGGGCCTCGTTTAGAGGTCGTATGTAAAAGTCAACTTTTTGAAATAATAATAATAAATAATTAATTATATATATATTCCTTTTCCCACTTAACCCCCTCCCTCCTTCTCATTTCACGAACGAGCTCAGAGAAAAAAAAAAAAAAAAAAAGAGGTGCAACGGAACCCTCGTACCCCACGACATCTCCGCCTCGCTGCCGCCTCCCGCCCCAAGATCGATGGCGCGACCTCCTCCCCCACCGACGCTCCCTCTCCTCCTTCCCCTCTTCAGACCGACGTGTGAAGCCTCCAGTCGCGGATCCAAACCCGAGACCCCACCTGACCCAGTCTAGCCAACCTCCTCCGCCTTCCTTTCTCCCCTTCCTCCCTCTTCTCCTCTGACCAGCGAGCCGCTCCACCCCCTCAGCCTCCTTCGCCCTTTTCAAAAACTGCCAGTAAGTTTTTATTATCTATTTAGTTTATTTCAATTATTTTATGTAATGATCTTTAAATAAAATTAGCAATTGTTATTTTTAAAAATAAAGATTCGATCTTTTAAATAGAAAAGATTCGATTTTTAAATAGAAAAGATTCGATTTTTAAATAATAAAGATTCGATTTTTAAATAGAAAAGATTCGATTTTTAAACAGAAAAGATTCGATTTTTAAATAGAAAAGATTCGATTTTTAAATAGAAAAGATTCGATTTTTAAATAATAAAGATTCAATTTTTAAATAGAAAAGATTCGATTTTTAAATAGAAAAGATTCGATTTTTAAATAGAAAAGATTCGATTTTTAAATAGAAAAGATTTGATTTTTAAATAGAAAGATTCGATTTTTAAAATAGAAAAGGTTAGATTTTTGAGATGGAAAAGGCGAAATTTTTATATAGTGGACTTCGAAAGAAAAATATGGTTTTTATATAGTGGACTTCAAAAGAAAAATATGGTTTTTATATAGTGGACTTCGAAAGAAAAATATGGTTTTTATATAGTGAACTTCGAAAGAAAAATATGGTTTTTATATAGTAAACTTCAAAAGAAAAATATGGTTTTTATATAGTGGACTTCGAAAGAAAAATATGGTTTTTATATAGTGGACTTCGAAAGAAAAATATGGTTTTTATATAGTGAACTTCGAAAGAAAAATATGGTTTTTATATAGTGAACTTCGAAAGAAAAATATGATTTTTATATATTGAATAGCGAAGTAAAAACTCGATTTTTACATAGGTAGTGAAAGCGGGCGACGAAGGTAACAAAAAGGCGATAACGATGAAGATTTTTATCAAAGTAGATTCAAGATGATTGGATAGCTATCGGTGAGAATTTCTCACCTTTCACTTTATTTTCTAGTTATATATATATACTAGGATGCAGACGGTGTTTAGTAGCACCCGACACAATCGTCCACAGACCATGGACTTGTTTGTTTGGTTGCATAGATTAGTTGGATTATTTGATTGAAATTGAATTGTTTGGTGAAATGAATGGACTTGATTGATGTGTGAATGGCGTGGGCCTTCACTAGACCGGGGATAAGGCGAGGCCTCGTCCCGTTTCTAGTATCGTGCCGTTATGCCCCCGAAATTTTCTAAAATAAGTTAGAAAAATAAAACTATCATTTTATTTAAAGAATGAACTGAATAGAAATTCATATGTTGGAATAAAATGTTTTGTCGTTAAAAATATAACTTTTAACGTGAATGTGAATAAATAAATATTCATTTACAAACCGGACGGTTTGTTTATGTACACTGATTTGACTGACATTGATTGGGTCGATAAATTTTACACATCGCCCAACTGCACAAATAAAATTTGTGTTTGATTGTTTGAAACCCCACACGGGTGTTGGGATGAAATTTGAAGTTCACTCATCCTGATTGATTAAATATGTCGATCGATTGATTGACAGGCTGTTATAAGCGTTAAATATTTATATTTGATGCTTATACAGTGTGGTGCACTTTGGTTAATGGTTGATTATTTTTCAATGCTATTATATACATGTGATGTATGAAAATCCATATAATTAACATTATATGGTAGTTGATTGGGCCTCATTCCAATTTAAAAAATAAAGAATATTATAAAATAAAGGTTCATGTGTTGACAGTACTCATCCATTGAGATTGGTCATGTGTTGAACGAAATATTTTGATAATAACAACTATTTTGAAAAAAAGAAATATTTGAAATAGAATATTTGAAAATAGAAATTCATGAAGCCGTGTTGATTAGTTTGACGCCATTTTGACGTGAACGATATTTATATCAATTTCGAAATGAATTGAATTGAAAACGATTTCGAAATGAATTGAATTGAAAACGATTTCGAAATGAATTGAATTGAAAACGATTTCGAAATGAATTGAATTGAAAACGATTTCAAATTGAATTGAAAGCGAATTGAAATGAATTCAAATTGAATTGAAATTTGAATTGAATAGAAATGAATTTTGAAACGAATTTATAAAGAAGAATTCAATTTTGCTTTGAATTGAAATGGAAGTTGAAATAGATTTTGAAACGAATTTTAAAACTATTTATATAATTCGTTTTGAATAGAAAATCGACGAAATATATATTATATATATTATATATATAATATAATGGCCTGAATAGAACGCGCCGCGCCGCGGCAGTTCGCGAATTTCGACCATTGACTTCGAACGGATATTACGGGAGAGCCGACCGTCGGATTCTCCTAAAACCGGAACCGTTGGGTTCGTATCGAAAAGAGCTTTCTAACGAATATTATAAATTAGAAATCTAACGGTTGGATTTGGAGATACGTCCAAATCAAATTCGAAAAAGGTCGTTGTAAGTGCAGTTCGAGGGCCGTTGATGGAAATCGACTGTACGGGCCTTGATAAAATTAATAAAAATAGTAATAATTTGTGTAAAATCATAAGAAATGATTTAGAAAGGATTGAGATGAAAAACTCCATATTTGAAAGGATAAAAATAGATTTTTATCGAAATGAACTAGTTTTGAACTAGAATTATAATTCTATTTATTTTTAAATAAATAAATTGAATTTGAAAAGGGTTTTAAAAATAACCAAAATTTCCAATGATTGCATTGGAGTGGATTTGAATCGAAATTGTCTTCGGAATATTTCGATGTTGGAATTCGTGATTATACAGATGTTGTTATGGAAATTTGAAAGATATATATTTATATCGTTATTTCCAATACGACATTGGTTAGTCGTAGAATTTGATATTGAATATAAGCCGATATATTTTCTATTCAGAGCCTTGTATTGAATATCAAATGTGATTTGGGTTTGTCGTGAATGGTGTCTTCACTAACACTGTTCTTGAACCCAGTTGAGAAAAAAATTAAATCTTTTTATTTAGATTTAATGAAGTGTACCAATTAAACGATAGTTAATTGGAATTGAATTGGTATTGATTTTTGGGTTTATCGTGAACAGTGTTTTAAATAACACCTGTTCTTTAACCCAATAATTAATGGAATGTGATTTTGGGTTTATCGTGAACCGTGTTTTAAATGACACTGATTCTTTAACCCAGTTAAAGATTAAAACTAAGTGGAGTTTTAATGAATCTTTAATTAGATTGAAATGATCGAAAATGGAGTATCACCAGTTTTGCTCCAGGCGATGGTTAAATCTTTAATTAGATTTGAACGTGAAATGGTAATTGAATTTACCGATAACATTGTGGTGTTAGATATGAAGTATTACCAGTTTTACTTCATGGGATGAATAGGTTGGGATGGGGAAATTAAAATAAATAATTACTTCGGTAAGGTTCGCTAATCCCGACTAGTTTGAATTGAGATTCAAAAATAGAACAAAGAATAAATTCAAGAAATTTATCTTGGATAAAATTAATGGGATCCTTTCCCTATGAATGTGAAATCAGAAACTAACTGTCGGTTAGCCAAGCAGAATGGTTTTCTGGATATTGATCTGATGTTGGTTTCGGCCTTCGGGGTTAATATTTGGGGAATTATTCTCTTGATTAATTTACGGTTAGTGACTGATGAATTGGAATGAGGCATATGTTGTGTTTGTGTAACACTTATTTAAAATATACGCGAGTTATTCGGAAAGACCGGGTTTATCCCATTCTGAATAACTGGTACGACGATAAGTCGAAGATGAAGACGATGGTCGAAGACCGGAGGTCTTCACGTCGTTTGGGTAATTACTGATGATCTTGATTGGGCTGTACACCCAAGAAGATGGAAACAGTTAGTGATCGTCCAGACGTACTTGGAGATCGATGGATATGCGGGGTACTAGGTGCCTCCGGTTTCGTTCAGACCCAGAACGAACTTGTAAATGGACTGTGTGTTTGACATTGGGTTTTAGTCCGTGTGATTGATCTCTATTAAATATATATCTGTTTGGCGGCGGAGAATTTATTCTCTTGCTTAACGCCCTTCTCTGAGACGTACGAGCTCAGGGGTTATATATTGATGGATATCAAACGCATGGAGTGAATTGCCTGTGTAGCATGCCTAAGTGGCAATTGGTCGAGGATTCTGTTGAAAAGCAAAGTCTTGTGGGGATGATCAAAGCAAGGCCTTTGTGGCGTAGCTTTGTGTAATGTTTGCTTCGCGAGTTTCACACCAGGTATGAACCAAAAACGGGAGAGGACGTCAGGGAGGGCATGCGTTTCTTTCTAGCTAGAAGTGGCGTCAGTGGTTTTACACGCCCTGACGAGTTTGACTTATGTGGTTGTTGCTGTTGCGAGGCGCCTCGGATTGATCGGTCGTTCTCGAACCGATGGAGTCATTTAGTTGGCTCATTTACGCCCCATAGGGCGGGGAAACGCATGTTCAGGGTTTAAGTTTAATCCACATCGGTGGACCGGCCCTGAGGATCCAAGGGTCGATGCGCTCTGACCCTGAGGCTCGGGCTAGACAGTCTCGAAGTCAGTGAGGACTATCTTTTGCCTCGGTTCATAGACGGAAATCCAATTTCCAAATACGTGACATGTGCGGTTTTATTTGTAGAGCCTAGTATGGCGACATAGTGGGATGGGGCGCTCATGCCGCCTATGATTGATACTTATGATTTGAAGTTGTTTTATACACTATGCACTTATTATAGTATCAAATGATTTGTTTCAAACGTATCAAGCATTCTTTGGCTGTTATAAGGGAAAACCCTATCCCCCGGCTTGCGTTGCATTGTGTGACAGGACCTGGGTCTTATAACAGCTTCATTTTTCTTTATTTAGCATGGTGCTGTTTGTTTTATGCACTGGTATTCTTGGGAGGAAACCCGTTCCGTATTATACGGCGTGGTCCCTTGATTTACCTAACTTTTAAAATAAAGAATAATAACTGTTTTAGTTCTCACACCAGTCACATGACTGACCTGGAGTTTATTGTTTTAACCTAAACTCTGGGTGCCCTTATTTTGACACGGGCAGCTAGTAGTTTTGGTTTTGCAGATTTATATTCACAGGATCCTGGTTTACAGCTGGAACGATATCCGGAAAGCTTTGTATCCGCATATCTCCTTCTAGTTGTGTATTGTATTATTTTCCGCTGCGATGTATTTAAATGTAATTTAAATCTCTGATATTTCTGTGTAATATTCATTTATACTCTGTATATTCTTGTAATCTGATGCATTGTTGTAATAAGCAATGAAATGTTCTTCTGTTTGTGTTCTGCTTTGTCCTGTTCTCAAACGATAGGGCGTTTCGAACGGCCTGGGTCGGTTTAGCGACCGGTTCGGACCGAGCGAAATTCCTTGCCGTCACAGATCCCGAAGTGAAATCTACTTTGATATAGAAAGTTAGATATGTATTTCAACTGATTTGAAATAAGAAATCGGGAATAAAATCCAAAGGAATAATTTCTGTAAATTGAATTAGATTTAGAAAATCTAAGTGTAGTGATTAATCTAAGTGGGTAGGTTGGGTTATTGCATGTTGATTGATGCATAGTAGATCCATATATCTATATTGATTGTTGTATACCCAGAGTCAGCGTATGCGGGATTCGAACGGTCTTGGTCGGTTTAACGATCGATTAGGTCCGGGCGAAATCCGTGTCACGTCGTTTGGGTGATTACTGATGATCTTGATTGGGCTGTACACCCAAGAAGATGGAAACAGTTGGTGATCGTCCAGACGTACTTGGAGATCGATGGATATGCGGGGTACTAGGTGCCCCCGGTTTCGTTCAGACCCAGAACGGACTTGTAAATGGACTGTGTGTCTGACATTGGATTTTAGTCCGTGTGATTGATCTCTATTAAATATATATCTGTTTGGCGGCGGAGAATTTATTCTCTTGCTTAACGCCCTTCTCTGAGACGTACGAGCTCAGGGGTTATATATTGATGGATATCAAACGCATGGAGTGAATTGCCTGTTTGGCATGCCTAAGTGGCAAATGATCAAGGCTTCTGTTGAAAAGCAAAGTCTTGTGGTGATGATCGAAGCACGGCCTTTGTGGCGTAGCTTTGTGTAACGCTTACTTCGCGAGTTTCACACCCGAATTAAAAATGTGATTTTTATATATTGAACTTCGAATTAAAAATGTGATTTTCATATATTGAACTTCGAATTAAAAATGTGATTTTTATATATTGAACTTCGAATTAAAAATGTGATTTTTATATATTGAACTTCGAATTAAAAATGTGATTTTTATACATTGAACTTCGAATTAAAAATGTGATTTTTATATATTGAACTTCGAATTAAAAATGTGATTTTTATATATTGAACTTCGAATTAAAAATGTGATTTTTATATATTGAACTTCGAAATAAAAATATGATTTTTATATATGGAATAGCGAAGTAAAAATTCGATTTTTACATAGGTAGTGAAAGCGGACAACGAAGGTAACAAAAAGGCGAAACGACGAAGACTTCTGCAAATGAAGAGCCGTGGAGCTAGGATAGCTATCTATGAGAATTTCTCACCTTTCAATTTCATTTCTATTTATATATATATACTAGGATGCAGACGGTGCTTAGTAGCACCCGACACAATCGTCCACAGACCATGGACTTGTTTGTTTGGTTGCATAGATTAGTTATATGATGTGATTTGAATTTGGTTGTTTGTGATTTTGATTGATGTGTGAATGGCGTGGGCCTTCACTAGACCGGGGATAAGGCTAGGCCTCGTCCCGTTTCTAGTATCGTGCCGTTATGCCGCCGAAATTTTCTAAAATATGTTAGAAAAATAAAAATATCATTTTATTTAAAGGATGAACTGAATAGAAATTCATATGTTGGAATAAAATATTTTATCGTTAAAAATATAATTTTTAACGTGAATGTGAATAAATAAATATTCATTTACAAACCGGACGGTTTGTTTATGTACACCTGTTTGAATGACATTGATTGGGACGATAAATTTTACACATTGCCCAACTGCACAAATAAAAATAAATGTTTGTTGATTTGAAACCCCACACGGGTGTTGGGATGAAATTTGAAGTTCACTCATCCTGATTGATTAAATATGTCGATCGATTGATTGACATGCTGTTATAAGCGTTAGATATCTATATTTGATGCTTATACAGTGTAGTGCACTTTGGTTGATGGTTGATTATTTTTCAATGCTATTATATACATGTGTTGTATGAAAATCCATATAATTAACTTTATATGGTAATTGATTGGGCCTCATTCCAATTTGAAAAATAAAGAATAATATAAAATAAAGGTTCATGTGTTGACAGTACTCATCCATTGAGATTGGTCATGTGTTGAACGAAATATTTTAGTAATAAAATTCACATCTTTATCAATATAAAATAAAGGTTCATGTGTTGACAGTACTCATCCATTGAGATTGGTCATGTGTTGAACGAAATATTTTGATAATAACAACTATTTTGAAATAGAATATTTGAAAATAGAAATTTATGAAGCCGTGTTGATTAGATTGACGCCATTTTGACGTGATCAATACTTATATCGATTTGAATTGAAAACGATTTCGAAATGAAATGAATTGAAAACGATTTTGAAATGAAATGAATTGAAAACGATTTCGAAATGAAATGAATTGAAAACGATTTCGAAATGAAATGAATTGAAAACGATTTTGAAATGAAATGAATTGAAAACGATTTCGAAATGAAATGAATTGAAAACGATTTCAAAATGACATGAATTGAAAACGATTTCGAAATGAAATGAATTGAAAACGATTTCGAAATGAAATGAATTGAAAACGATTTCGAAATGAAATGAACTGAAAACGATTTCGAAATGAAATGAATTGAAAACGATTTCGAAAGGAAGTGAATTGAAAACGATTTCGAAATGAATTGAATATAAAACGAATTCAAATTGAATTGAAAGCAAATTGAAATGAAATTCAAATTGAATTAAAATTTGAATTGAATAGAAATGAATTTTAAAACGAATTTTTAAAGAAGAATTCAATTTTGATTTGAATTGAAATAAAGATTGAAATTGCTTTTGAAATGAATTTAAACCTATTTATAAAATTCGTTTTAAATAGTAATCGACGAAATATATATTATATATATTATATATATAATATAATGGCCTGAATAGAACGCGCCGCGCCGCGGCAGTTCGCGAATTTCGACCATTTATTTCAAACGGACATTACGGGAGATCCGACCGTCGGATTCTCCTAAAACCGGAACCGTTGGGTTTGTTTCGAAAAGAGCTTTCTAATGAATATTAGAAATTTGAAATCTAACGGTTGGATTTGGAATTATGTCCAAATCAAATTTGAAAAAGGTCGCTGTAAGTGCAGTTCGATGGCCATTGATGGAAATCGACTGTACAGGCCTTGATAAAATTATTAAAAATAGTAATAATTTGTGTAAAATCATAAGAAATGATTTGTGAAGATTTGGGATGAAAAACTCGATATTTGAAAAGATAAAAATAGATTTTTATCGAAATGAACTAGTTTTGAACTAGAAATATAATTCTATTTATTTTTAAATAAATAAATTGAATTTGAAAGGGGTTCTAAAAATAACCAGAATTTCCAATGATTGCATTGGAGTGGATTTGAATCGAAATTGTCTTCGGAATATTTCGATGTTGGAATTCGTGATTATACGGATGTTGTTACGGAAATTTGAAAGATATATATATATCGTTATTTCCAATACAACATTTGTTAATCGTAGAATTTGATATTGAATATAAGCCGATATATTTTCTATTCAGAGCCATATATTGAATATCAAATGTGATTTGGGTTTGTTGCGAATGGTGTCTTCACTAACACTGTTCTTGAACCCGGTAGAGAAAAGATTAAATCTTTTTATTTAGATTTAATAAAGTGTACCAATTAAATAATATTTAATTGGAATTGAATTGATATTGATTTTTGGGTTTATCGTGGACAGTGTTTTAAATAACACTCGTTCTTTAACCCGATAATTAATGTGATGTGATTTTGGGTTTATCGTGAACCGTGTTTTAAATGACACTGATTCTTTAACCCAGTCGCAGATTAAAACTAAGTAGAGTTTTAATGAATCTTTAATTAGATTGAAATGATCGAGAATGGAGTATCACCAGTTTTGCTCCAGGCGATAGTTAAATCTTTAATTAGATTTGAACGTGAAATGGTAATTGAATTTACCGATAACACCGTGGTGTTAGATATGAAGTACTACCAGTTTTACTTCATGGGATGAATAGGTTGGGATTGGGAAATTAAAACAAATGATTACTTCGATAAGGTTCGATAATCCCGACTAGTTTTGAATTGATATTCAAAAATAGATTAAAGAATAAATTCAAGAAATTTATCTTGGGTAAATTAATGGGAACCTTTCCCTATGAATGTGAAATCAGAAACTAACTGTCGGTTAGCTAAGCAGAATGGTTTTCTAGATATTGATCTGATGTTGGTTTCGGCCTTCGGGGTTAATATTTGGGGAATTATTCTCTTGATTAATTTACGGTTAGTGACTGATGAATTGGAATGAGGCGTATGTTGTGTTTGTGTAGCACTTATTTAAAGTATACGCGAGTTATTCGGAAAGACCGGGTTTATCCCATTCTGAATAACTGATACGACGATAAGTCGAAGATGAAGACGATGGTCGAAGACCGGAAGTCTTCACGTCGTTTGGGTGATTACTGATGATCTTGATTGGGCTGTACACCCAAGAAGATGGAAACAGTTGGTGATCGTCCAGACGTACTTGGAGATCGATGGATATGCGGGGTACTAGGTGCCCCCGGTTTCGTTCAGACCCAGAACGGACTTGTAAATGGACTGTGTGTCTGACATTGGATTTTAGTCCGTGTGATTGATCTCTATTAAATATATATCTGTTTGGCGGCGGAGAATTTATTCTCTTGCTTAACGCCCTTCTCTGAGACGTACGAGCTCAGGGGTTATATATTGATGGATACCAAACGCATGGAGTGAATTGCCTGTGTGGCATGCCTAAGTGGCAAATGATCAAGGCTTCGGTTGAAAAGCAAAGTCTTGTGGTGATGATCGAAGCACGGCCTTTGTGGCGTAGCTTTGTGTAACGCTTACTTCGCGAGTTTCACACCCGGTATGAACCAGAAACGGGAGACGGACCTCAGGGAGGGCATGCGTTTCTTCCTAGTTAGAAGTGGCGTCAGTGGTTTTACACGCCCTGACGAGTTTGACTTATGTGGTTGTTGCTGTTGCGAGGCGCCTCGGATTGATCGGTCGTTCTCGAACCGATGGAGTCATTTAGTTGGCTCATTTACGCCCCAAAGGGCGGGGAAACGTAGTGTTCAGGCATTTTAATCCACATCAGTGGACCGGCCCTGTCGCTCCTAGGGTCACTCGAGCTCTGATCCTGAGACTCGGGCTAGGCAGTCTCGAATCGGTTGAGGACTATCTTTTGCCTCGGTTCATAGATGGAAATCCAATTTCCAAATACGTGACATTTGCGGTTTTATTTGTAGAGCCTAGTATGGCGACATAGTGGTATGGGGCATTCATGCCGCCTATGATTGATACTTATGATTTGAAGTTGTTTTATACACTATGCACTTATAATAGTATCAAATGATTTGTTTTAAACGTATCAAGCATTCTTTGGCTGTTATAAGGGAAAACCCTATCCTCGGCTGCGTTGCATTGTGTGATGGGACCTGGGTCTTATAACAGCTTCATTTTTCTTTATTTAGCATGGCGCTGTTTGTTTTATGCACTGGTATTCTTGGGAGGAAACCCGTTCCGTGTTATACGGCGTGGTCCTTTGATTTACCGAACTTTTGAAATAAAGAATAATAACTGTTTTAGTTCTCACACCAGTCACATGACTGACCTGGAGTTTATTGTTTTAACCTAAACTCTGGGTGCCCTTATTTTGACACGGGCAGCTAGTAGTTTTGGTTTTGCAGATTTATATTCACAGGATCCTGGTTTACAGCTGGAACGATATCCGGAAAGCTTTGTATCCGTATATCTCTTCTAGTTGTGTATTGTATTATTTTCCGCTGCTATGTATTTAAATGTAATTTAAATCTCTGATATTTCTGTGTAATATTCATTTATACTCTGTATATTCTTGTAATCTGGTGCATTGTTGTAATAACAATGAAATGTTCTTTTATATGCGTTCTGTTGTGGTTTGTTCTCGAACTATCCGACGCTTTCCTTAACGGGGAAGTTACGGGTTTTCACAGTTCTGTGACGATCCCAAAATCTGAGGGGCGGTATTAAGGATAATCATTAGGAAATAACACATTAATCATCATAGCAGAGTACAGATAATAGCAGAAACAATAATTAAAATAAATTTTACATGGATATGACAGCGGAATCACAACATGTAGGAATATCAGAATAGCATAACGTGGGATATACTTAGTAAATAAAAAAGATAGTGATCAGTCATCATCGCCAGAGGAGGAATACATACATGTAGTGAGACATAATAAGAGTATCAGTCTACATCGCCGAAGGCGGAATACATATACATATAATGAGAAATACGGAAAGTAAATCAGTCTGCATCGCCGGTGGCGGAATCATAATATAAATACAGTAATGGCGGAAAATATCTAAGTCATCTCTATGAAGTCAGCCTCGCCATGAGCCAAAAGTGCACGCTATGCAGCAGTGCAGAACCAAAAACCACCTATCACCTGTGTACTAGGCTGCCCGTGTGAAAATAAGGGCACCCGCGTTTGCAAAGTGAAACAAACAACGAGTCAGTCATGGAGACTGGTATGAGGAATCTATTTAACGGTTAAACAACAGTAAATAGCAAATCATAGGACCACGCCACTTTCGCGGAACGGGTTTACTCCAGTGATTGCTAGTGCATTTAAAACAAAGTAAATCCTTTTAAAACAACGCCACGCTTTTAGAAAGAATGAAGCCATTATAAGACTCAGGTCCCATCACACAATGCAACGCAAGCCGGAGGATAGAGTTTTACCTTATAATAGCCAAATATGCTTGATACGTATAAAGCAAAATCATTTGATATTATTACTAGTGCATATATGTTTCAAAAACGAATAGAATCATAAATATCAATCATAGGCGGCATAGCTACCATCTACTATGTCTCCATACTAGTTCTACAATCAAATCCGTTATCTCGTATTGGAAATTGGATTTCCGTCATGAGTCGAGGCAAGGGGCAAGCTCCTCTCCGCTTCGAGACACTCTAGCAAATGCCTCGGGACTACACACTCTGGGAAACCCCTGGATGCTTCAGGGCCGGTCCTCACTTACGTTAGAGGATTATTTATTCCTGAACACACGTTTCCCGGTCCTTACAGACCTCTAATCGAGGCGCCTCGCATTCCAACAACCACAAAGGTGAAAAATAGATATATATGTCAGGGCTGGTAAGTCACTGACACCACCATAGCTAGAAAGAAACGTCGTGCTCTCCCTGCAGTCCGTATCCCGTTTTTAACTCATACTGGGGTGTGAGGTTCGTGAATCTACGAAATACACAAAGCTAGGCCACGTAGACCTTTCTTTGATCATCATCCACAAGACTTTGCTTTGCAACAGAAGCCTTGATCACAGCATCTTGGCATGCCACATAGGCAGTCCACTCCATACGATTGATTTCTATCGATATATAACCCCTGAGCTCATACGTCTCAGAGAAGGGCGTTAAGCAAAAGAATAAATTCTCCGTCGCCAAACAGATATATATTTAACAGAGATCAATCAATATAGAACAAAATCCAATGTCAGACACACAGTCCATTTACAAGTCCGTCCTGGGTCTGAACGAAACCGGAGGCGTCAATTCCTCGTATATCCGTCCAATCAACACATGATTTCGATATTGGATTCCGTGATTATACAGATATTTTGATGGGAATTTGGAAGATTTCGATATCGTTATTCCCGATATGATATCTGTTGGTTTCAGGATTTGATGTTGAATATAAATCGATACTCTCTCTATTCAAAACCTTGTATTTAATGTCAAATTTGATTGATTAATGGTTTGGATTGTGCTCGACCAGTTTATGAGCAAAATATGCTTTTACATTTAGCATTGGGTTGGGTTGAAAATATCTGTATGCTAACGCCTTGTGAAACACTTCACGATTTGACGATAAGGTGTTTAGCGATGTTGTGTTCATTTCAAATTTAACGAATGATTGTGAAATGATATTTTTCTTAAGTGAAAAGAAATGTATTCCCGATTTTTGGACAGGGAATGTTTTAAAAAAATGTTTTATAAAACAGAAAGGATTGCGAGGCGCCTCGGTTATATCGGTTTCGGCCGATGCATTCTGGTCGGCAGACGGACCAGACTTACACCCCATAGGGTGGGGAAACGTAGTGTTCAGGCATAATAATCCACATCGGTGGACCGGCCCTGACGATCTAAAGGCTTGCCTGCGCGCTTGCCTGTGGCTCGGGCTAGAGAGTCACGAATCGGTAGAGGACGATCCCTAGCCTCGGTTCATACCATAAATGATAACCCAATTTCCAATACGTGTATTGCGGTTTTAATTGTAAAACTAGTATGGCGACATGATATATGGTACCCATGCCGTCTATGATTGATATTTATGATTGAAATTGTTTTGACACTATACACTTATAGTAGTATCAAATGATTTGTTTTAAACGTACTAAGCATGTTTGGCTATTATAAGGGAAAACCCTATCCTCGGCTGCGTTGCATTGTGTGATGGGACCTGGGTCTTATAATAGCTTCATTTTTAGAAAAGCATTGCGTTGTTTACCTATATGCACTGGTATTCTTGGGAGGAAACCCGTTCCGTGTTATACGGCGTGGTCCCTTGATTTACCTAACTTTAAAATAAAGAATTAATAACTGTTTTAGTTCTCACACCAGTCCCACGACTGACCTGGGGTTTATTGTTTTAACCTAAACTCTGGGTGCCCCTATTTTGACACGGGCAGCTAGTAGTTTTGGTTTTGCAGATTTATATTCACAGGATCCTGGTTTACAGCTGGAATGATATCCGGAAAGCTTTGTATCCGTATATCTCTTCTAGTTGTGTATTGTATTATTTTCCGCTGCTATGTATTTAAATGTAATTTAAATCTCTGATATTTCTGTGTAATATTCATTCATACTCTGTATATTCTTGTAGTCTGATGTATTGTTGTAATAACAATGAAATTTTCTTTCGTATGCGTTCTGTTGTGGCTTGTTCTCGAACTATCCGACACTTTCCTTTACGGGGAAGTTACGGGTTTTCACATTATCTTGCCACCAACGGTTGTATATTAAACAGAAATCAGTTTACATGGTACGAAGTTCAACGTCGAACATGCATCCATTTACAAGTCCGTTCTGGGTCTGAACGGAACCGAAGACACCTGAGAGGCTCTCGTATATCCGGACAGTCATCACATATGTCTGGACGACTACCGCCGAAATCCCTTCAGGGTAGCTACCCCTATCGAGTACCTCAGTAGCAATACATCCGTTCGATGTGAAGACCGCCGGTCTTCAACACCGTCTTCGTCTCTTCATCGACGTATAATTATTTGAAATGAGTAGCACTCGGACTTTTCAAATAATTATCGAATAATTATTATTTAAATCATTTCATGTCGTTAACATTAATTTATAACAATTTATCGCTATTTTTATTTATTTAAAAGTAGCTCAATAAAATCAAACGACGCTTCGGGTTAAGTGTGGCTTTGGCGCTGTTTTTCTCAAAATTTGATTTACATATATCTTGAAATCTAACCGTTGGATTTTGACAAAATTTGTCTTATTGGAAAGATCTTCCCAAAGCGGTCCCAACGGTTCCGGTTTTGGGAAAATCCGATGGTTGGATCTTTCGGTACAATCGTTTATTGCCGAAACGCGAACTGCCGTGCGCGATTCGTTTAATTTCTATTTATATCTATATATATAATTCCTTAAGCGATTACATTCACGTGAATATCACACCAAATAAAGGTGTGAATTATATACAAATCATATATTCATGTTTATTACGTTGGCTAAAACGTGTTTTTATTTCATACACCTATTTTATAGTATATTGACTATAAATTGTATTGTTCGTTCATTCATGTTTCAACTTCCATCCCTATACCAAGTGTAAATTTCTTTTAAAATAGACAAATTGCATATTTTACTCATTTTATTTTAAGGAGTGAAATTGTTGATTTCCATCCAATGAACAAAAATGAATCTTTTTGTTCAATCCCTTTTATGAACAGAATGTGAATTCCTTCCTATGCTTCTAACCTTACATTAAAATTGTATTTAATACAAAACATATTTCTAAATGAAATATGATTCTTATTCTCTTCCTTTTTGAAATTACATTAAAAATGCAACCTTTAATTCTCCTATTTTATTTGCATTCGGGACTGCAAATAAAAATGTATATTATCCTATTCATGATTTTTATTTGCGTTGAGGAACGCAAATAAAAATGTATCTTTAAATTTGTAATTTTATTTACAACAAGGAATGTAAATAAAGTACAACTCTTTATTTCATGTTATTTACATTAAGGGATGTAAATAAATAAAAGAAAAATGTAATCTTTCTTTTAATATTTTGTTCGCATCTAGATTTCTTCTACTAATTTGTTTGCATCTAAAATTGCAAACAAAAATGTATCTTTTTATCTATAATTTGTTTGCATCTAAAATTGCAAACAAAAATGTAACTTTTTTTAATCTATAATTTGTTTGCATCTAAAATTGCAAACAAAAATGTATCTTTTTTTTATCTATAATTTGTTTGCATCTAAAATTGCAAACAAAAATGTATCTTTTTTATCTATAATTTGTTTGCATCTAAAATTGCAAAAAAATTGTACCTTTTTTTATCAATAATTTGTTTGCATCTAAAATTGCAAACAAAAATGTTTCTTTTTATTTTATAATTTGTTTGCATCTAAAATTGCAAACAAAAATGTATATTTTTATTTTATAATTTGTTTGCATCTAAAATTGCAAACAAAAATGTATCTTTTTATTTTATTGTTTTATTTGCATGGAAAAATACAAATAAAAATATATTTCCTATTCTCTATGTTTTGTTTGTATAGTAGAAGGCAAATGAAAATGTGAATTTTTAATTTACATGCATTGTTTGCATTGTAGAATGCAAACATAAAATAAAATCTCTTTTCTCTTTTTCTTTTTGTAGCGGTTGCATTTTGAAATGCAAACATAAAATGTAATTTTATAATTTTTTTTCTATCTCATTACATTAAGAAATGCAAAAGATGATATTTTATCTTTCCACAGTTTGTTCGCATTAAGGAATGCAACCAAAATGATATTTCATTTTTTACATCTTGTTGGCATTAGAGAATGCAACAAAAATGATAATTTATTTTCTACATTTTGTTTGCAATAGAGAATGCAACAAAATGATAATTTATTTTCTACATTTTGTTTGCATTAGAGAATGCAACAAAAATGATAATTTATTTTCTTCCTTTTTCCATTGGAAAGGGTAAATAAAAATGTACTACTTTTAAAACATATTTTATTTGCGTTGGAGAACACAAATAAAAATACATTTTTTTATTGTCAATACTTTATTTGTATTTGAGAACACACTCAAAAGTCATTCAATTTTTCTATGAAATATTTGTGTTTATGGACACAAATAAAATGCAATTAAATGTTCTATGTAATATTGGTGTTTCAAATAAAAATGTAATCCAATGTTCTATGTAATATTTGTGTTTAAGGACACAAATAAAATGTTATTCAATATAAGATGTATATATTTGTGTTGAAACACAAATAAAAAAGAAGAACTTATTTTTCTATGTATATATTTATGTTGAAACACAAATAAAAAGAATAACTTATTTTTCTATGTATGGTTCAAACAAATCAATTCAAATAGAACAGCGATTTTATTTTCTCTATATTGAATTGATTAGCTAGATCAATTCAAATAAAAAGAAATATTTATTTTCTCTATAGGTTGAATTGATAAATTTGATCAATCCCTTTTAGAAGTAAATTGTACGATTTGATATTGAATCGATGATCTAAATCAATTCAGTAATATTATTATTATTATAAACATTTTTTTTAACATTTTACCACATACAGATCTATGATTATCCATTATATAAATGAATATTGAATTGATTATCTAACTCAATCCAATAAAATAAAATAAAATAATGATTAAAATACATGACACTCTACATAGCAATCCATAATATCCAACAGACAATCATTATACAACATTCACACAATCAGATCTGGAACGAATAACTATAAATAAAAATTAATTAATTAATTAAATAATTAAAAACAAGAGATATCTCACAGTCGTTTGTGATTTTAGCCAAAACTCCAACTGCTTAGAAATTCCCCGTTTCAGTCTAGAACTGTAGTTCAGGATCGTACGAGTCCAACGCTTCAGAAATTGTGTAATTCTGAGTTTATTTGACAAAGTTATGGGTAAAATACGATTAGGAATTAATTTAATCATTAAATTAAGTAAAAATAATTAAGTTAAGCCATCTTCCTCCTTAGAGTATTCTCGGCTGACACTTTATCCCTTTGTTCAAAACTAGGGTTGCCTCTAACTTCCAATTCAAGCCACCGGTGTTCGATCAGAGGATGCTGTAGCGAAGAGGACGGAGAGGCACACGCATGGGCCCTGGAGTGGTTGAACCCTGCTGGGTTTAGGGGGTGCGACGTGGGTTGTAGGCGGCGGGTATGGGTGCGTGGTTCGAGAAGATGGTGGCACCAGAGAAGATCTAACCTTATGAGATTGTAGAGGAGGAGAATATCTTCGGTATGGGATAGAGTTTGGGTTTTAATTCGTTGTGGATTGGAAGAAATTGAGTGGGGAAGTTTCGGCCATTGATGGGGGGCGGCGGCAGTAGGAGAAGGTGAATAGTGGGTTGGAAATTAGTGTTTTACAATCTTTTTATAATATTTAATTGTTATTTTTACAAGAAAAACCAAATCTCTTAAGGTATTCAGAATTTAGTCCAACAAGAAGCTACCCTACCCAATAACCCCTGTTCCGGATACATCTAACCATGTCTCGCAGGCCCAAGAGGTCAACTCAGCCCCCGTTTTTCAAATTTAAAACCAATTATTTTTATTATTAATTTTTGACATATTCAAAAATCCACCGGAGCCACATACGAACCCCGAAATATCCCAAAAAAATATTTTTGGCTATGCCTTGATGATACGAATCCAACGAAATTAATTTCGACGAATTCTAAGACCGTTCGAAAAATGGCTATTTTCCAGTCGTTCTATTTTGACTGTATTTGACCAAACACAGTTTCTGTTGCCACGCTCACATACTAAGTTGGAAAATTCTAAAAATTGAAACCTAGCAATAATTTGACATTCCGGTTCCAACAAAAGAGGTTTCGTTGAAAACAGAGGTCGTTTGAAATTTGACTATTTTCACTGGCTTTAATATTATTTAAAAATAAAAATTTTAAATTTAGGCATATTTTCTAACCAATTTGTTAAAAATAAAAATTTTAAATTGGTTCGAATTTTCCGGGTTGTTACAACCGCCTTCAACCACCGCCTTTCCGAATAACTCACGTATATAACAAACAAGTGCTATAAAAACACAATATACGCCTCATTCGAATTCTGAATATTCTTTTATTTAATTATTCACATCTTTAGGGATTTGTTCCAATTAATTTTATAAAAGATAAATTCTTTAAAATATATTCTTTAATCTTCATTTGGATATCAATTCAAACCATATTAAGGTTTTCCAAACTAGTCGGGATTAGTGCACCTTACCGAAGTAATAATTTATTTAATTTCCCAATCCCAACCTATTCCTCCCATGGAGCAAAACTGGTATTACCCCATAACTAACACCACGGTGTTATCGGTAAATTTAATTACCATTTCTCGTTGAAATCTAATTAAAGATTTAACTATCGCAAGGAGCAAAACTGGTGATACTCCACTCTCGATCATTTCCCAAATTTGATAATTTAAATTATAAATTCACATTTCAATCTAATTAAAGATTCATTAAAACCCCACTTAGTTTTAATCTTCCCAAAAATTAATATTAATGATTATTTAACTTTGGAAACACAAACATGTCGCATCGACAATCTACACCGTAGTATTAATTTCTGGCAATATATAACCTCTGAGCTCGTACGTCTCAGAGAACGGTGTTAAGCAAGAGAATAAATTCTCCGCCACCAATTCATATATATTTAGCAGAGATCAACCATATAGTTCGAAATACAATGACCGACATGTAATCCTGCCTTTAACTTGGTTAAAGAACTAATGTCATTTAAAACACAGTTCACGATAAACCCAAATCACATTCCATTAATTATGGAATCTTCACGGAAAAACAAATCAATATATAATCGATATCAATTTCCGTATCCGACTAATAATAAAAATGGAATAATGGCAAAGCCTTTTAAATTCCATATGTATTAACAGTCTTCATCCATAAAAGTTCACTTTGATTATTATCAATCGAATTCCATTCAATTCCAATTTAATATATTAAATTGGAAAATGTTAATTTGGAAAATTTCCGTTAAATCTTAATAAAAATATTTATAAATCCCAAATCACATTTCATTGAAAATCGGGTTAAATAACGAATGTCATTAAAAAAACAGTTCAAAATAAACCCAATTCACATTCCATTCTCAGTTCCAATTAAATGTTAATTAGTTGGTAATTCTTCTTTAAATCTTAATTAAAAGATTTATTCTTTTCACACCGACTTTAATAACAGTGCCATTTAAAACACAGTTCACGACAAACCAAAAATCCCATCAGTCTCTAACCATAAATTTGTAAGGGAACAATTCCCTAAGTATTAATCCTGAAGGCCAAAACCAACATCAGATCGATACCCAGGAAACCATTCAACTTAGCTAATCTCCATTCAGTTTCTAATTTTCTTAACTCCATTGGGTTTAAGAACAGTATTTTTAAAGATACCATTCGCGACAAACCTAAAATCTAATTTGATATTAAATACAAGGCTTTGAATAGAAAATATATCGGCTTATATTGAATATCAAATTTTGAAACCAACAAATATCGTATTGGAATAACGATATATATCTTCCAAATTCCTCCACAATATCTGTATAATCACGGAATCCAATATCGAAGTATTCCGAAGATAATTTCGATTCAGATCCATTCCAATTCATATATTGGCAATTCCGATTATTTTTAAAACCATTTGAAATCCAATTTAATTATTTAAAATTATTGGATTATAATTCTAGTTCATAACTTGTTCATTTCGCTAAAAATATATTTTTATCTTTTCAAATATGGAAATTTTCATCCCAATTCTTTCCAAATCATTTATTATGATTTTACACAAATTATTGATATTTTTAATAATTTTATCAAGGCCTGTACAGTCGATTTCCATAAACGGTCGTCGAACTACACTTACAGCGACCTTTTCCAAATTTGATTTGGACATAATTCCAAATCCAACTATTAGATTTCAAATCCCTAATATTCATTGGAAATCAATTTTCGATACGAACCTAACGGTTCCGGTTTTAGGAGAATCCGACGGTCGGATCTTCCGCAACGTCAATTCAAAGTCAATGGTCGAAATTCGCAAACTACCGCGGCGCGGCGCATTCTATTCGGGCCATTGAAATATATAATATATATATTTCATCGATTTCCATTCAAAACGTATTTTATAAATCGTTTTAAAAATGGTTTCAACTTCATATTCAATTTTAAATCAAAATTGAATATTCCATATCCTTTACATGTAAATGATAATATTTTCAAACATCAGATTTTGAAATCACTTCATTTTCGATATTCATTATAAAAATGAATAAAATCGATATAAATATCGTCCACATCAAAATGGTGCATATCTAATCAACACAGCTATATATATTTAAATATATTCGTGTCCATCCCAAATCTGACATCAAAATCAGATTTTGATCTTTTACTAAATATTATTTTAAAATATTCGTTATTTTAAAGTATTCGTTATTTTAAAATATTCATTCTTTCTGAACTAGAATTAGACACAACCAATTACCATATAATGTTGATTATATGGATTTCATACCACACATGTATATCACAATAATAATAAACATCAACCATCATCCAAAGGGCATTACTCAACTGCATAAGCATTAAATATAAATAATTAACGCTTATATAGCCTATCAACTAATCGATCGATATACCACTAAACAATTGGGATTAGTGTACGTCAAATATCATCCCAACACCCGTGTAGGGTTTTAGTCCACAAACACAGCTTTTATTTGTGCAGTTGGGCGATGTGTAAAATTTATCGTCCCAATCTATATCAGTCAAATGGGTGTACATAAACAAATCGTTCGATTTGTAAATGAATATTTATTTTATTCATTACACGTTAAAAACTATATTTTTAACGATAAATTATTTATTTCAATACATGAATATTTTATACAATAAAAATGATATTTTTATTTTTCTAACATTTCTAGAAAATTTCGGCGGCATAACGGCGCGATATTAGAACCGGGATAAGGTTTAGCCTTATCCCTCGCCTAATATTGGCCCGCGCCATACACAAACCAAATCTAATCAATTCATTCCACAACCCCAAACCAAATTCAAACAAATAAGTCAATCAACACGAACAACCAAACAAGTCGTCCATGGTCTGTGGACGACGGGGAACAGTTCTTATATGCAGTTATAAAATAAATAACTGAACAAGAAAATATAGTGAGGAGTTCTCACCTTGGATTTCCTCTCTGTCATTCTTTATTTCTGAACTGTTTAGATTTGGATTTGTTTCCAACCGTTTCTGTCGCACCTTTTTTTCCACGCTGTCCATAGTGAAAATCACATTTTTAATATGATGTTTGTATTTTGAAAATCACATTTTTATTTCGCTATTTCATACTAAAAATCACATTTCTATAACGATGTTTATATAATAAAAATCATATTTTTATAATGCTCTCTTCAGAATAAAAACCATATTTTTACATCGCTAACTTCATATATAAAAATCATATTTCTATTTAACCATTTAAACAATAAAAAATCGTATATTTACTTTTCTACATTTGTGATAAAAATAACATTTTTATACGCCACTTCTTATATAAAAATCATATATTTTCTTAACTAAAAATCGGATTTTTCTAAACTAAAAATCTCATCCTTATATGACTAAAAATCATATCTTTTCTTATTTTAGAAATCAAATCTTTTTCAATAAAAAAATCTAATCTTTTTATTTTAAACTGTGTATATATATATATATATATTTCATTTTAAAACAATGATAATATATAAAAATCACATTTAGAAAAACTATGTTAAAAATCCTAACTTTTCTTATCATGAAGAAAATAAATAAAAGAAAAGAAAACTTCCAATTTGAACTTGGAAGAAGGGGGCTGTCAGGGTGGTGGTTGTTGTGGGGGAGTGGCCAGGGGGGTAGGGGTCTAGGGCTTGCCGGCTGGAGGAATGATTGGAGAAACGGGGGTTTCGGGGCTTTATCTCCCGCCTGAGAGGGAGGAGGAGGCGCCAGAAGGGGGGCTTCTCACCGGAGGCGGCGTTGGTGCGGCGCGTGGGGGGGGGGGGGGGACTGGGCGCGGCGGAGCTAGGGGTGCGGCATCGGCGAACATGGGTCGCGGGTTTCAAGCGATTTTGAGGGTTTTTTATTATTTATTTATCTCGATCTGAAGTCAACGGAAGGGAAGGGGGTTTATGGGATAAAGAGGTTAATATTATATTAATATTTAATTTAATTTAATTCTTTTGATTTGAAAATACATATTTAACAATACAAACTCCAAATCAAATCCAACGACTATCACCCCTAGCGAAATACCCCCATTCTGAGCACAATGGGATATGTTTCGTATGCTAATTCACTTGTTACGATCAGTTTCCGTTCAAATTAAAATATAAATCAATATATAAACAATTTAAACGTATATTTAATTTTAAGGGGCCACATATTAACTCTGAAAATTCCAGAAAAATTATTTCAAGATTTGTATTGACGATGCGGTCCTAACAAAACTAATTTCATCAAATTTGAAGCCCGTTTAAAAAATGGCCATTTTCTGGTCGATGCAATTCAATTTAAATTGATAAAACACGTTTTCTTTTGCCACGCTCACATATTGAGTTCAAAAATTATCAATTTTGGAATCTAGCAATAATTTGACATCCCAGATCCGATAAAAGTGGTTTCGTCGAAAATGGAGGTCGTTTGCAAAATGGTTATTTTTAAGGGCTATATTTCCATAGCGACTATTCTGAATTTTCAATCGGGCATAACTTTTTATTCCCACTATAAAATTTCAATTTTTCAGATTCATTGGAAAGATATTTTCAAATAGATTTAAATATTTTTGGTTTCACTAAAATTCGATTTATTTTGAATCATGTACATTTATTCGAAGTTTGAAATCGAATTTTCATACTACCGCGCCATTTTCAATTCCTTTTATAATCAAAAATAAATATTTATATTCTATTTTTTATTTATATAAATATATACATTCTAATTCTATTCAAAATAAATTTCTAGTTGTTATTATTTAAAATATTCAAAATTCATTAAAATCGCCAAAATAAAAATTTTAAATTGGTTCTAATTTTCTGGGTTTGTTACAATCTTCCCCACTTAAAATATTTTCGTCCTCGAAAGGAAACAGAGCTTAAAGTTGTTTAACAAATCAACTCAACTTTCATTCTTCAAGTTTTCAGTTTCTAAGAATTTCTAAATTTTCAAAAATTTGGCTAACACCCTAAATTTTCGAAAAATTTCGCCATAACCTCCTTTGTACGGGAAGCACCGGGAAAATCCCCAAACTGCCACACAGGCCCTCTTATCTCAAAATGAAAACGAAAAAGCCAAGCGGCTCATAAAATCATCCAAACCCAAGAAACTAGTAAACATGTACCTATTTGTCGGGCATCCAATTTTATTCCTCTGCTCTAGCCTCCTTGCTATGACCTGTTCACACATATATATGTACATGCATGCATTTTCAATCAATTTTCAATTCAGTTCAATATTTTGATTCGATTTGGCTAAATTTACCTTATATTCACATAATTGTTTAAATGAATAATCATACAACACAACCATCAATCAATTAGTGGATTAGGATTTCAAAAATCATATTTTTGATGCCATGTCACAACAATTAAATCCTATCTAATTTTGGTTCTCACAGTCAATTGGGAATATATAGACTCCCACGTTCGAAACTCGAACACAAATACTGGTAATGTATTCACAATTACCAGTATCATCATCGGGCGACTTGAGTGTGACTCTATATCTATCCAGTATATTAAAACTTCGAATACGCGTTTGCAAGGTGTTTATGCAAAATCTTATTTATATTGGATTGTCCAAATTCAATACAAATAAATATTCAAATAGGTTAAATAAGGTTTAAGTTTTCAAAACAAAATTTGTTTTCACTTTTATTTTAAAACATTACTCTTCACACTCGTTCTAAGATACTACTGATCCCATCTCTAACAAGTCATTCTTATTGGATATTGCTAATCCAATCTCTGATGAATTCTTTCGTTTAGTTCTAATGCGCCTTGTTCTCCGATCTCTGTAAACCAAAGCTCTGATACCAAACTGACACGACCCGAACTTCCCCGTAAAGGAAAGCCTGGATTGAGTTGAGAACACGACGAATCAGAACACAGACAGAAGAACATTTCATTGCTTATTACAACAATTTACATCAGAGTACAAGATTATGCAGAGTATGAATAAGTATTATACATCAGAGAAATATTAGAGATTTAAATTACAATGCAGCAGAAAAATAATACATTACACAGCTGAAACAAATATACAGATACAGAGCTTTCCGAATATCATTCCAGCTGTAAACTAGGATCCTGTGAATATAAATTTGCGAAACAAAAACTACTAGCTGCCAGTGTGGAAATAGGGGCACCCAGAGATTAGGTTAAAACAATAAACTCTAGGTCAGTCATGTGACTGGTGTGAGAACTAAAACAGTTATTTAAAACTTTACTTTAAAATATAGTATATCAGGGAACCACGCCATATAACATGGAAGGGGTTTCCTCCCAAGAAGACCAGTGCATAGAATAAACAACGCAATGCTTTTTGGAAAAATGAAGCTATTATAAGACCCAGGTCCTATCACACAATGCAACGCAAGTCGAAGGATAGAATTTTCTCTTATAATAGCCAAACATGCTTCGTACATTTAAAACAAATCATTTGATACTATTATAAGTGTATAGTGTATAGTGTCTAAACAACTTCAAATATAAATGTATCAATCCTAGACGGCATGGGTACCATATATCATGTCGCCGTACTAGGCTCTACAGTCAAAACCGAAATGTCATGTATTGGAAATTGGATTTCCGTCATGAGTAAAAGCAAGGGATGTACTCCTAGCCCGCTTCGAGACACTCTAGCAAGTGCCTCAGGACTACGCATTCAGGGCAGCCCTAGAGTCCTGCAGTGTCGGTCCACTCAAAGTGCAAAAGTGGATTAGTTATACCTGAACACATGTTTCTCCGTCCTAAAGGACCCATCCATCGGCCCTGTAGTAACCGATATATCCAAGGCACCTCGCATTCCAACAACCACATAGGTAAAAATATATAAATGCCAGTGCGTGTAAAACCCCGACACCACCCATAGCTTGACAGAAACGTCATGCACTCACCGCGTTCCCTTATCCCCTTTTTGACTCATATCGTGGTGTGAGGCTTGCGAATTAACGCTATACACAAAGCGGTGCTATATTAAAGCAATGCTTTGATCATCAACCACAAGACTCTGCTTTTCAACAGAAGCCTTGATCATTTGCATCTCAGCATGCCACACAGGCAATTCATGTCATGCGACTGAATATCTATCGATATATTACCTTTGAGCTCGTACGTCTCAGAGAAGGGCGTTAAGCAAGAGAATAAATTCTCCGCCGCCAAACAGATATATATTTAATAGAAATAAATCAACACAGAATAAAATCAAATGTGAGACACACAATCTATTTACAATTTCGTTCTAGGTCTAAACGAAACCGGAGGCACCTTATTCCTCACCCCGTATGTCTAATACAGGAGAGAGACCATCGCATATCCGTCGATCTCCAAGTACGTCTGGACGATCACCACTTATTACCTCGTCTTAGGTGTACATCCCAATCAGGACATTAGTAATCATCCAAACGATGTGAAGACCTCCGTTCTTCAACCACCGTCTTCATCATCGACTTATCGTCGAATCAATTATTCAGAATGGGTATAAACCCAGCCATTCCGAATAACTCACGTATATAACAAACAAGTGCTATAAATACACAACATACGCCTCATTCCAATTCTGAATATTCTTTTATTTAAATATTCACATCTTTAGGGATTTGTTCCCATTAATTTTATCAAAGATAAATTCTTTAAAATTTATTCTTTAATCTTCCTTTGGATATCAATTCAAACCATATTAAGGTTTTCCAAACTAGTCAGGATTAGCGCACCTTACCAAAGTAATCATTTATTTAGTTTCCCAATCCCAACCTATTCATCCCATGGAGCAAAACTGGTATTACCCCATAATTACCACCACAGTGTTATCGGTAAATTTAACTATAATTTCCCGTTCAAATCTAATTAAAGATATAACTATCACTTGGAGCAAAACTTGTGATACTCCACTCTCGATCATTTTCCAAATTTGATAATTTAAATTATCAATTCACATTTCAATCTAATTAAAGATTCATTAAAACCCCACTTAGTTTTAATCTTCCCAAAAATCAATATTAAGGATTATTTAACTTTGGAAACACAAACATGTCGCATCGACAATCTACACCGTACTATTGATTTCTGCCGATATATAACCTCTGAGCTCGTACGTCTCAGAGAAGGGTGTTAAGCAAGAGAATAAATTCTCCGCCAACAAATTGATATATATTTAGCAGAGATCAACCATACAGTTCGAAATACAATGACCGACATGTAATCCTGCCTTTAACTGGGTTAATGAACTATTGTCGTTTATAACACAGTTCACGATAAACCAAAATCACATTCCATTAATTATGGAATCTTCACAGAAAAACAAATCAATATATAATCGATATCAATTTCCGTATCTGACTAATAATATAAATAGAATAATGGCCAAGCCTTTTAAATTCCATATGTATTAACAGTCTTCCTCCACAAAAGTTCATTTAGATTATTATCAATCGAATTCCAATTTAATATATTAAATTGGAAAATATTACTTTGGAAAATTCCCGTTAAGTCTTAATAAAAATATTTATAAATTCCAAATCATATTTCACTATAAATTGGGTTAAAGAACGAATGTCGTTGAAAACACGGTTCACAATAAACCCAATTCACATTCCATTTTCATTTCCAATTAAATGTTAATTGGTAGTTCTTTTTTAAAACTTAATTAAAAGATTTATTCTTTACACTCTAGGTTTAAGAACAGTGTCATTTAAAACACAGTTCACGACAAACCCAAAATCCCATCAGTCTCTAACCGTAAATTAGTAAGAGAATAATTCCTAAGTATTAATCCCGAAGACCGAAACCAACATCAGATCAATACTCAAGAAACCATTCAACTTAGCTAATCTACAGTCTGTTTCTAATTTTCTTAATTCATTGGGTTTAATAACAGTATAATTAAAGATACCATTCACGACAAACCCAAAATCCAATTTGATATTAAATACAAGGCTCTGAATAGAAAATATATCGGCTTATATTCAATATCAAACTCTAAAACCAATAAATATCATATTGGAATAACGATATATATATTCCAAATTCCTCCACAATATCTGTATAATCACAGAATCCAATATCGAAATATTCCAAAGATAATTTCGATTCAAATCCATTCCAATTCATATATTAAAAATTCCAGTTATTTTTAAAACAATTTCAAATCCAATTTAATTATTTAAAAATATTGGATCATAATTCTAGTTCATAACTAGTTCATTTCGATAAAAATATATTTTTATCTTTTGAAATATGGAATTTTTCATCCCAATTCTTTCCAAATCATTTATTATGATTTTACACAAATTATGTATATTTTTAATAATTTTATCAAGGCCTGTACAGTCGATTTCCATAAACGGTCGTCGAACTGCACTTACAATGACCTTTTCCAAATTTGATTTGGACATAATTCGAAATCCAACCATTAGATTTCAAATCTCTAATATTCGTTGGAAAGCTCTTTTCGATACGAACCCACTGGTTTCGGTTTTAGGAGAATCCGACGGTCGGATCAATGTAGCATCAATTCGAAGTCAATGGTCGATATTCGTGAACTACCACGGCGCGGCGCATTCTGTTTAGGCCATTAAAATATATAATATATATTATATATTATATATTTTTCATTGATTTCTTCAATTTTAAATCAAAATTGAATATTCCATATCCTTAACATATAAATGATAGTATTTTCAAACATCGGATTTTAAAATCACTTCATTTTCGATATTCATTACAAAAATGAATAAAATCGATATAAATATCGTTCGCGTTAAAATGGCGCATATCTAATCAACATGGCTATATAAATTTAAATATATTTGTGTCCATCCCAAATCAGACATCAAAATCAAATTTTGATCTTTTACCGAATATTAATTTAAAATATTTGATATTTTAAAATATTTATTACTTTAAAATATTCATTCTTTCTAAACTGGAATTAGACACAACCAGCTACCATATAATGTTGATTATGTGGATTTTATACCATACATGTATATCACAACAATAATAAACATCAACTATCATCCAAAGTACATTACTCAACTGCATAAGCATTAAATATAAATAATTAACGCTTATACAACCTGTCAACCAAACGATCGACATACCACCAAACAATTGGGATTAGTGTATGTCAAATATCATCCGAACACCCGTGTGGGGTTTCAATCAACAAACACAGCTTTTATTTGTACAGTTGGGCGATGTGTAAAATTTATTGTCCCAATCTATATCAGTCAAATGGATGTACATCAACAAATCGTTCAATTTGTAAATGAATATTTATTTTATTCATTACACGTTAAAAATTATATTTTTAACGATAAATTATTTATTTCAATACATGAATATTTTATACAATAAAAATGATATTTTTATTGTTCTAACATTTTTAGAAAATATCGGTGGCATAACGACGCGATACTAGAACCAGGATAAGGTCTAGCCTTATCCCTCGTCTAATAATGGCCCGTGCCATACACAAACCAAATCTAATCAATTCATTCCATACCCCAAAACAAATTCAAACAAATATATCAATCAACACAAACAACCAAACAAGTCGTTCATGGTCTGTAGACGACGAGGAACAGTTAATATATGCAGTTATAAAATAACTAACTAAACAAGAAATTATAGTGAGGAGTTCTCACCTTGGGTTTCCTCTCCGTCATTCTTTATTTCTGAACTGTTTAGATTTGGATTTGTTTCAAACCATTTCCATCGCACCCTTTTTTTTCCCCGTTGTTCATAGTAAAAATCACATTTATAATATGATGTTTATATTTTAAAAATCACATTTTTATTTCGCTATCTTCATACTAAAAATCATATTTTTAAAACAATGTTTATATACTAAAAATCATACTTGTATAACGCTATCTTCAGAATAAAAACCATATTTTTACATCGCTAACTTCGTGTATAAAAATTATATTTCTATTTAACCACTAAAACAATAAAAAAATCGTATTTTCACTTTGATATATCTATGATAAAAATCACATTTTTATATCGCCACTTTATATATAAAAATCAAATATTTTCTTAACTAAAAACCATATTTTTCTAAACTAAAAATCTCATCTTTATATGATTAAAAATCATATCTTTTCTCATTTTAAAAATCAAATCTTTTTCGATATAAAAATCTAATCTTTTTATTTCAAACTATTTATATTTATATATATATTTCATTTTAAAACAATGATAATATATAAAAATCAGATTTTAAAAAAAATTATGTTAAAAATCCTAACTTTTCTTATCATGATGAAAATGAATAAAATAAAAGAAAACTAAAAAAAGTAAACTTGCAATTTGAACTTGGGAGAAGGGGGCTGTCAGGGTAGTGGCTAACGTGGGGGAGTGGCGCAACGGGGGGAAGGGGGACTGGTGCTCACCGGCTGGAGGATGGATCAGAGACAGGGGGTTTCGGGGCTCGATCTCACGCCTGAAAGGGAGGAGGAGGATGAAGGGATTAATATTATATTAATATTATATTTAATTTAATTTTTTTAATTTGAAAATACATGTTTAACAATACAAACTCCAAATCAAATCCAACGACTATCGCCCCTAGCTAAATACCCCCATTTCGAGTGCAAGGGATATGTTTCGTGCGCTAATTCGCTTGTTACGATCAGTTTCCGTTCAAATTAAAATATAAGTCAATATATATTCAACTTAAACGTACATTTTTATTTACCGGGGCCACATACTAACTCTGAAAATTCCAAAAAATTATTTCTAGCTTTATATTGAAGATACAGTCCTAACAAAACTAATTTCGTCAAATTTGAAGACCGTTTGAAAAATGGCCATTTTCTGGTCGATCCAATTCAATTTAAATTGATAAAACACGTTTTCTTTTGCCACGCTCATATATTGATTTCAAAAATTATCAATTCTGGAATCTAGCAATAATTTGACATTCCGGATCCAATGAAAGTGGTTTCATCAAAAATGGAGGTCGTTTGCAAAATGGCTATTTTTAATGGCTATATTTCCATTCGATTATTCTGAATTTTCAACTAGGCATGACTTTTTAATCCAACTGTGAAATTTCAATTTTTCGGATTCGTTGGGAAGATATTTTCAAATAGATTCAAATATTTTTTGTTTCACTAAAATCCGGTTTATTTTGAATCTTGTACATTCATTTGAAGTTTGAAATTGAATTTTCGAACTACTGCGCCATTTTCAATTCCTTCTATAATTGAAAATAAATATTTATATTCTAATTTCGATTTATATAATTATATACATTCTAATTTTATTCAAAATAAATTTCTAGTCGTTATTATTTAAAATAAATCATTTTAAATATTCAAAATTCATTAAAATCGCCAAAATAAAAAATTTAAATTGGTTCTGATTTTCTGGGTTGTTACAATTGTTCCACGAATACAATTTTTAAATGACAACTTCACTTGACTATCTTTCCTAGGAAAACCTTACCTACGTATATATTCACTTCAGCTTCAACAGACTTACTTTATATAAGTTTCTAAGGATAAGAACTAACATTCCGCATACCACAAAGCTTCGTAGTTCATGTAGTATGCACCAATATATATATATATATATATATATATATATATATATATATATATCCACAATTCGTGCATTTAAAATATATCCCAACAGTTAAGTGATAATACGAAATATGCATTACTTGCAGCAATACAACTTTGAATATGAGTAAAACCTTAAATTAAGTGGGCAGAAACTAAAGCACGACTGGAAGAAGTGCTTCATTATGGAATAATTTTTTTTTAATCTCTAGATATAGCATAATATTGATGCAGTACACAAAAATGAAATTTTGATTGTTGGCTTAGTATACAGTCCTTGTATCTATAGTATACTACAGGTAGAACTAATCGGAGTAAAGAGGATACCTCAGTTCGAACAATACCAATACTTATACACTTAAACTCATACATTTGTATTCATATTTATATTATAAGAACACATATGCATGCATTGAGAACATGTCAGCAATTAAATGCGGACCGAAGTGCCAATAAGTTCAAGTGCAAGATCATATACACATTGAAATAAGATGTGGCAGCCAACATGAATTAATCCAGCCAACTATTTTCACTTAGTTTCTACCGAAATTAAGATACTTGAAACTAAACTTAATAGTGAGTGAGATACTCACCTTGAACGCACTGGAAAAACGTCACGATGCAGGCTCGAATTTCAGCGATGGCATGCGGCAAAGCAGGAGGCAACAGGTGGCGAATTGAATCTAGATGATGGTGCAGCTGAGGCAAGGTTCGTTGCGTGTGCTAGTTCTAGAGAGCCGACGTTCAGCTGATGGTGGGACGAATGATGTAGGGAGGAAGTTTAATATTGGGAATAGTTTAATTTTTATTTAGGGACATGAATTTCGGTTAGGGTTTTTGGAGGAAATCAATCTCGCTGGCTTGCAATTTCAGGAGACCATGAATGGGAGATTTTGGAGGCCATTTATTTGGTTTGGGGTGGAGATTAGTTTGGCCATTAAAAATGAAGAAAAAAGAAATGAACTGCTGAAAGAATTTGGGGGAAAATAAATTGATTTTTCTTGAAGAAAGATGAACGTGGAGGTGATTTTTATAAAATGAAAACCATGGGATACAAGGAATTAAAGTAGGCTGAATTGGGGTGGGTGGTTTCTGCATACGAAATTGCTTAGTACTGAAGGAATAAAAGTGTGAACCTCATGAAATCTAATTCTACCGCAATTTACGTTACATGTTTTATTATTGTTCTAACATAATCGAACTCCTAATGCTACAAAACTGGACGTGCTGCTCCATTTTCACATCCTGAATCCAATAAAATTATTCTAGTTATAATCTGACTTTGTTTGCATACGACGTTATTTATTTTTAAATCATTTAACCGTTCACCGATTTTATTTCATTTGTCCACCAACAACTTCGTTCGTTTCCAAAATTTTAAAATGTTAAATTTTGATTTCTTAATACACACATATCTATGCCCATCTCCAATTTGTTTAATGTTAAATAAATTTTATTTTAAATTCAACCATTTATGTTTATCAGTCGAATTCCAAATCAACTCTAATGTCCACATATTCAATTCTATTTTTCTTACTATGCATATTTAATTTCCAATTAACCATTCCGAATTAAAAATCGAATTCAATTCAACCCATATAATATTTTTTATTTTAGTTTCTAATCCAAGTATAAATATAAAAATTGATTGTTCGAAATCAAATCTTTAATTAATTTCTCATTGAAGTTGTTGAAATTTCTGGGATGTTACATAGGTTTTAACACCAGTGGGGTCTAAACAGCTCATATATAGACAATATAAAAATAATTTAAACATATAATAATTGAGGAATTCGGTCGGATCCCTCTAACATGTTCTTCCCTGCATCACAGCTCGTTATACCGATTTATAATATCATATGACATAGAAATTAAATTTAACGGTGTCAATAAAATAAATTGTCGATCAATAACAAACAATAATCAACCAATAGCATCCATGGCATCCAATCATCTAATTTGATCATAAATTATAATTATATGAATTTAACACATCATAGAATTTCAGAAGGTATAAGAGTTAACTCACATTTTATGTTGATCAACGATTCTGATCGATTTATATAGTTTCAAACAACCATTTGAAACTATATAAAATTGCAAAATTCTTCAATTCAGTCCGAACTAGCTAAGCAGCATAGTGTTCGATGCCACGATCCCAACGGATCTTGCTTTGCGCAATTAAGTGAAGGTATGAAATGGATATGCTTATTACAAATTTTATTCACACTGAAACTTCATATAATAGTTTTAAAAATAATTAATCTATCTATTAATTAATTTAAATTAGTATAAGCTATTTACCAGACTTAGCTGTCTAAGCAAATGATTACTCACGCTGACGCTTCATTGCAGTTCGAATTCGAACAACTGGGTCACGATCCCTTTTCTTTTCTTTCCTTTTTGGACACGCTCCTAATAAATAATTTAATCTTCATGAGTTAATACATAAATTATAACAATTATTTATTAACTAAAAATACTAATAACCATCATTACCGCTAATCCACCGTTTAAACTACTTAACCCCGTAACTTTCTTCCTTGTTCGTATTTCAGAAGGCAGTTGTTTCCCCAAACTCCATTGCCAAATCCGTTCATCATCCCTGTTCCCCCACTTTCTCACGAATTCAAGTATCGTATTCACCAATCAAACTTTTCCACTACAGTATTCCTATGCACCGCCACCTTAAGCTTTCCCCTAGGATCCACGTAATTCGCCTCCACTTGAATTCTAATGCTCTAATTTTTTTTCCCACTTCCCAATTGAAAAACAGAACTTGCTTCTCCACTGTGCCAACTCTCCGCCCCTCTCTCGTTTTGAAACCGCCCTTACAAAAATCCTTAACTTCCTTTCTCTTCATGTCCTCCGCCCCTTGACACCATACAACAACATGCCTGGTTTCCTTCCCGAAACCAAACCATCGACTTTAACTCCCGTTCTTCCTTCCAGTGCCTCCAAACCGGACACTGACCCCATCACGTTCATGTCCTATTCATGCACCACAGTGGATAACGGAGCAACAAAATCTTCACCAAAATTCACGAAACCTTGTTGTCCGCCTCACCACTCCACTCGCTTCTTCCTTCTATCATGCCTTCGCTCCTGCCAGCCCCGGCTTCACCAGAACACAGTCAATGACGAAGATGAATCTCAGGTGATGAGTTTGCACACAATATTGTGCATGTGTTAGCAACGAAGGAAGAATGAAATGGGGGGGGTAGCTTGCAGTTCGAATGAATTAAAAGGAAATGGAGTTGGAAGTTTGACAGAAGACAGAAGTATATTTCTTATATTATATTTGTAGTTATTTATATGTTTGCTTCGTTTTTTCTCTCTACATATTTCGATAGAAATAGTGTTTGTTTCTTCCTGTTTGAATGGAGTAAAGATGAAACAAAGAGTTGGTTATATATATAGAGGCTAGGAGAGGAATAAGTGTAATGAAAACTGCGCCTTTGCGGAAGCGTCCAGGATCTTATTCACCCAATTACTTAAAGATGATTTCTATGGAAACAAACATAGAAATGAAATCACACGCGCAAACACAAAATATTCCATCCAACCACCCTCTTTATTGATTCTCAAAAACAAATTTTTTTTACACTCACTAGTTCAACAACCAACAATAAACAAACTACAAGAATCAATAACCTTATTGAGAAAAGGAAAGAATATCTAGATGACTACAACTCTTGTTGGAGAAGGAGAACAATGAAGAACGATGGTTAACCCTTGGATTAATTGGAGGCACCAATCCTCTCTAGGGCACTAAGCCCTAGATGCATGCAGCCACCACTCTATTTGGTCATCCATTAATCCAACCCAATGTGATGCTTTTATAAGAGAATAGAAGGCCTAGGAAAAGTATCCAATTTTCCTCTTAGAGATATATTAGGAATATATCCCCTCAATACTTGCAGATAAGTCACAGAAAGACCGGGTCAAAATCCAGCAATAAATCCGCTCAAACGCCAAACTGCTCCTTCTAACCTTCTTTCTGTTGCTGCACCATCTCCTCTACCGCCAAGCACATCCACGCCTCGTCTCTATCAACATATGTGATTTTATGTCACAAATCACAACACTCCACCTTGATACGAAATCACATCAACAACAAGTCAACCAACTTCCATGGACATGTGAATTCACCATCACAATGCTCCACCTTAATCTGAAATCATATCAACACTCCAACAATCACCAAACAAGTCATCTAGCTCTTTCAACGACACCTTCTCTCAATTAAACCAACCTCGACTTCCGGGCAACGAGATACACCTAGTCGATTTGAAAGGGCTACGACCACACCTCAATTACAAACACAACTCACCGCCTGCAAAAGATGCATCTACCACCTGAGCTGCACCGTGCATCAACCAACGGTCTAAAAGTGCTTGTAATTCCATAACGACACCCGTCTACCACTTTATATGAGTTCCTTCCTCGATCAGTCCAGATCCCTCGAGCAACATCAACGTGAAGACCCCTGTCGAACACATCAATAGTGACCAAATTAACCTCTCCACCTTGTTGTGGACTAGGTTCTTCAACCGTCACTCGCCTGCCACATCGACACCCGTCTACCACTTGACCTGAGCTCCTTCCTCGATCACTCCTGATCCCTCGAGCATCATCATTGTAAAGAGCCCTGTCGAAAACATGAATCGAATCACCAAGTTATAGGCAAATCAAACCAATTGCCAACATCTTCATCTTCTTCCATCTTCCCCCATCTACATCTGAGGGCTTCTCTTCATCTCCATCAACCAAACAATTGAGGCCTTCAAATCCCCAATCAAAATTAGTCATCACCAAGAGCGTCATCATATCCGATGTAAAAAAATTCGATTTTTTCAACAAAGAATCAATTTTTTCGAACAAAAATCAAATTTTCCAATCCAAAATCACTCTAAGCTTTGCGATGATCTAGCTCTGATACCAACTGTTATGAAAATTGCGCCTTTGCGGAAGCGTCCAGGATCTTATTCACCTAATTACTTAAAGATGATTTCTATGGAAACAAACACAGACATGAAATCACACGCGCAAAAACAAAATATTCCACCCAACCACCCTCTTTATTGATTCTCAAAAACAAATTTTGTTTACACTCACTGGTTCAACAACCAACAATAAACAAACTACAAGAAACAATAACCTTATTGAGAAAGGGAAAGAATATCTAGATGACTACAACTCTTGTTGGAGAAGGAGAACAATGAAGACCGACGGCTAACCCTTGGATTAATTGGAGGCACTAACCCACTCTTGGGCACCAAGCCCTAGATGCATGCAGCCACCACTCTATTCGGTCATCCATTAATCCAACCCAATGTATTGCTTTTATAAGAGAATAGAAGGCCTAGGAAAAATATCCAATTTTCCTCTTAGAGATATATTAGGATTATATCCCCTCAATACTTGCAGTTAACCCACGGAAAGACCGGGTCAAAATCCAGCAATAAATCCGCTCAAACGCCAAACTACTCCTTCTAACCTTCTTTCTATTGCTGCACCATCTCCTCTACCACCAAGCACATCCACGCCTCGTCTCTATCAACATATGTGATTTTATGTCACAAATCACAACACTCCACCTTGATATGAAATCACATCAACAACAAGTCAACCAACTTCCATGGACATGTGAAATCACCATCACAATGCTCCACCTTAATCTGAAATCATATCAACACTCCAAAAATCACCAAACAAGTCATCTAGCTCTTTCAACGACACCTTCTCTCAATTAAACCAACCTCGACTTCTGGGCAACGAGATACACCCAGTCGATTTGAAAGGGCTACGACCACACCTCAATAACAAACATAACTCACCGCTTGCAAAAGATGCATCTACCACCTGAGTTGCACCGTACATCAACCAACGGTCTAAAAGTGCTTGTAATTCCACAACGACACCCGTCTACCACTTGATCTGAACTCCTTCCTCGATCAGTCCGGATCCCTCGAGCATCATCAACGTGAAGAACCCTGTCGAACACATCAGCAGTGACCAAATTAACATCTCCACCTTGCTGTGGACTAGATTCTTCAACCGTCACTCGCCTTCCACATCGACACCCGTCTACCACTTGACCTGAGCTCCTTCCTCGATCACTCCTGATCCCTCGAGCATCATCAACGTGAAGACCCCTGTCGAAAACATGAACCGAATCACCAAGGTAAAGGAAAATCAAACCAATTGCCAACATCTTCATCTTCTTCCATCTTCACCCATCCACATCTGAGGGCTCCTCTTCATCTCCATCAACCAAACAATTGAGGCCTTCAAATCCCCAATCAAAATTAGTCATCACCAACAGCGTCATCATATCCGACGTAAAAAAAATCGATTTTTTTCAACAAAAACTCAATTTTTTCGAACAAAAATCAATTTTTCCAATCCAAAATCACTCTAAGCTTTGCGTTGATCGAGCTCCGATACCAACTGTTATGAAAACTGTGCCTTTGCGGAAGCGTCCAGGATCTTATTCACCCAATTACTTAAAGATGATTTCTATGGAAACAAACACAGATATGAAATCACACGCGCAAACACAAAATATTCCACCCAACCACCCTCTTTATTGATTCTCAAAAACAAATTTTGTTTACACTCACTGGTTCAACAACCAACAATAAACAAACTACAAGAATCAATAACTTATTGAGAAAGGGAAAGAATATCTAGATGACTACAACTCTTGTTGGAGAAGGAGAACAATGAAGAACGACGGCTAACCCTTGGATTAATTGGAGGCACCAATCCTCTATAGGGCACCAAGCCCTAGATGCATGCAACCACCACTCTATTCGGTCATCCATTAATCCAACCCAATGTGCTTCTTTTATAAGAGAATAGAAGGACAAGGAAAAATATCCAATTTTCCTCTTAGAGATATATTGGGAATATATCCCCTCAATACTTGCAGATAAGTCACAGAAAGACCGGGTCAAAATCCAGCAATAAATCCGCTCAAATGCCAAACTGCTCCTTCTAACCTTCTTTCTGTTGTTGCACCATCTCCTCTACCGCAAGGCACATCCACGCCTCGTCTCTATCAACATATGTGATTTTATGTCACAAATCACAAAACTCCACTTTGATATGAAATCACATCAACAACAAGTCAACCAACTTCCATGGACATGTGAAATCACCATCACAATGCTCCACCTTAATCTGAAATCATATCAACACTCCTATAATCACCAAACAAGTCATCTAGCTCTTTCAATGACACCTTCTCTCAATTAAACCAACCTCGACTTCTGGGCAACGAGATACACCCAGTCGATTTGAAAGGGCTACGACCACACCTCAATTACAAACACAACTCATCGCCTGCAAAAGATGCATCTACTACCTGAGCTGCACCGTGCATCAAGCAACGGACTAAAAGTGCTTGTAATTCCACAACGACACCCGTCTACCACTTGATCTGAGCTCCTTCCTCGATCAGTCCGGATCCCTCGAGCATCATCAACGTAAAGACCCCTGTCAAACACATCAGCAGTGACCAAATTAACCTCTCCACCTTGCTGTGGAATAGGTTCTTTAACCGTCACTCGCCTGCCACATCGACACCGGTCTACCACTTGACTTGAGCTCCTTCCTTGATCACTCCTGATCCCTCGAGCATCATCAACGTGAAGACCCCTGTCGAAAACATGAACCGAATCACCAAGGTATAGACAAATCAAACCAATTGCCAACATCTTTATCTTCTTCCATCTTCGCCCATCCACATCTTAGGGCTCCTCTTCATCTCCATCAACCAAACAATTGAGGCCTTCAAATCCGCAATCAAAATTAGTCATCACCAACAACGTCATCATATCCGACGTAAAAAAAATCGATTTTTTCAATAAAAAATCAATTTTTTCGAACAAAAATCAATTTTTCCAATCCAAAATCACTCTAAACTTTGCGATGATCTAGCTACGATACCAACTGTTATGAAAACTGTGCCTTTGCGGAAGCGTCCAGGATCTTATTCACCCAATTACTTAAGGATGATTTCTAGGGAAATAAACACAGATATGAAATCACACGCGCAAACACAAAATATTCCACCCAACCACCCTCTTTATTGATTCTCAAAAACAAATTTTGTTTACACTCACTGGTTCAACAACCAACAATAAATAAACTACAAGAATCAGTAACCTTATTGAGAAAGGTAAAGAATATCTAGATGACTACAACTCTTGTTGGAGAAGGAGAACAATGAAGAACGACGGCTAACCCTTGGATTAATTGGACGCACCAATCATCTCTTGGGCACCAAGCTCTAGATGCATGCAGCCACCACTCTATTCGGTCATCCATTAATCCAACCCAATGTGCTGCTTTTATAAGAGAATAGAAGGCCTAGGAAAAATATCCAATTTTCCTCTTAGAGATATATTAGGAATATATCCCCTCAATACTTGCAGATAAGTCACAGAAAGACCAGGTCAAAATCCAGCAATAAATCTGCTCAAACGCCAAACTGCTCCTTCAAACCTTCTTTTTGTTGCTGCACCATCTCCTCTACCGCCAAGCCCATCCACGCCTTGTCTCTATCAACATATGTGATTTTATGTCACAAATCACAACAATAAGATGGTTTGATATTCTATATATTTTTTCAAAAAGAGCAATTTTCGTTTCTGGCCTATTTTTTTCCCACTTGTACCCCCCTTTTGCAAAATATGGCAAATATAATCCCCTTTTAGCCACGTAAGCCTTGACCAGGCCAAGGGAAGAATACTGGCACAATCCTGGATTGCGCCAGTAGATTTAAAAAAGATTTTTTGTTTGGGGTGCAATCAAGGATTGCACGCCAAAAAATTTACATAGAGCCTTTAGCTCTCTGTACAATCCCTTTTGCTGGGGCGTAATCCAGGATTGCGTCAAAAGAGAATATAGTAATTTTATCTCGAGGCGCAATCTAGGATTGCGCCCCAGGAGATTTACAGAGAGAATATAACTTTCTTTTCCTTTATTTACTCATTCTCCACTTCTCATTCTTCACTTCTCTCTAAAAGAACCCAAAAGCTAAATTTAAAAACTACAGATTCTTCATTCTTATTCAACAAAATATGAATCTTTTCTTGTAGATCTAAGTGAGAAGTAAAAGAGTTTGTCTTTTGTAAGATTATCAAAGGTATGGGTTTGTTTTTCTATTTTTTTTAGATCTATCCATTCTAAGTTTTTATGAACTTGCGTTTAACGTAGAATGGCGCCGAACTTATTGCTACTATATGCTTTTATGACGAAGAATTGGTTGTTGATGAACATAAATGTGAAACATATAATGTTGGATCTAGTAAACCGGCAAATTTTTTGAAAGGATCAAACTTTCTACAATTGAAGGAGGCTGTCTATAAAGCTACTAAAATTAAATCGGATGAGTTTGACATTGATTTAGTTTGCAGTTGGCTGACCAATTCGGGATTTAAGGCAATTAAAATTGGAGATGATGCCGACGTTGAAATTATGTTTTCCGCTGTGTCAAAATCTATTGAAATATTTGTAATGAAAGAGAGGAGATTATTGGAAGAGCCACATGTAAATCCAGTCGTTCCAGCTCCCGCAGCATACCATCCAAATCCGGCTATGAGCCAATCTACTTATGAGCAACAACAAATGTGTTTTGGTTGGAATCCTTTCGTGAATTTGCAACCTGACTATCCGTATCCAATGCAGGATACTGTCCAAAATATGACTCGAGGGTAATTCGAACTATAGAATTATCCTATTGGATAATATCACCAATGTCTTGTGTATGATTAAAAAATTTGTTGTATGTTACCATTGTAGGTTTTTTTCAAATTACATCACGACACAAACTACAATCGGACTGTCTACAAGTTACCAATGTGCTCCGATGCACCTAACGCCCTCCGATGTTAATCACGTGAGCCAACAGTAAGTGATTTTTGTTATTGATGTAAGAAGTATGTTGCGTAGTAAAATGTACTCAAAAATATGCTGCTTGCGTACTCAGGTGTCCGACACAAGCTGCCGAAGCCGAATCCAACGTAGAACCAAATATTCCTGATGTTGTTATGGAAATAGATGAACTAGGCCTGGATGAGTAAATCCGGAGCCTTCACTTGATAGCATGAACATTGTTAGCCTTCCTGATAATGACACGTCATGGGTATATTCAATGCAAGTAAACAATGCTCCCCTGAATTTTGATTTCGGAGGCGAAGACAACACTCCGAAAGATAGTGATGACGAGGAGCCGAAGCCGGTGTTCGACGTACTATTGGATGATGATTTGTGCAATGCACAAATGTTGGCTAGATCTGTGGTTGCTAATATGCAATTCAATAACGAAATTTTCTCATCGGCTTGTGTTCAGAATGGTTTCAAAGTCGGTATGATGTTTGAGAGAAAAAGCAAATTTCTTCAACAACTTAGTGAATGGTCAATTTTGCATGCAGTTTCGTTTAAGCCGATCTAGTCTAACAAAAAGATATACACTGTATTTGCAACATAGATCCCAACTGTCCCTGGAGAATACGTGTCACAGATTCTAAAAAATGATAGAAAGGTTGGTGGATTATTACAAAATACACAACTGAGCATAGTTGCGTAAATCCAACAATTAACTCCAATCACAAGCAATCAACGTCCGCATTTTTGGTTTCGAAGATCATGCCGTTTGTTAAAGAAAATTTGAGTATTACTCCCGGGACAGTGCAAGTGTTAATACAGGAGCAACTATTTATAAACATTGGTTATACTAAGGCGTGGAGAGCATTAAGCAAAGCAATCGAAAGGATATATGGTGACTGGGCGGAGTCACACTCCACCCTATGTTAGTATTTCGATGAACTTATCAAAGCTAATCCTGGAAGTGTTGCCCATATAGTAGCTGAACCATGCGGTACACATTCATATGATATATTTGAAAGAGCATTTTGGGATTTGGGCCTTACACCGAAGGATTTGTACATTTTCGACCTTTTCTTTCCATAGACGCTACACATTTATATGGTAAATACAAAGGAACGTTTTTTGTAGATGTGAATGATTCCCTGTACCCGTTGGCCTATGGAATTGTTGAGGTCGAATCAGCCGATACTTGGGGTTGGTTTTTTTGTGCATATTCGAACATTCATCCATAGTGTTACCAATCGACGAATCACTTTCATTTCTGATAGGATAAAGGGAATAGCGATAGACTTAGAGGAGCATTGGATATACCCTCACAAACATAGATATTGCTCAAGACATCTAAAAGCTAATTTTCAAGCTGCCGGAATTAAAGATAAAAAGTTGACAGGTTTATTTTATGCAGCAACATGTGCATCAGAGGTGATTGAATGCAAAAGGATTCGTTACGAACTTAAACTAACTAGCGTTGACGCACATAATTGGACTAAGCGTAGTTTGAATGGGAAGGAAGAGAACTGCGCTTTGTGCTTCGATGACAGGGGAAGATTTCATGTCATCACGACAAATGCCTCCGAAAGCTTTAATGGTGTACTTAAAGGTGCATGATCATTGCCCGTCAAAGCTTTAGTTACTCGCACGTTTTTCCAACTGGTAGATTATTTTGTAAACAAAGAGAGCTTGATATGTCATAGATGTCTAAGTTAACCTCAAAATGGGAGTTAAAGATATGTGAAAGGGCAACTGAAGCAAGACGTTGCCGGCTTGTCTGATATAATGGAGGCGAGTGGGGAGTGATTACACATTTAGTCACGAGTACAAAGTAATAATCGATGAAAACACATGTTCCTGTACATGTAGGATTCCTTTATTTCAACATCTTCTATGTGAACATGTAATGGTGGCTTGTTCAAATGTAACCAACGGTGCTAATCGATTTCATCATGACTTTGCTTCCATGTGGTATTCGGTCATGAAGTACTACCGTATCTTACAAACCAGAATTTCATCATATTCCAGATAAATGGTACTGGCCTACATTCGAGGGACAGGTTCTTGTTCCGCCAACGGTGCGTAGAGCAGCTGGGAGACCTAAATCAACAAGAATTAAAGTAACCACGGATGAGATGCGGGCTCCTAAAACAAGTAGATGCAGTAAGTGCGGCTTGATAGGTAATAAAAGAAGCCAATGTAGGTCAGTAAACTAGGATTTTTTTTGTAGTTTATGTTTGAACTATTTGTATTAATGTTTGAACTATTTGATGTTTGATTGTATAAGAACTTCTTTCTTTCGCGCAATGACGACAATTTGCAATGAGTTTATATTCATCACCTTCATTCGTACATTCAAGCAATACATATATTGACTATTCCATTGTTGCAAACTACTTTAGCATTTAGATAGATTGGATACATTTGATACATTGGTACTACTCATTGGGATATCATGGGACCTGGGACTCTAAGTCCGAGTTCAATAATTTCAAACGGAAAATCTCCTTTTTGAGTCGTTCATTCTCATCCTTCATCTCCAATGCATACTCATGTCCTCTTCGGCACATCGGAGGGTCAACCCACTCGCAATAGTTACAAACTCCAAAGTTGTTCGAATAAAGGAGGCTCATTTCATAGCGACTACCTCTATACATCCTATGCCATGTACTAATGCTTCTATTTTGGTTTACAACCACGTAGCAGACTGACCTGCAATAAAAAAAATTTCCTGGGACTGGCTTGCCGAATGCTAGTGCTCGACCTCTATTAACATATTTACCTCCATCCACCACAATGAAATACTTTTGTGGTGCGCAAGGGAGATGATCTGGGAGTTCAACCATTTCGGACATTTCTAGATTGGGGCAAATTTCCTTACCTGGTCGATGAACAATTGGTGACAATGGAGCTTGTGGCGTAGCATCCACATGATTAATGCTATCATACGCTCCTGACATTAAACTTTCCTAATTCTCCGATAAAGTCTCGTCGTCAATTACCCATTCATCCATCCTACCTAATGATAAAACTAAACTTGGGGAGAACCAATCGTGTAGCATTCAATGTATGAGGGTAAGAGATTTATTAAACGTACCTTTGAATTTGAGCTAAATCCTGCTAAATTGAACAAATTCTCCAATGTTTGATTTCCAATTCTTATGAAGTAGAAGTAAAAAATGGTTATAAGATTTGTTTTTGTGAAGGAATTTGGTAAAGCTTTGGGGAAGAAAGGGAAAGTGAGTGGGGTGTGGTAGTTGAAGGGGAATTTAAGAGGGTTATTCTCTCTATAAATCTCCTAGGGCGCAATCCTGGATTGCGCCCCGAGAGAAAATTACTATATTATCTTTTGGCGCAATCCTGGATTACGCTCCAGCATAAGGGAATGTACAGAGAGCTAAAGGCTCTCTGTAAATCTTTTGGTGTGCAATCCTTGATTGTTCCCCAAAGAAAAAAAATCTTTTTGGCGCAATCCAGGATTGCGCCAGTGTACTAACCTTGGCCTGGTCAAAGCTTATGTGGCTAAAAGGGGGCTATATTTGCAATATTTTGCAATAGAGGGATAAAAGTGGGAAAAAAATAGGCCAGAAACGAAAAATGCTCTTTCAAAAATGTAGCAGGGACAGGCACATGGTATATACAGCTCATTCAGAAGAAATGGACTGCGGAAAGTAATGGTTCAGAGAAAATTTCAACCGCATGTGATTTTGAAATGTTTGTAGATATATTTTGCTTTAATGTGACGGACGATTTTTAGGTGATGTTGAATAACGATTTTTTTTATAGAATTGACTAACGATATTGTTATTCGTAGCTATTGTCATTTTCATACGTCGTTTATTCGCTTCTATAGCCACATACAAACAATATTCGTGAAGATAATGCACGTCATTGTATAATTCAACATTCCGGACCCGATGAAACTTGTTTCGTCTAATTCCGAGTCTATTTGCTCAAATAGCGCTTGTTTAAGCTTAAATGGCCGTTTTATTTGCATTTAATTTTGCTACGCTCACAAAATAACTCCAATTGACACGAAACTTGAGATCTAGCAATAATTAGTTATTGCGCATTCAAAAAATTTGTTTCGTTGAAAACGTAGGACGTTTGAATAAAGTCCCCTTTTAAGAATCCATTTTAAATTAAAATAAACAAATTTTAAAATGCTTCAACATAATAATATTAAAATATTATAATCGACCATACTTGATCAGAATTTTATGTAGTTTCAAAATAAATTATCTTGAGTTGAAATCTAAGCCAAATCGATATTAAATGTATTAAAAATCCCTTTATTAATATAAATAAATGATATAACTTATAAACGAAATCCATAACGACTCTTTAAAAATTTGATTTGGACATAAAACAAAATCTACAACATGAAAACTCGGTTTTTCTCTTTAATTAGAAAAATATTATCAAATAGGTCCGGACGTTTTTTGTTTCAAAGAAATGCGACTTATATTGGATCCTGAATAACCATTTAAAGTTCAAAACGTTATATTACGAACTACCACGCTACTGCAGTTTGTTTTATAATTAAATTATAAATTAAATGTTCAAATGTCATTAATTAATGAAATCGTTAATATAAATTAAAACTAAAAAATGTTAAATTTTTTAAAAATGTCAATTCATAAAATATTGCAAATTCAACAAATTCTTATCATTTCGGGATTTAAATTATTATTATTTATTTATATTAATAAAAAATTCAATATAATTTAATTCAAGCTAATTAAATTCTAAACCATATTTAAAACCATTATTAAATATTAAATAAATCGGTTAAAAATCTGTGTCGTTACATTTGTAAATTGTATGTCACTGAAAAAATCATGGCTTCCATTACACTGAACAAAAGGAATGAAACGAATTGTTTTGAGCTTGTCATGATGTAGTCTTTTATTCTGAACAACATGCATTCATCCACATAAAATTTATCGTATAAACTAGGGTTAGAGTTACAACGAGTCCTAGTCGACATTTCAGGTGTCAGAGAGTGCCACAAACTTTTTTTGCATTGAACTACACAACCATATAAATTTCACGACCTCCTTCCTTGATTTGAAGATCGCCTAATGATCAAATGTTTTAAGTCGGGTTTTAGCATGATGGGGCAAAGGAATGTAGTCGAGCCAAACGTATTGAGTTCACGAAGTGTGGTGTAAAAGAATTGACAGAGAGGAGTTTCGTAGGGAAATAAGCATAAGGAAGGAGGAGAAATTCCGAAAATGGTGGCCTTTTGTTCGGCTACACAGGCTAGCATAAGAAAATGAAAGAAGATAATTTAGGGTATAACAATGATTGATTATATAGTTAGTTGCTTAATTAATTTATATTGGTTTGATTTCTTATAAATTCAATGACTTTTCCATGTGAGATCAAATTCGAACGTCATTTATCGCAATTGGACTCGTATTGATGATGTATGCACAATGCAATTGGATTCATGGTAACTGGAGCTTTCTCTATAATCTAAAAATTGTTTGGTTTTAGTTCAAACTTGAATGCTCAAATGATAATAGGAATCTTCATGAGTTAAGTCACACCTAAAATTACTATAAAACTCATGTGCTGCTATAAACCATTGTTGGATGTTTGTTTGAAATAATTTACTATTGATGAACATAGTCTGTTTGGATTCATTTTCCCATTCTACAACAAATAGCATAAATAACCATTTTATCACATGGACAAAATAAAAAGGCAACTGGAGTGTACATAGCGAATCGGGTCGCAATAGAACACACCGAAATATTCGCACTCATGTGTGATTTATTTATTTGATTATTTCATATATGTTACTTGCATTTATTCATTTATAATTATATTGAGACGACCCAAACTCACCCTTTCGGGAAAGCCCAGATTGAGTTGAGAACACGACAAATCAGAACACAAACAACAGAACATTTCATTGCTTATTACAACAATTTACATTAGAGTACAAGGATATATTAGAGTATGAATAAATATCACACAGAAAAATATCAGAGACTAAAATAATTTACATAACAGCGGAAAAACAATACATAACACAACTAAAAGAAATACTAGGATACAGAGCTTTCCGAATATTGCTCCAGCTATAAACCAGGGTCCTGTAGAAATAATATCTGCAAAACAGAAGCTACTAGCTGCCCGTTTGGAAAATAGGGGCACCCAGAGTTTAGGTTAAAATAATAAACTCTAGGTCAGTCATAAAACTGGTGTGAGAACTAAAACAGTTATTTAAAACTTTACTTTTAAAATAAGGTAAATCAAGAGACCACGCCGTATAACACGCTTTTGAAATAAGGTAAATCAAGAGACCACGCCGTATAACACGGAACGGGTTTACCCCCAAGAATACCAGTGCCTAAAACATATAGCGCAATGCTAAATAAAGAAAAAATAAGATATTATAAGACTCAGGACCCATCACACAATGAACGTAGTCGAGGATAGAGTTTTATCTTATAATAGCCAAATATGCTTGTACGTTTTAAAAACAAATATTTTATTATTACTATAAGTGAAGAAATCAACTTCAAATATAAATGTATCAATCATAGACGGCATGAGCGCCCCATCCCATTATGTCGCCATATATAGGTTTATAACTAAAACCGCAAAATGTCGTATTGGAAGTTTGGATTTCCATACTGATGGCTCCTGATTCGAAAGATCTATTGCGTAGTGCAATACCCAACGGCTTACGTCCCGTGCATAAGAAAACACTGTAATGCACATCTGCACTATATCCAGGAAACAAGTTACCGCGGCTTACGTCCAAGCATTGGAAAACACTGCTAACTCTATCCATCTGGGAATCGGGGGGATGTGCCCTATCCCTACTTGTGTGGGGAGTCCACACCCAGTATCACCTTGGTCGACCGAATTCATGACAACCCGTAGGATGTCTATACTCATCACTAAAGTATACTGATCTAACCACCAGTTTACCACCATACCGGTAAGTGAGGCTCGTGAATTAAGCTACAAAAAGATGTGCTATTTAAAGTTATGCTTTGATCATCATCCACCAAGCTCTGCTTTTCAACCACAGCTTGGATCACTTCATCTCATCATGCCACATTGTCAATCCATACCGTACCACTGATTTCTGCCAATATATAACCTCTGAGCTCGTGCGTCTCAGAGAAGGGTGTTAAGCAAGAGAATAAATTCTCCGCCACCAAAAAGATATATATTTAGCAGAGATCAACGAATACAGCATAAAGGAATAAAATGTCAAACACACCATCCACATACAAGTCCATTCTAGGTCTGAACAAAACTGGAGGCACCTTATCTGCGTCTTGTATGTCCAATACAGGAGAGAGGCCCTCGCATATCCGTACAATCAACAAGCACGTCTGGATGGCTACCACTACAGCCCATCCAAGGTAGCTACTCCATTCATAGGCTTAAGTAAAAACCCATCCATTCAATGTAAAGATCAACAGTCTTGCACCATGTAACACCCGGTGATTTTAAATATTAAATTAACAAATTTAAGAATACTCAATTTCAAATTTGAGAACTGAGGGAAATAGGTTACGCCATTGCATTCGTCTCAGAATTCTTCTTGAGATAGAGTCCGAGTTTGCGTGAATTGGACTCCGTATGAAGAAGATATGGCCTTCTGAAGTTTCAGAATTTAAAATAGCTCTGGTTCAGAAAATTTGAAATTCAAATTCAAACAGAGGAGCAGGCTGGGCGAGAATTCTCCCGCCCAAGGGCCAGTCGACCAGGGGGTCGACCTACCCATACAGGTCGACCAGGGGGTCGAGCTCCTCCCCCTCTCCCACCCCCCCCCCCCCCCCCTGGGAAGATCTGAAAGATGACGCTTTATGGACTCATTGCTGAGTCATTAGGGCTGAGGTGTTATTCTATCTTGACTGGATGGTCTTGATTGCTTCTATGGTTAATCTGACGGCACTGAATTAATTAAAATTCTATATAAGTAACCTAGTTCTCAACCTAAAATCACACTAATTCATACCAAGAGCCACATGCCGTCAATGGAGAACCTAGAGTAGTCGCCATTCTCTTTCAACTCAAAAGCAAGATGGAAGCAAGAATAAAAATCAAATCTAAATTAGGATAACAATTAGTCTACATCAAAGGCGAGCAATTCAATTTCAGAATACAGATCCCAGAAAAACAAGACTGTTCTTTTGTTTGTGAGAATAATTTCTTTCACGAAATAATTAATTAATTTAATTGTGATAAGTTATAATTGGGATTATGAGAATGTGACTTTGAATCATGTGATGTTATCGTTGACAGTTTTGTTATTATGGATCTGTAATGATCCTAAATTTTGCTCGATTCGGATCAGTCGCTAAACCAACCAAGACCGTTCGAAACCCCTGATTGTTTTGAGAACACGACAAATTGGAACGCAAACAGAAGAACATTTCATTGCTTATTACAACAATTCATCAGAATACAAGAATATACAGAGTATTAACAAATAATATACATTATAAAATATCGGAGATTACAATACATTACATAGCAGCGGAAAATATTACAATAAACAACTAGAAGAAATACATGGATACAGAGCTTTCCGAGTATCGTTCCAACTGTAAATCAGGATCCTGTGAATATAAATCTGCAAATCCAAAACTACTAGCTGCCCGTGTCAAAATAAAGGCACCTAGAGTTTAGGTTAAAACAATAAACTACAGGTCAGTCATGTGACTAGTGTGAGAACTAAAATAGTTATTAATCTTTATTTTAAAATTAGGTAAATCTAGGGACCACGCTGTATAACATGGAACGGGTTTTATCCCAAGAACACTAGTGCATAAAACAACAGTGCAATGCTAAATAGAGAAAAATGAAGCTATTATAAGACCCAGGTCCCATCACACAATGCAACACAAGCCAGAGGATAGTGTTTTATCTTATAATAGCCAAAGAATGCTTGATACGCTAAATTTCATCTTTTATTATTACTATAAGTGTATAGTGTCAAAACAATTTCAATCATAAGTATTAATCATAGACGGCATGGGTACCAGATATCATGTCGCCAATACTAGGCTCTACGATTAAAAACGCAAATGTAACGTATTGGAAGTTGGATTTCCATATGTGAACCGAGGCAAAAGATATTCCTCTACCAATTCGAGACGCTCTAGCCCGTGTCTCAGGACCCAGACTCAGGTGGGCCCTTGGAACGTCAGGGCCAGTCTACCGATGTGGATTAAACTTAAACCTTGGACACTGCGTTTCCCCACCCTATGGGGTGTCAATGAGTCCGCTGACTCCATCGGCTCCACATAGTCACTGATATATCCGTGGCGCCTCGCAACAGCAACAACCACATAAGTCAAACTCATAAAGGCATGTAAAACCACTGACGCCGCTTCTAGCTAAAAGGAAACGCATGCCCTCCCTGAAGTCCTCCCCCGTTTCTGGTTCACAACCAGGGTGTGAGGCTCGCGAATCAACGTTACACAAAGTTGTGCCACACAGGTTGTGCTTTGATCATCAACCACAAGACTCTGCTTTTGAACAGAAGCCATGATCATTTGCCACTTAGGCATGCTACAAAGGCAATTCACTCCATGCGATTGATATCCATCAATATATAACCCCTGAGCTCGTACGTCTCAGAGATGGGTGTTAAGCAAGAGAATAAATTCTCCGCCGCCAAATAGATATATATTTAATAGAAATCAATCACACAGAATAAAATCCAATGTCAGACACATAGTCAATTTACAAGTTCGTTCTGGGTATGAACGAAACCGGAGGCACCTTATACCTCGCATATCCATCGATCTCCAAGTACGTCTGGACGATCACCAACTGACTCCATCCTCTTGGGTGTACGACCCAATCAAGATCATCAATAATCACCCAAACGATGTGAAGACCTCTGGTCTTCAACCACCGTCTTCATCCTCGACACCACGTTGAATCAGTTATTCAGAATGGGATAAACCCGGTCTTTCTGAATAACTCGCGTATATAATAAACAAGTGTTACAAAAACACAACATACGCCTCATTCCAATTCAGAATATTCCTTTATTCAAATATTCTCATACTTTGGGAAAGGTTCCCATTAATTTAATCAAAGATAAATTCTTTAAATTTATTCTTTAATTTTCCTTTGAATATCAATTCAAACCAAATTATGGTTTATCCACACTAGTCGGGATTAACGAACCTTACCGAAGTAATCATTTATTTTATTTCCCAATCCCAACCTATTCATCCCATGAAGTGAAACAGGTCATACTTCATATCTAACACCACGGTATTATCGCTAAATTTAATTACCATTTCACGTTGAAATCTAATTAAAGATTTAACTATCGCCTAGAGCAAAACTGGTGATACCCCATTGTCAATCACTTCAATCTAATTAAAGATTCATTAAAACTCCACTTAGTTTTAATCTTCCCAAAAATCAATATCCTTCCTTTAACTAGGTTAAAGAACAATGTCATCTAAAACACGGTTCACGATAAACCCAAAATCACATTTCATTAATTATCCGGTTAAAGAACAACTGTTATTCAAAACACCGTTCACGATAAACCCAAAAATCAATTCCAATTCAATTCCAATTCAATACCATTTAATTGGTACACTTCATTAAATCTAAATAAAAAGATTTATTCTTTTTCTCAATTGGGTTTAAGAACAGTGTTAATGAAAACAACATTCACGACAAACCCAAATCACATTTGATATTAAATACAAGGCTCTGAATAGAAAATATATCGGCTTATATTCAATATCAAATTCTACGACCAACAAATATCGTATTGGAAATAATGATATAAATATATCTTTCAAATTCCCATAATAATATCTGTATCATTACAAAATCCAACATCGAAATATTCCAGAGAAAATTTCAATTCAAATCCATTCCAATTCAAATATTGGAAATTCTGGTTACTTTTAAAACCATTTCAAATCCAATTTATTTATTTCAAAAATAAACGGATTTTAATTCTAGTTCAAAACCAGTTCATTTCGATAAAAATCTATTTTTATTTTTTCAAATTTGTAATTTTTCATCCCAATTCTTCACAGATCATTTCTTATGATTTTACACAAATTTTTACTATTTTTAATAATTTTATCATGGCCCGTACAGTCGATTTCCATCAACGGCCATCGAACTGCACTTACAGCGACCTTTTGCAAATTTGATTTGGACATAATTCCAAATCCAACCGTTAGATTTATAATTCCTAATATTAGTAAGAAATCTCTTTTCATACGAAACCAACGGTTCCGGTTTTAGGAGAATCCGACGGTCGGATCTCCCGTAATATCCATTCGAAGTCAATGGTTGAAATTCGCGAACTACCGCGGCGCGGCGCGTTCTATTCAGGCCATTATATATATAAAATATATATATTATATATATTTCGTTGATTCCCTTTCAAAACGTATTTCATAAATCGTTTTAAATTCATTTTCAGAACGATTTCAACTTCATATTCAATTTCAAATCAAAATTGAATATTCCATATCATTGATATATAAATGATAGTATTTTCGAAATATTATATTTTGAAATAAATTTTTATTCGATATTCATTATAAAAAACAATAAAATCGATATAAATATCGTTCACGTCAAAATGGTGCATCTCTAATCAATACGGCTTTATATATCTCAATACCTTCGTTATTCTATTCAACAAATGAATATTTTCAACACATGAATATATATTTTTATTCAACACATGAATATATATTTTTATTCAACACATGAATATATAATTTTACTCAGCACATGAATTTTCTTTTCTATTCAACACATGAATTTTCTTTCTATTCAACACATGAAATTTTCTTCTCTATTCAACACATGAATTTTCTTTTCAATTCAACACATGAATTTTCTTTTCTATTCAGCACATGAAATTTTATTCTATTCAACACATGAATTTTCTTTCTATTTTCCAAATTGGAATGAGGCCCAATCAACTACCATATAGTGTTAATTATATGGATTTCATACACACGCGTGCACTACAACAATCAAACATCGGCAACCATCACCCAAAGTGCGTTCTACACTGCATAAGCATCACATATAAGTATTTAATGCTTATAACAGCCTGTCAATCTATCGATCAACATTCAGCTAATTATTGGGACTAGTGTGTGGCCCATTTTGTCCCAACACCCGTGTGGGGTTTCATATCAACAAACACAGATTTTTATTTCTACAGTTGGGCGATGTGTAAAATTTATCGTCCCAATCAATATCAGTCAAAACAGTGTATATAAACAAATCGTCCGATTTGTTTATTACTATTTATTTTATATACGTGTTAAAAATTATATTTTTAACTATAAAATATTTTCCACTATAAAATATTTTATTCCATTCCACATCACACAATAAAATTTCACAACACAGCAATCAAACAAACAAGCCATCATGGTCTGTGGACGACGGGTGTCAGGTGCTGCTAAGCACCGTCTACATCCTAGTATATATTTCAAATAGAAAATAAATTAGAAGTGAGGGGTTCTCACCGACTAGCTAAACCAAATCCCACGACTCTTCATATGTAGGAAATCTTCGACTTGCTCGCCTTTTGTCAATTTCATTGCCCGTAGCCACTACATTTATAAAAATCGCATTTTTATATTATTGCTATGTATATAAAAAATCACATTTTTACACTTCTACTTCCATATAGATAAAAAAATCTATTTTTATACCGGTGTTCATATGATAAAGTTCATATTTTTATCTCGCCATTCTCTATATAAAAATCACATTTTTATATATAAAGAACGTATTTTTATATCTCTGCTACATATGTAAAAATCACTCCTTTATACCACTACTTTCATGATACAAATTATATTTTCCATCTTGTTAGCAATATAATAAAAGTTATATTTTTATAACTCTCTCTTTAGAATAAAAATCATATTTTTATCTAACCATTCAAACAATAAAAATCGTATTTTTACTTCGCTACATATATGGTAAAAATCACATTTGTATATCATCAGTTCATATATAAAAATGACATTTTTACAAATCAGTTTCCTCTATAAAAATTATATTTTTACATAGTTAAAAATTATATTTTTACATCGCTAAAATTTATATTTTTACACGACTAAAAATCATAACTTTATGTTGTTAAAAATCATAACTTTCGATAAAGATTATATTTTTCTTTAAAATGATGTTTACATTATAAAAAATTACATTTTTATTGTAAAAAATCATACCTTTAGTATAAAAATCATCTCTTTATACCCTAACTATATAAATAAAAATCATCTATATGTTATCATGGTCCTAACATAAAAAAACTGAAAATAAATAATAAATTAAAACTCACTTTTTCTTGTTCAAGAGGGAGGACAGTGCTGCAATCATCGGAGATGAGCCTGTCAGGGCGGCGCCGGCTTGATGGTGGTCGCCGGGCGCCGGTGGGGCCTAGCACTGTGGCGGTGGACTGTATCGTCAGTCTGGGGGGGGGGGTTAGGGTGCTGGCGGTTTGAATTGGGGAAGGGGAGTGGGGCTGCGGTGGAGAGAGGGGTCGCGCGAGATGCAGGAGGGGGCGGATCGAGGTGGCGCGGCGCACGAGGGGGGTCGACGATGAGGCGGCGCGACTTCGTTTGTTTTTTTCTTCCTTTAATCATTTTTGATTTGAACGAGATAAGTAAAAAAGGGGGGCGTTGACTAGGTATAGGGAGGGAGAGAGGGTTTTATATTTTTTATTTATTTAATTATTTAATTTCAAAAAGCAACTTTTTATTTCGAAATCGAACCCACCGACTGTCGCCCTTAGCTAATTATCCCCATTCCGAACATAATGGGATATGTATCGTAGGCTGATTCGACCGTTTCGACCATTTTTTGTCAAAATCAAAATATGAATCTATATATTGAATTTGAAGGTGGATTTCAATTTACCGGGGCCACATACGGACTGTAAAATTCCAAAAAACTATTTTCTAGCTTCGTATTGACGATACTGTCCTAACAAAACTAATTTCATCAAATTCCGAGACCGTTTGAAAAATGGCCATTTTCCAGTCGATTAAAATCAACTAAAACTGGTCAAACGCGTTTTCCTTTGCCACGCTCACATATTGACTCAGAAAATTACGAATTTTGGAATCTAGCCATTATTTGACATCCCGGATCCAACAAAAGTGGTTTCGTCGAAAACCGAGGTCATTTGCAAAATTTCCATTTTTAAGGGCCAAAATTTCATAGCGACTATTCTGTAATTTCAACAGGGCATAACTTTTTATCCTAGCTATGAAATTTCAATTTTTCGGATTTGTTGGAAAGATATTCTCAAATAGATTCTAATATTTTTGGTTTTGTTGAAATCCGGTTTATTTTGAATCCTGTACAGTCAATTGTAATTTGAAATCGAATTTTCAAAGTACCGCGCCATTTTCAATTCCTTTTATATTTAAAATAAAATATTTATATTCTAGCGACGATTCAAATAATATATACATTCTATTTCTATTCAAAATAAATTTCTCGTCGTTATTATTTAAAATAATTCATTTTAAATATTCAAAATTCATCAAAATTGCCAAAATAAAAAATTTAAATTGGCTCAGATTTTCGGGTTATCACAATCACCCCCACTTAAAACTTTTCGTCCCCGAAAAGGAATGAAGCCGAAAGTTGTTTAACTAATCAACTCAACTTTCATTATTGTAATGACCCGCATTGGCAGAGGTATTATAATTAATTTATTTAATTATATAAATAGAGATATAGTGAATTAAATGGTCGTGGGATTAAATAATGGTGAATATTTAATTTAAAATAATAAATTAAATAATATATTAAATTCTGAAATAATCAGAATAGGCTGAAATGGCGATATGGTGTGGACTGGATCATCTGTGATATTTAATTCAGCTTAGAATTGAACTAGAATAACGAATATATTATTTGAACGACAGTTTGAACGTATAATTATATTATAATTAAAATCGAGCTTGAAATGGCGCTGCAGTTCGTAAATTGGCGATTCGAACTTCATCTGAATGTACATGATTCGTTTTAAGCCGGATTTCTGTGAAACAAGAAATGTGTGGAGCTGGTGGAGTATGTCTTTCTAGTGGAAGAGAAAATTCGAGATTTCGTCGTGTAGATTTTGATTCACGTCCAAATCAAATTTTAGAAAAGTCGCTGTGGAATTCCTTTATAATTTATAAAGGAATTATTTATATTTTTAAAAAGGGATTTCAATATAAATCGAATATCGGGTTGACCCAGATTTGAAATATCAAGTTAGAAATTCATATAGGAATATTCTAGAGCTGTATGATATTCCACTTCGAATATAGACGATAATATTTAATTTAATTATATTTAAATATATTTATATATTTAAATGGGTCATCCAGAGCTTTAAAAATAGCCACTTTTGCAAACGAATTCGGAATTCGACGAAACTAATTTTGTTGGATCAGCAACATCAAATTATTGTTAGATTTCTAGTTTCGTGATTTTTAGAGTCACTGTGTGGTCGTACGGGATTTTAACCTGAAAAACAGTCGATAAGTCGATCTTTAAAAATACGCTATGTGAGCAAACGGAGTCGTAATTCGACGAAACCAGTTTCATTGGGACCGTAATGTCGAACTCTAGCAGTATGTCAAATTTCGTGATTTTTGGGTATCACGTGTGATCACAGGAATTTTAGAGGACATATATAAACAGCGTATGCTTAAAAATAAATAGGATAATGTAATATTAAATTATTAAAAAAATCCTATATAATACCCTTAACTTTTTCTAACCCTAACCTAATTTTTCCGCAGTCAAAAACTTGCGCCGCTTCCACCAAAAATAAAATACAGTGAGATTCATAGAAAGGAAATTCAAAATAAAATCCAATATAATCCTAGAAATTACATTAGAAGTAGATTTGGATTCGGGAGAGAGTGCTCTTCATTGTGGTACCAAATTTATGCATCACGACGCGTTTTCTGGCCCTCAAAGTTTTCATCATGGAACCTAGGGCTGACCCCTAGTAGAGCAATTCAACGGCGGAGGAACTATTGAGGGTGGATTTGTAGTTCTGGTGTCGAGGTGCATCGGATCATGGGGTTTGGGGGTGTTTCAGGTGATCCCTGGCAGATTCCGTCGCCTGGAAGTGAACCAAAGAGCAGCAGGTCGTTTTCATATGGGGAGATCGAGTTTAGCGTTTGGGGTATGGGATGGATGAGGACAGAAAGGAGAAGAGAGTGGTGCTGTTCGCATGAATTATCGTTGATCATAGGAGGAGAGGTGGGGGGTATAAATCATCGGCTAATGGTGAAGGGAAGGGGCAGGCATCGGGAGTTTTAATTCAGTGAAGGAGGAAGGGAAAATATCTGAAGTGGGGCGGGTTCTATTTTGCTTGGGCCGGGTTAGAGTTGGTGAGGCCCATTTAACATAAATGCTTAGTTTAAATTTGTTTTAAATATGTATTAATTTCGTAATACCTTAACTTCGTCACACTTGATCAGAATTGAGCGAAACAAGATCCGTTGGGATCGTATGGAAGAAGGCTACCCAATGGAACTGACTAGGAGTGGATTTGAGCTCGTTTGAATTTATGGAGAACTAAATTGTTTGATTCAAATCAAATAACAGTTTATCGTTCTTTAACGATGAACTGCCAAAGTGAGTAAATCTCACTAACTCTGAACAGTTTATAATTTCATGTTTTATTTTTACAACTATTAAATATTGGCTGATTGACTGTGTGTTGACTGTTTGATTGAACTGCTAGTCAGTTAGTTGAATTTCTATATTGATTCTATTTAACAGAATATATCATATGGAACTGAAAGTGATATTGATTTTATTGTATAACATCTGTGGATGCAGGGAAACAGGTTGGAGGAATCCAATTGGATTCCTCAACATTTATTTTACTGTTTTTCATATATTGTGATATATGATGTGATATATAACTGTTGTCAATTATATGTGTTTGGACGATATTGATCATCGTGATTTGATATGCTGAATACCATAACATACCGGAATGTTAATAAGGGAATTTTCAAAGTGATATTAAAAGTAAAATATTTATAAACTGGAATATATATAAATAGGAGATATTTAGAAAGGGAATAATTATAAAATCAAAAAAATTTATAAAACGATTGTCTACTTAGCAAGTAAAGAGAAGTATAAAACAATATTTATTTAAGAAATAAACAGAAGTATAAAGAAAGATATTTACGTAGAAAATAAATAAATAGAATAAAAGAATATTTATTGGGAAAATAAATAGGATTATAAAAGGAAACCAATGGGATAGAAAAGAGTTAATCGATTAGAGTTATCAAAAAGGAGTCAATTGAACATAGTTATTCAATAGGATTCAGATTGAACATAGTTATTCAAAAGGAGTTAATCGAACATAGTTAAAAGAAATAGAGCTAAACCAGATTAGAAACTAACTAGAGATTAATAAGTTGAATGGTTTTCTGAGTATCGATCTGATGTTGGTTTTGGCCTTCGAGGTTTATACTTAGAGAATTTGTTCTCCTACTAGTTTACAGTCAGGGACTAATAGTTGTGAAATGATAGTGATATGTAAATAAACAATGGAAATGTTTTCCAGTGTTAATAACGTATATTTTCTAAACATAGAATATAAGGGAATGTATACATATAGATATATATATAGATGATTGATGATTGATTGATAGAATTTCCAGTTGGAAATAATATCGTTGTTTGCACACGTGTTTTTCTTTGATAGTTAAATCACAGACTATCGAAGTTTTGACCATTTTAACGTTGTTGATATGGAGAGACCGGTTGGATTATTATCTGAAGAACCGCTCTGTATTGGCATAAGCGTTGCGAATCATATATGCCAAAGAAAATTGAAGACAGAGTAAAGTGCAAGGTCTATTGTATATGTCTTAGATAACAGAGCCTAAGATGGATGTACTGAATGGTGCCTTCGGTTCATCCTGTTCCTAGGTGACTTGTATAGATGGATGTCTGACATAGTATTTCCAGAAAGGTCACGTACATTGATTTTTTGAACCTTACCAAGAGTGGAAGCGGAGAAGGAAACTTCTTTAGCTAACACGTAATGTACTGTTGTAGACATCAATCGGTGATTTAATGGATTTGATGATGTGACATTCGAAGTGAATCTGATGTGATGATGAAGCATAACCTCAAGCCTCATCAACCGGTAAATGACAGAAATCGGCCAGGCAGCATGGCTAAGTCGGTCGCTCCGAAGTAGGGTGTAAAATCACCTGATCTAGAGTTTCATTTACTTCTAAAAAACTATTGTTGATGCTGTCCCATTTGGGAAACGGTTGCTGATCCCAACCGTTGGTGATATACATTCGATACACTCAAGCGAAATGAGTGGTCGGTCATGTGTGGCCGGGTTGCAAGATGTTCTTGTTGAACCCGGTGTATTCCTTTCTAAGGGTACACAAGCGAAAGGTGGTTCCATACCTTGTCATAGTTGGAAATCCATTACCCAATACGTGCTTGCGGTTTTGATTGTATACTATATATATAGAACGTGAGATGAAAGCGTTTCTGCTAGATGATTATTATATTGTGGTTGATAAACATTATTATAATATCAAAAGGTTTTTGATATAAAGATAATTTGGATTCTCATAAGGGAAAAACCCGTTCCGTTATACGGCGTGGTCTTATGAGATATCATTTACCTGCTTAAACTGTTTTAAACTGTTTTACTCACACCAGTCCCATGACTGACGCGGAGTTTATTTTGTTTTTTTCCCTAAACTCTTGGGTGCCCAATTTTGTATGGGCAGTCAAGTAGTTAGGAATTTACAGATACTTGAAGAGCTGGAGCAGGAGGCTTCAGGATCATATAGCTATAGTTTATTTCTGCTGTGTTGTAAGTGTTGTACTTTGATAATGATGTATATTCAAGTACAGATGTATATTTCAAAGATATGTTATCTATTATATGTTATTCGTTCCGCTGTGAGGTTCGTGTTACTCTAATGTTGTGTTCTTCTTCTTCTTCTATTCTAAGTTTCTATCTTATCTATTCTCACCCTCTTATTTCTTTCATTAATGACCGGTATTTTTCGATGTTTGGTTTGTCATCATTGAGTTTATGGCGATAACCAAAGTCGACAAAAACCCGGGTCATTACAGTTGGTATCAGAGCTTAAGTTAAGTGAATTACCTTGGCTCTGTGGCGTGACTCGGTAGAGATAGGGTTAGTAATACCATAGATTGAGTTTGAGTGTATACATACGAGTGAACATATTTGTTATTGATATAAAAATTTGTTTTATATTGTGGAGATTTATTGGTTGAGTTGTTTATGGGTTCTGGTCAATCAGTTTGATCCACTGTATCGGTAGGAGTTTATAAACACTCGAATACGATGGGTCGGCACGATATGTTTTGAAAAGAGGGTAAATTAAAATAAGTTTACCCAAGGTATATCTTGATATAGAGAAGATATATATATATATATATATATCAAAATTAGAATATAGTGGATATATTGGTTGTGTTATAATCGAGTAAGATTATAAATTAAATGGTTATGTAAATAACCAATCAGAAATCATATAAGTGAAATACGTGAAATTAGATGAGTTAAGTCTAAAATTTAAACCAGGAATTGAATTAAAATTTTGGAAAATTGGATAAGTGTTTGTAATTGGATTCGGATTAAAAATAAGGAAAATTTAAGATCCTGGGAGATTTTAAATTGTTTTACAAGCAGTTTGATTTATATTTTGAAATGAATTTCAAAGTGGAAAGGTTTAGAAATGGTTTTATAGTATTGAAATCACTTCAATCGCTGGAAAATAGATTCCGATGATGACAGCTGCATCATCAGTATTCATTTTCGAGTTGTAAGTGACGAATTACTACCAGAGATACTGTTTTGAATTTGTTTTGGGAAAGACAAGTTGTGTTGAATTTCAAAATAGAATTTGATATACAGAATTTGAATAATAGAATTTGATATATAGATTTGAATAATAGAAGTGATATAAAATTTGAATAGAAATTGAATAGAATTAATTTACTCGAAGAGGAATTAGTTAATCGAGTTTTGAATTTGAATTTGAACTTTGAAAGCTGAATTGGATTTGTAAATGGATATTCGAAATCGAATATAGAACTTAAATTTGAAATTTGGATTCAAATTAGTTAATAAGCAAGTTAAAATATATTTGAACATGTCATGTTAAAATATAAAAGTGAAATAGACTAAAGAGTCAATTAACAAATTAATTAACGAATTGAGTTAAAAGGATCAGGTATAGTTAAAATAGATTGGGCAAGTGTAAATATACATGAGATAGGTATGGATAAGGTATGAAGGTATATAAATAGAATGCTCGACGAAAAGGTATGTATTTAATTCATATATGAGATTTCATGCACCGTATCGGCTAGCCGCTTGGCTTTTTCATTTTCTTTTGGACTGGTGAGGGCCATGGGAGGCTATTTGAAATATCCTGATGCTCCTCGTACAAAGGAGGTTATGGCGAATTTTTCTGGGAATTTAAGGAGTTAGAATATTTATAAGATAATTTGATATTTAGAAATCAACGTATCGATATATATATATATATATATATATAAGTCGATAAGGAAACGAACTTAGAAATAGAATAGTAAAATCAAAAAGGAAGACTAAGAATAAAATCTAGTAAGAATAGAAAGAGGAAGCATATACGTGTTTAAAAGTGAATAAGTAGTTGTATGGTATTGATTATTTGAGTAAGCAGTCATATTTGTTTTGACGTTATAAATGTTATTCAGTCAAGGTCTGAGAGGTAGTTAAACCCCAACTTGAATGATTTCATTATTAACAAATAAATAGTAAGATTTCAGGCTCGAAGATCAATGTTGAATAAGAGTTAGTTGAATATAGTATTTGGGTTGTCGTAACGATGTTTTACACAACATCCGTTTTAAACCAAATAAGTGTAAGCTTGGAAATATAATAAAGAATATTTCCTAAGTATAGAAATAAACAAGATCGAAAAAGAGATAAGTAATTGGAATATTTTCCAATTATGAATAGCATATATTTTCTAAAATTTAGAAAATAAAGGAAGGCGACATTCAGAAATGTTTTCCAAATAACAAAAAGGCCAATGTGGTTATTGAAAATATTTGGTTAACAAATATTGATAAAGAAATAGAGGAGTGATTTAACTAATGGAATATTAATTAAGGGCTCAGTGACATGTTCAAAAGGGAAATTTGATTTTTGAAAAGAGTAAACTGTTTAAAAACTCCCAGGGAAAGACTGTTTGAATTTAAAACAAATTTAACAGAAATTTGTGAAAGCAAATTTGAATTAAAGTAAAGCCAGTAAAGTGGTATCTGAGATTGAATTAGAATGATATCAAGACAAATTGGATTGTGAGATTCAAATCTGAAGTGTAATATGATAATCAAGTTAAGAGTTGGGAATTCGGGAAGAAACTCGAGTTGAAATGATAATTGGTTCGGATATAAGCGAATGGTTGTGTTGTGGATAAAAGCAGATTGGAATTTGATTGGGATAACACTGGTATATTCTGAGTTGATAGCATATGGAAGTGATAGAGTTGATATGCCCGACAAAAAGGTACAAGTTTATATTTCATATGGTATGAGATTTTGATGAGTCAAATTGGCAAGCCACTTGGCTGTTTGATTTTCTTTTGGGATGGAGATGGCCCAGAAAAGCGAGTTGGAGTTTGACCGATTTACCAGTACAAAGGAGGTGCTGGCGAAAATTTTCGAAAAGTTAAGGAGTTAGAAAATTTTCAGGATTTTTGGAAATTTTCATTGATAAGAATTAAATAAATTTTTAATTGAAATTAAATTGGTTCATTTGAAACTGAAGTTAAGAAGTGAACAAATATGTTCTAACCAGTCGATAGGGTCGTTCTCTACCTTAGTAATTTCGAGGACGAAATTATTTTAAGTGCGGAAGAATGTAATGACCCGCATTGGCAGAGTTATTATAATTAATTTATTTAATTATATAAATAGTGATATAGTGAATTAAATGGTCATGGGAATAAATAATGGTGAATATTTAATTTAAAATAATAAATTAAATAATATATTAAATTTTGAAATAATCAGAATTGGCTGAAATGGCGATATGGTGTGAATTGGGTCATCTGTGATATTTAATTCAGTTTAGAATTGAATTAGAATAACGAATATATTATTTGAACGACAGTTTGGACGTATAATTATATTATAATTAAAATCGAGCTTGAAATGGCGCTGTAGTTCGTAAATTGGCTATTCGAACTTCAACTAAATGTACAGGATTCGTTTTAAGCCGGATTTCTGTGAAACAAGAAATGTATGGAGCTGGTGGAGTATATCTTTCTAGTGGAAGAGACAAATCGAGATTTCGTCGTGTAGATTTTGATTCACGTCCAAATCAAATTTTAGAAAAGTCACTGTGGAATTCCTTTATAATTTATAAAGGAATTATTTATATTTTTAAAAAGGGATTTCAATATAAATCGAATATCGGGTTGACCCAGATTTGAAATATCAAGTTAGAAATTCATATAGGAATATTCTTGAGCTGTATGGTATTCCACTGCGAATATAAATTTTAAATATTTAATTTAATTATATTTAATTATATTTATATATTTAAATGGGTCATCTAGAGCTTTAAAAATAGCCACTTTTGCAAACGAAGTCAGAATTCGACGAAACTAATTTTGTTGGATCCGCAACATCAAATTATTGTTAGATTTCCAGTTTTGTGATTTTTAGAGTCACTGTGTGGTCGTATGGGATTTTAACGTGAAAAACAGTCGATAAGTTGACCTTTAAAAATACACTGTGTGAGCAAACGGAGTCGGAATTCGACGAAACCAGTTTCTTTGGGACCGTAATGTCGAACTCTAGCAGTATGTCCAGTTTCATGATTTTTAGGTATCACGTGTGATCACAGGAATTTTAGAGGACATATATAAACAGTGTATGCTTAAAAATAAATAGGATAATCGAATATTAGATTATTAAAAAAATCCTACATAATACCCTCAACTTTTTCTAACTCTAACCTAATTTTTCCATAGTAAAATACTTGCGCCGCTTCCACCAAAAATAAAATACAGTGAGATTCATAGAATGGAAATTCAAAATAAAATCCAATATAATCCTAGAAATCACATTAGAAGTAGATTTGGATTTGGGAGAGAATGCTCTTCATTATGGTACCAAATTTATGCATCTCGCCGCGTTTTCTGGCCCTCAAAGTTTTCACTGTGGAACCTAGGGCTGACCCCTAGCAGAGCAATTCGACGGCGGAGGATGTATTGAGGGTGGATTTGTAGTTCTGGTGTCGAGGCGCATCAGATCATGGGGTTTGGGGTGTTTCGGTGATGCTTGTCTGATTCCGTCGCCTGGAAGTGAACCAAAGAGCAGTTGGTCGTTTTCGTACGGGGAGATCGAGTTTAGCGTTCGGTGTATGGGATGGATGAGGACGGGAAGGAGAAGAGAGTGGTGTTGTTTGCATGAATTATCGTTGATCACAGGAGGAGTGGTGGGGGGTATAAATCGTCGGCTAATGGTGGAGGGAAGGGGCAGGCATCGGGAGTTTTAATTCAGTGAAGGAGGAAGGGAAAATATCTGAAGTGGCGCGGGTTCTATTTTGCTTGGGCCGGGTTAGAGTTGGTGAGGCTCGTTTAACATAAATGCTTAGTTTAAATTTGTTTTAAATACGTATTAACTTCGTAATACCATAACTTCGTCATACTTGATCAGAATTGAGCGAAACAAGATCCATTGGGATCGTATGGAAGAAGGCTACCCAATGGAACTGATTGGGAGTGGATTTGAGCTCGTTTGAGTTTATGGCGAATTATATTGTTTGATTCAAATGAAATAACAGTTTATCGTTCTTTAACGATGAACAGCCAAAGTGAGTAAATTTCACTAACTCTGAACAGTTTATAATTTCATGTTGTATTTTTAGAACTATTAAATATTGGCTGATTGACTGTGTGTTGACTGTTTGATTGAACTGCTAGTCAGTTATTTGAATTTCTATATTGATTCTATTTAACAGAATATATCATATGGAACCGAAAGTGATATTGATTTTATTGTATAACATCTGTGGATGCAGGGAAACAGGTTGGAGGAATCCAGCTGGATTCCTCAACATTTATTTTCTGTTTTTCATATATTGTGATATATGATGTGATACATACTCTGTTGTCAATTATATGGGTTTGGACGATATTGATCATCGTGATTTGATATGTTGAATACCATAACATACCGGAATGTTGATAAGGGAATTTTCAAAGTGATATTAAAAATAAAATGTTCATACAGTGGAATATTTATAAATAAGAGATATTTAGAAAGGGAATAATTATAAAATCGAAGAATTTTATAAAACTATTATTTACTTAGCAAGTAAATAGAAGTGTAAAACGATATTTATTTAAGAAGTAAATAGAAGTATAAAGAAAGATATTTACATAAAAAGTAAATAAATAGAATAAATGAATATTTATTGGGAAAATAAATAGGATTATAAAAGGAAACTAATGAGATAGAAAAGAGTTAATCAATTAGAGTTATCAAAAAGGAGTCTATTGAACATAGTTATTCAATAAGAGTCAAATTGAACATAGTTATTCAAAAGGAGTTAATCGAACATAGTTAAAAGAAATAGAGTTAAACAAGATTAGAAACTGACTAGAGATTAATAAGTTGAATGGTTTTCTGAGTACCGATCTGATGTTGATTTCGGCCTTCGGGGTTTATACTTTGAGAATTTGTTCTCCTACCAGTTTACAGTCATGGACTAATAGTTGTGAAATGATAGTGATATGTAAATAAACAATGGAAATGTTTTCCAGTGTTAATAACGTATATTTTCTAAACATAGAAAATAAGGGAATATATATATATATATGATTGATGATTGATTGACAGAATTTCCAGTTGGAAATAATATCGTTGTTTGCACACGTGTTTTTCTTTGATAGTTAAATCACAGACTATCGAAGGTTTGACCATTTTAACGTTGTTAATATGGAGAGATCGGTTGGATTATTATCCAAAGAACCACTCTGTATTGGCATAAGGTTGAGAATCATATATGCCAAAGAAAATTGAAGACGGAGTAAAGTGCAAGGTCTATTGTATAAGTCTTAGATAACAGTGCCTAAGACAGATATACTGAATGGTGCCTTCGGTTCATCCTGTTCCTGGATGACTTGTATAGATGGATGTCTGATAGAGTATTTCCAGAAAGGTCACGTACATTGATTTCTTCAACTATACCAAGAGTGGAAGTGGAGAAGGAAACTTCTTTAGCTAACACGTAATGTACTATTGTAGACGTCAATCGGTGATTTGATGGATTAGACGATGTGACATTCGAAGTGAATCTGATGTGATGATGAAGCGTAACCTCAAGCCTCATCAACCGGTAAATGACAGAAATCGGGCAGGCAGCATGGCTAAGTCGGTCGTTCCGAAGTAGGGTGTATAATCACCTGATCTAGAGTTTCATTTACTTATAAAAATCTATTGTTGATGCTGTCCCATTCGGGAAACGGTTGCTGATCCGAACCATTGGTGATATACATTTGATACACTCAAGCGAAATGAGTGGTCGGTCATGTGTGGCCGGGTTGCAAGATGTTCTTGTTGAACCCAGTGTATTCCTTTCTAGAGGTACACTAGCGAAAGGAGGTTCCACCTTGTCATAGATGGAAATCCCTTACCCAATACGTGCTTGCAGTTTTGATTGTATACTATATATGTAGAACGTGAGATGAAAGCGTTTCTGCTAGATGATTATTATATTGTGGTTGATCGACATTATTATAATATCAAAAGGTTTTTGATATAAAGATAATTTGGATTCTCATAAGGGAAAAACCCGTTCCGTTATACGGCGTGGTCTTATGAGATATCATTTACCTGCTTAAACTGTTTTAAACTGCTTTACTCATACCAGTCCCATGACTGACCCACAGTTTATTTTGTTTTGTTTTCCCTAAACTCTTGGGTGCCCAATTTTGTATGGGCAGTCAAGTAGTCAGGAATTTACAGATACTTGAAGAGCTAGAGCAGGAGGCTTCAGGATCATATAGCTATAGTTTATTTCCGCTGTGTTGTAAGTGTTGTACTTTGATAATGATGTATATTCAAGTACATATGTATATTTCAAAGATATGTTATCTATTATATGTTATTCGTTTCGCTGTGAGGTTCGTGTTACTCTGATGTTGTGTTCTTCTTCTTCTTCTTCTATTCTAAGTTTCTATCTTATCTATTCTCACCCTCTAATTTCTTTCATTAATGACCAGTATTTTTCGATGTTTTGTTAGTCATCATTGAGTTTATGGCGATAACCAAAGTCGACAAAAACCCGGGTCATTACAATTATTTTCATTATGGCTTAAGTTCTTCAACTTTCCAGTTTCTAAGAACTTTTCAAATTTTTCAAAAATTTGGCTAACACCCTAAATTTTCAAAAAAATTCGCCATAACCTCCCCTGTATTGGGAGCTTCGGGATATTTCAAATAGCCTCCCATAGCCCTTATCAATCCAAAAGAAAAAGAAACAGCCAAGCGGCAAGCCAATCGGCACATAAAATCATCCAAACCCAAAGAAATACAATAAACATGTACCTATTTGTCGGGAAAACAATTTTATTCTTCTGCTCTAGCCTCCTTGCAATGACCTGTTCAATGTAAGTACATGTACATGCATGCATATGCGATAAATTTTCAATACAATTCACTATTTGGTTCAATTTGGCCAAATGGTTCAAATTTTAATTAATCAACCAATAATTAAACAACACAATCAGCAATCAATTAGTTGATTAGCTTTTCAAATTCATAATTTTAATACATAGTCCAAAAATCAGATTTTTGATGCCAAATCACAACAATAAGCCCTATCTAGTTTTGGTTCTCACACCAGTCAGTAGGAAATATATAGACGTCCCACCTTCGAAACTCGAACATGAGTACTGATGATGCGATCGCTATAGCGATCATCAGAACCATCTTCGGGCGACAAAAGTGTGATTCTATATCTATCCAGTATATCAAAACTTCGTACACACGTGGATCAAACGTATATACAAAATCTTTATATACATGACTGTCCAAATTCAATACAAATAAATATTCAATAAGTTGAATAAGGTTTAAACTTTCAAACAGAAATTGTTTTCATCTTACAAATATACTCTTCACACTCGTTCTAGGATACTGCTGATCCCATCTCTAACGAGTCATTCTCATTGGATATTACTAATCCAATCTCTGATGAATTCTTTCGTATGTTTCTAATGTGTCTTGTTCTCGAGCTCTTTAAGCCAAAGCTCTGATACCACCTGTAACGATCCTAAATTTTGCTCGATCCAGATCAGTCGCTAAACCGACCAAGACCGTTCCAAACCCCTGATTGTTTTGAGAACACGACAAATTGGAACGCAAACAGAAGAACATTTCATTGCTTATTACAAAAATTCATCAGAATACAAGAATTTACAGAGTATTAACAAAATAATATACATTATAAAATATCAAAGATTACAATACATTACACAGCAGTGGAAAATAATACAATACACAACTAGAAGTAATACACGTATACAGAGCTTTCCGAGTATCGTTCCAGCTGTAAATCAAGATCCTGTGAATATAAATCTGCAAAACCAAAACTACTAGTTGCCCGTGTCAAAATAAGGGCAACCAGAGTTTAAGTTAAAACAATAACTCCAGGTCAGTCATGTAACTGGTGTTAGAACTAAAACAGTTATTAATCTTTATTTTAAAATCAGGTAAATCAAGGGACCATATCGTATAACACGGAACGGGTTTCCTCCCAAGAGCACCAGTGCATAAAACAATAGCGTAATGCTAGATAGAGAAAAATGAAGCTATTATAAGACCTAAGTCCCACCGCATAATGCAACACAAGCCGGAGGATAGGTTTTACCTTATAATATCCAAAGAATGCATGATATGCTAAATTTCATCTTTTATTATTACTATAAGTGTATAGTGTCAAAACAATTTCAATCATAAGTATTAATCATAGACGGCATGGGTACCATATATCATGTCGCCAATACTAGGCTCTACAATCAAAACCGCAAATGTCACGTATTGGAAGTTGGATTTCCATCTGTGAACCGAGGCAAAAGATAGTCCTCTATCGATTCGAGACACTCTAGCCCGTGTCTCAGGACCCAGACTCAGGTGGGCCCTTGGATCGTCAGGGCTCCACTGATGTGGATTAAACTTAAACCCTGGACACTGCATTTCCCCAACTTGTGGGGTGCCAATGAGTCCACTGACTCCATCGGCTCCACATAGTCATCGATATATCTGAGGCGCCTCGCAACAGCAACAACCACATAAGTCAAACTCGTCAGGGCGTGTAAAACCACTGACGCCACTTCTAGCTTGAAGGAAACGCATGCCCTCCCTGAAGTCCTCTCTCGTTTCTGGTTCACAACCGGGGTGTGAGGCTCGCGAATCAACGTTACACAAAGATGTGTCACACAGGCTGTGCTTTAATCTTCAACCACAAGACTCTGCTTTTGAACAGAAGCTTTGATCATTTTCCACTTAGGCATGCCACACAGGCAATTCACTCCATGCGATTGATATCCATCAATATATAACCCTTGAGCTCGTACGTATCAGGGAAGGGCGTTAAGTAAGAGAATAAATTCTCTGCCGCTAAACAAATATATATTTAATAGAAATCAATCACACATAATAAAATGCAATGTCAGACACACATTCCATTTACAAGTACATTCTGGGTATGAACGAAACCGAAGGCACCTTGTACATCGCATATCCATCGATCTCCAAGTACGTTTGGACGATCACCAACTGATTCCCTCCTCTTGGGTGTACAGCTCAATCAAGATCATTAGCAATCACCCAATTGATGTGAAGACCTATGGTCTTCAACCACCGTCTTCACCCTCGACACCACGTCAAATCAGTTATTCAGAATGGGATAAACCCGGTCTTTCTGAATAACTCGCGTATATAATAAACAAGTGTTACAAAAACACAACATACGCCTCATTCCAATTCAGAATATTCCTTTATTCAAATATTCTCATACTTTGGAAAAGGTTCCTATTAATTTAATCAAAGATAAATTCTTTAAATTTATTCTTTAATTTTCCTTTGAATATCAATTCAAACCAAATTATGGTTTACCCACACTAGTCGGGATTAACAAACCTTACCGAAGTAATCATTTATTTTATTTCCCAATCCCAACCTATTCATCCCATGAAGTGAAACTGGTCATACTTCATATCTAACACCACAGTGTTATCGGTAAATTTAATTACCATTTCACGTTCAAATCTAATTAAAGATTTAACTATCGCCTGGAGAAAAATTGGTGATACCCCATTATCGATCACTTCAATCTAATTAAAGATTCATTAAAACTCCACTTAGTTTTAATCTTTCCAAAGATCAATATCCTGCCTTTAACTAGGTTAAAGAACCAATGTCATCTAAAACACGGTTCACGATAAACCCAAAATCACATTCCATTAATTATCGGGTTAAAGAACAAGTGTTATTCAAAACACCATTCACAATAAACCCAAAAATCAATTCCAATTCAATTCCAATTAAGTACCATTTAATTGGTACACTTCATTAAATCTAAATAAAAAGATTTGATTTTTTTCTCAACTGGGTTTAAGAATATTGTTAATGAAGACACCATTCACGACAAACCCAAATTACATTTGATATTAAATACAAGGCTCTGAATAGAAAATATATCGGCTTATATTCAATATCAAATTCTACGACCAACAAATATCGTATTGGAAATAACGATATAAATATATCTTTCAAATTCCCATGACAATATCTGTATCATCACGAAATCCAACATCGAAATATTCCAAAGACAATTTCTATTCAAATCCATTCCAATTCAATTATTGGAAATTCTGGTTACTTTTAAAACCATTTCAAATCCAATTTATTTATTTTAAAAATAAATGGATTTTAATTCTTGTTCAAAAATAGTTCATTTCGATAAAAATCTATTTTTATCTTTTCAAATTTGGAATTTTTCATCCCAATTCTTCACAAATCATTTCTTATGATTTTACACAAATTATTACTATTTTTAATAATTTTATCAAGGCCCGTACATTCGATTTCCATCAAAGGCCGTCGAACTGCACTTACAACGACCTTTTCCCAATTTGATTTGGACATAATTACAAATCCAACCGTTAGATTTTTAATTTCAAATATTCGTTAGAAAGCTCTTTTCAATACGAACCCAAAGGTTCCGGTTTTAGGAGAATCCGATGGTCGGATCTCTCGTAATATCCATTCGAAGTTATTGGTCGAAATTCGCGAACTGCTGCGGCGCGGCGCATTCTATTCAGACCATTATATATACATAATATATGTATTATATATATTTCGTCGATTTCCTTTCAAAACGTATTTTATAAATCGTTTTAAATTCATTTTTAGAACGATTTCAATTTCAATTTCATATTCAAATCAAAATTGAATATTCCATATCATCGATATATAAATGATAGTATTTTCAAAATATTATATTTTGATATCAATTTCTTTTTGATATTCATTATAAAAACGAATAAAATCGATATAAATATCGTTCGCGTCAAAATGGCGCATCTCTAATCAACACGGGTTTATATATCTCAATAACTTAGTTATTCTATTCAACAAATGAATATTTTCTTCAACACATGAATATATATTTTTATTCAACACATAAATATAAATTTTTATTCAACACATGAATATATATTTTTATTCAACACATGAACTTTCTTTTTTATTCAACACATTAATTTTCTTTCTGTTCAACACATGAAATTTTCTTTTCTATTCAACACATGAATTTTCTTTTATATTCAACACATGAATTTTCTTTCTATTCAACACATGAAATTTTATTCTATTCAACACATGAATTTTCTTTCTATTTTCCAAATTGGAATGAGGCCCAATCAACTATCGTATAGTGTTAATTATTTGGATTTCATAGACACGCGTACACTACAACAATCAAACACTGGCAACCATTACCCAAAGTGCGTTCTACACTGCATAAGCATCAAATATAAATATTTAATGCTTATAACAGCCTGTCAATCTATCGATCGACATACAGCTAATTATTGGGACTAGTTTGTGGCCAATTTCATCCCAACACCCGTGTGGGGTTTCACATCAACAAACACAGATTTTTATTTGTGCAGTTGGGCGATGTGTAAAATTTATCGTCCCAATCAATATCAGTCAAAATAGTGTATATAAACAAATCGTCTGATTTGTTTATTACTATTTATTTTATATACACGTCAAAAATTATATTTTTAACTTTAAAATATTTTCCACTATAAAATATTTTATTCCATTCCACATCACACAATAAAATTTCACAACATAGCAATCAAACAAACAAGCCATCCAGGGTCTGTGGACGATGGGTGTCGGGTGCTGCTAAGCACCGTCTGCATCCTAGTATATATTTTAACTAGAAAATAAATTAGAAGTGAGGAGTTCTCACCGACTAGCTAAACCAAACGCCATGAATCTTCATATGTAGAAAATCTTCGTCGTGCTCGCCTTTTGTCAATTTCGTTGCCCATAGTCACTATGTATATAAAAATCGCATTTTTATATTGTTGCTATGTATATAAAAAATCACATTTTTACACAGCTACTTCCATATAGATAAAAAAATCTATTTTTATACCGGTGTTCATATGTTAAAGATCATATTTTTATCTCGCCATTCTCTATATAAAAATCACATTTTTATATATAAAGATCATATTTTTATATCTCTGCTACATATGTAAAAATCACTCCTTTATACCGCTACTTCCTTGATAAAAATTATATTTTTATCTTGCTAGTAATATAATAAAAATTATATTTTTATAACGCTCTCTTCAGAATAAAAATCATATTATTATCTAACTATTCAAACAATGAAAATCGTATTTTTACTTCGCTACATATATGGTAAAAATCCCATTTGTATATCATCACTTCATATATAAAAATGACATTTTTACAAATCAGTTTCCTCTATAAAAATTATATTTTTACATAGCTAAAAATTATATTTTTACATCGCTAAAATTTATATTTTTACACGACTAAAAATCATAACTTTATGTTGTTAAAAATCATAACTTTCTATAAAGATTATATTTTTCTCTAAAACGATGTTTACATTATAAAAAATTACATTTTTATTATAAAAAACCATACCTTTAGTGTAAAAATCATCTCTTTATACACTAACTATATAAATAAAAAACATCTATATGTTTATCAGGGTCCTAACATGAAAAAGATGAAAAGAAAAATAAATAATAAATTAAAACTCACTTTTTCTTGTTCAAGAGGGAGGACAGTGCTGTAATCGTCGGAGATGGGCCTGTCAGGGCGACGCTGGCCTGATTGTGGTCGCCGGTGGGGCCTAGGGTTGTGGCGGTGGACTGTAGCGACGGTCTGGTGGGGTTTGGGCCCTGGCGGTTTGAATTGGAGAAGGGGGGCTGCGGTGGAGGGGGGGTCGCGCGAGGTGGAGGAGGGGGGCGGATCGAGGTGGCGCGGCGCACAAGGGGGGTCGACGATGAGGCGGCGCGGCTTCGTTTGTTTTTTTTCTTCCTTTTATCATTTTCGATTTGAACGAGATAAGTAAAAAAGGGGGGCGTTGAATAGGTATAGGGATGGAGAGAGGGTTTTATATTTTTTTATTTAATTATTTAATTTGAAAAAGCAACTTTTTATTTCGAACTCGAAATCGAACCCACCGACTGTCGCGCATAGCTAATTACCCCCATTCCGAACACAATGGGATATGTATCGTAGGCTGATTCGATCGTTTCGATCAGTTTTCGTCAAAATCAAAATATAAATCTATATATTGAATTTGAAGGCGCATTTCAATTTACCGAGGCCACGTACGGACTCTAAAAATTCCTAAAAACTATTTTATAGCTTCCTATTGACGATACGGTACTAACAAAACTAATTTCGTCAAATTCCGAGACCGTTTGAAAAATGACCATTTTCCAATCGATTAAAATCAATTGAAACTGGTCAAACACGTTTTCCTTTGCCACGCTCACATATTGATTCAGAAAATTACGAATTTTGAAATTTAGACATAATTTGACATCCCGGATCCAACAAAAGTGGTGTCGTCGAAAACCGAGGTCGTTTGCAAAATTTCCATTTTTAAGGGCCAAAATTCCATAACAACTATTCTGAAATTTCAACTGGGCATAACTTTTTATCCCCGCTACGAAATTTCAATTTTTCGGGTTCGTTGGAAAGATATTCTCAAATAGATTCTAATATTTTTGGTTTTGCTAAAATCCGATTTATTTTGAATCCTGTACAGTCATTTGAAATTTTAAATCGAATTTTCAAACTACCGCGCCATTTTCAATTCCTTTTTTACTTAAAATAAAATATTTATATTCTAGCGATGATTCAAATAATACACATGTTCTATTTCTATTCAAAATAAATTTCTCGTCGTTATTATTTAAAATAATTCATTTTAAATATTCAAAATTCATCAAAATTGCCAAAATAAATTTTTTAAATTGGCTTAGATTTCCGGGTTATTACAGGATTTATTTCATATGTCGAATTGTACATGTTTAAATTGATTCATCTTATGCAAATTTGGGATGTTAAATCATATGTATATGAATCTTATGCAAGTTTAGGATGTTCAATCATATGCTAGTTTATGAATCTTATGCAAGTCTGTATGTGGATTATGCACAAGTTCATATGTGAATCATGTATATACATATGCTAGTTTATATGCAAACAAGTGACCTTGATTTACATGTTTAGATCCATATGCAAGTTCACATCTTTATGTTTAGATCTATATACAGATCCATGGCAGTACATACTTATGAAAATTTATGTTCTATATGCCCATTGCCTATGCTAGTTTTGTATGTGAATCATATGCTAGTTTGAATGAAATTCATATGCAAGTTATAGAAAAACCATATCCATATATGCAAGTTCATGATTACATGTTTTGATCTATATTTAGATCCATGATAGTTTATGCAAATTTATGTATATCCATTGCGTACGCAAGTTATTGGCTATGCAAACTTATGTCATGATCCCTAGATCTATTTTGTGTGTTATGCAAGATGTGATGTTGATTTTCTTTTTATAAGTTAGACTATTTGCGAGTCTAACATAAGTCATATTAAAACATACGAAAAGCGTGTGGACGATGGGATAATATTGAATATTAATATTGTGAATTGGCATAAAATGGCTCAAAAAATGCTTATAGTTAATTTGAGACATTAATTGGTATAATTTGTATACCTGGAATTTATAGACATAATTTAGGTGACAATTATGGACATAAATTAATTTGGAATTTATTAACAAATTTGAATAGGGATATTAATCCAATTTGGGTTAAATAATTATGTGCAATAATCAACTGCCTAAGACTTGTGGAATAAGACTGTATGGACCCGCCCGGCAAAACCAGCAACCACAAACGGTAGTCTAATGTGAGAGGTCAAACACACAAATTAAATGTGTAACAATTGTAAAGACATGAGGTTACGCTCGTTTGAGGTATAAGACTACCCGGACCCGCCCAGCAACTACAGCAATCGCAAACGGTAGTCTAATGTGGGAGGTCTTTACAAGGTTACGGTTCTAATGAATTAAGTAACACTTAACTAGATAAACATGTGGTGGGACATAAGGGTAAGTGGGTGTCCTGGGTGGCATGTGAAATACGATTAGAAACACTTAGCCAAGTTGAAAACATGTAAGAAGACATGAATAAGAAGGGGTTAAGTGGGAAGTTCTAGTAGGGGCCTAGCATAGGTGGAAAGCTTGTGTCAAGCATGGGGATACTTTTCAAACCAGTAACCCATTAAGTATCTTTGGGAGCTCGCGTTAGATCGAGGATGGGACACGCTTACTGGATTTGATTGTAAGAGGTCAGAACGGGTTAGCGGTGGCAACACAAGTCCAACGGGGTCATGTGCGTGCATAGGCCCGGGCTGGTAGTTAAGACGTTGTTGCATCGTGTAGATATAGGTCGTGAATCTTTAGTGGTACCGGGTTTCCACTTTGGGGAGTGATACACCCCACTATGGGACCAGCACTGGTATCTAAGAGTTAGGGTGCTGATCGCATGGGGGTATTAGGTACAACTAGTGGAGATAGGAGCAGGCGACACCTATGAAAGCAACTAGGGGTACACGAAACTACCATTATCATTACTAAGTTCTGTAGGCGGGATCAACTTTTAGGGTGACTAGTAATGGTGTAGTATAGTAATTATCCTATAGTGATTAGGAACGAGATTAACGCCAGAATATTCCTCTTGTTTGCTTTGTCATGCCCACTTGTTTCACTGTCATACATTGTTTTACCAGTTTATGCCTTATCCTAATTACTTTAATAATTATATTGTTAAAGTTATTATACTCGCCAGACTTTATGTCTGAGCCCTTGTTTTCGCCCCTTTTCTTCCTTTTTCCCCCAGGTTCTCAGGGTGGGACTAGTACTAGTGGAGCTTGATCTTGGATCTCTTTCTCTCTCTTTTAGAAGTGCTAGGATTGCTGAAAGTAAATTTCAGCTCTTCTCTTTTATGGCTACTTGTGTTGGGGTCATGCTTTTTTATTTTATGTACTCTGAAAATAATTTGTCAAGATGGTTACTAAGTGTACTTGGTTGTTCTATTGGTTTATGATGTTGTTGTAATCAAACTATTTCTCCACTGCAATAAATGTTGTTTTGAAAAATTTCAAGTACCAATATATGTATCTGTCTTGTTATATTCTGTTCTATTCACCAATAATGCTCCATGAAAGTTTGAGAGTGACATTAATGGATGTGGGGTGTTACACGTGGTATCAGAGATGAAGGTTAGCAGAACAGATAAGAGATTTTGAAAAACTGTTTTTCAAAAGCGTTTTACAAAGAAATACTTTCAAAAGTGTGTTTTAAGGAGAGTGTTTTCAAGGGAAAAGTTTGTTTTAAAAACATTACCCCCAAGAGTCGTATATCTTTCTTTCGAATTCTCCATTTTGAATCTCTTCATTTCCTTTTCATCATGTCTAAGATACACGAGATACCCGAGGGAATACCGATACCAACCTGGTTCAAAAGGTATCTGGAGGCTAGGGCCACCGCCGCAGGCCCAGCAGACATCCCTCCTCCCCCAACTGCATCCGCTCCTCCTCCTTCCCCTCCCCATGTTGATACTTTTTCAAAGATATGCAAAGACTTTCGAGCAATGGGAGGAAAGCCTTTTCACGGATCAGAGACGTTTGTTGAAGCTCGAAATTGGCTTAAGGAGGTAGAAGACTTGTTTGGTATCTTCGAGGTGGAACATGGAAGGAAGGTCCAATTGTCCGCTTGGTTAATGAAGGATGAAGCCTCGTTTTGGTGGGAGGTCATGAATGGAGAGAGTCCAGTAGAGACGTGGATGGATTTCAAATAGAGGTTCGAGATGAAATTTCTCTCACGAGCAAAAGAGAATTTATACATGGAAAGATTCTTGGCATTGAAGCAGGAGAATTTATCAGCAAAGGAGTACATCAACAAATTCAATCAATTGGCGAGATTTGGCTTAGACTTGGTGAACACACCTGAGAAGAAGGCTCTGAGGTTCGTTAAAGGCTTGAATGAGCCGCTACACGGGTTGGCTATGACCCATATTCCGATGTGTGCTACCTTTGAGAGATAGATTGACATGGCGCTTATGCATGAAGAGGAGAACGGTGCTAATGCTAATAAGGCACCGAAGAAGAAAGGAGATCAAAAGAAATCACAACAGCAAAACAAGAAAGTAAGGATAACAATGGCAAGGGAAAGAAAAGGTGCTTTAATTGTGGAACACCAGGCCATTTGAGCAAGGATTGTAGGAAGAAGAAGCAGACTGGATATTTCCACTGTGGAGAGGGAGGACATTTAATTAAAGACTGCCCGAGGAAACAGGGGCTAGGGAAAAGAACAGGGTCCACTTCTAGAGGGCATATTCAGGCTCTCATGGCACTAGGGAAGGCAAGAGGGCAGATTCATGCTCTCATGGCACCAGGACAGGAGAGAGGTAGGAACATTTCTGTTGAAAGTTTGGTTTTTCTTTTTGATCATCCTGTTCGTACTTTATTTGATTCTGGTGATTCACACTTGTATGTGTCTGCTTCGTTAGTTGAAACATTGCACCTAAATACTAGTCTAGTTACGGATCCCACAGTAGTCTCAAATGCTATTGGTGGTTCGACTCATCTTTCAATGATTTGTCGGGATTTGAGGGTGTCAATTTTGAGCGTTGAGTTTGAATGCAACGCCTTCGTTCTTGGCTTCACGGGCTATGGATTGATTCTAGGCATGGATTGGTTATCCAGTAATGGTGTCGTCATTGATTGTGAAAAGAGAGTGGTTAGACTTATGACTCGCCTTGGCAACACTCTCGAAATCTCTTGTAATCCCATACATTCTGTTATGCTTAGTTACCTAGAATCTCTTGATGCGTCTGTTGAAAACTTGCAGTCTGTTAGAGTAGTCCATGAACACTTAGATGTATTTGAACAAGTGAAGGGATTACCTCCAAAGCGGGAGATAGACTTCCGCATATATCTTGTTGATAATGCAAAACCGTTAGCTCTACCCATTAGACAATTGGCTCCTAAGGAGAGAAAAGAGCTTAGTAAGCAAGTCAAAGAGCTGCTCGAAAAAGGTTTATATGGCGGAGTATTTTTGAAAGGGGTGCTCCAGTAGTATTCGCAGCCAAAGCGGATGGTTCACTTTGCCTATGCGTTGATTATAGGGAGCTAAACAAGCTGACCAAGAAGAGTAGGCGCCCACTTCCTAGAATAGATGACTTGTTTGATCAGCTTGTAGGTGTGTCTGTTTTCTCCCAAATAGATTTGGTTACCGGTTTCCATTAGCTAAGAGTGGCTGAAGACAGTATTGATAAGACCGCATTCAGAACCACGGATGGTTTCTTCGAATGGCTTGTCATGCTTTTCGGCTTGATAAACACACCTACTTACTTCGTTGACTTGATGAGTAGGGTGTTTAGAGAATTCCTTAATAAGTTTGTGGCGGTCTTCGTAGACGACATTTTGATCTTCTTGAAGAATGAAGAAGAGCATGCTTTGCATTTAAGGAAAGTCATGGACACTCTTCATACACATCAGCTGAATGCCAAATTCTCCAAATGCCATTTCTGGGGAGAAGAGGTGAGGTTTCTTGGATATGTGGTGTCTAAAGAGGGGATAGCCATGGAACCCGCAAAAGTAGTTGCGGTGCAAGATTGGAAGGTTCCACGGAATGCAACCGAAGTCCGAAGCTTTCTCGGGCTAGCGCACTTTTACTAAAAATTCATTACAGACTTTGCTAAAATCTCGGCCCCACTCACAAGATTAACAAAGAAGAACCTAACTTTCGCTTGGGATTTGGATAGCAATATTTCTTTCCAACATTTGAAAAGGGCTCTAACAACAGCTCTAGTTCTGACATTGCCGGATGGGAGCAAGATGTTTACCGTATACACGGATGCATGTGGTATGGGACTAGGTGATATCTTGATGCAAGAGAGGAAGGTAGTAGCTTATGGAGGCAGACATTTGAAAGTACATGAGAAAAACTACCCGACCCACAATCTACAGTTGGCTGCCATCGTCTTTGCGCTTAAGTCTTGGCGCCATTATCCCCTATGTGAGAAGTTTGAATTATATACTGACTATAAATCGTTGAAGTACCTTTTCTCGTAGAAAGATCTTAACTTAAGGCAGCAAAGGTTGATGGAATTTTTGGCCTTTTATGATTTTGAGATTTCCTATACCCCAGGCAAGGGAAATATCGTAGCAGATGCCTTAAGTAGAAAGAAGCTGACCTTGAGTCCTCTCTTTGTAGAAAGGCAAAGCTTGAAGTATATAGCAAACTTTAATTTTAGACCCTCCTATGAAATTGTGCCTGGTCTGTTAGTATCACTAGAGGTGCGACCTACTCTTTTGGACTCAATAGGAACCACGCAACGAGAAGACCCTCAGCTAGTTGATGTGATGGAAAAGTTAGTTAGGGGTGAGACTTCTATTCACCTCAATAGATACTCCATCGATGATAGGGGTTGGTTGAGACAGGATCGAAGGTTATGTATCCCACAAGTAAGGGATTTAGTGAAGACGATTCTCGAAGAAGCACACCATTCCAAACTGACCATACACCTAGGTGGAGACAAGATGTATAAAGATATAAAAAGGGTTTTCTTTTGGAACGACATGCAGAGTGATGTAGCTAAGTTTGTCGCTAAGTGTTTGATATGCCAGCAAGTCAAAGCGGAGCAGAAGAAGCCCGGCAGTCTGCTTCATCCTCTCGAGGTCCCACAGTGGAAGTGGGATAGAATTTCGATGGACTTTGTTGATGGGTTGCCTGGGCTAAGAAGGGGCAATACCAGTATTTGGCTAATAGTGGACAGGCTCACTAAAAGCGCTCACTTTATACCTGTTAAAAGTAGAGGGATTGCCTCGTCCCTAAGATCCATTTATCTAAAATAAATAGTTCGACTCCATGGGATACCCTCCACCATAGTGAGCGATCGAGATCCTATCTTTACGAGCGAGTTTTGGAAGAGTTTGCAAGAGGCAGCAGGCACCCAATTATGCTTAAGCACGGCCTATCACCCCAAATCGATGGTCAGACGGAAACGGTGAACAGGGTATTAGAAGACCTCTTGAGATTGTGCATTCTTGACTTTGGAGGGACATGGGAGGACCATCTTCCTTTGGTGGAATTCTCCTACAACAATAGCGACCAAGCCACCATAGGAATGGCACCCTTCGAAGCTTTATATGGAAGACCGTGCCAATCACCAACTTGTTGGTGGGAGTCTACAGACAAGCTCGTACTTGGGCCAGACATGATTAGAGAGACCTCAGAAAAGGTGGATTTGATAAGAAGATGGATGAAGGCTGCACAAGATAGACAGAAGTCCTACGCAGACAAAAGAAGGACCGACCTTGAGTTTAAGGTTGGAGACAGGGTGTTCCTTAAAGTATCTCCTTTGAGGAATGTCATTTTCTTTGGGTCCATAGGAAAGCTAGCACCAAGATTTGTAGGTCCATTTCCTATCATTGAAAGGATTGGGACGATGGCTTACAGAGTAGAGCTACCTAAGAGACTGGCTGGAGTTCATAATGTTTTTCATGTTTCTCAACTACAAAAGTTCTGACATGAATCTGCAGAAGTGGTGGAGCCGAATATACTAAAGGAAGTAGAAGTGGAACAAGAAGCGACTATAAGAAGAGTTCCAACTCGTATCTCGGGTATGGAAGTCAAAAAGCTACACAACCGTGAAATCAAGCTTGTTAAAGTTCAATGGAGTGATGCTGAGGAAGACGCGACTTGGGAAACTGAGAGGAAAATACGCGCAGCCTACCCTTTTCTCTTTGAGGGTACCTCCTTGCTATCTTTTTCCACAAATTTTTTCATGCTTATATCTATCTTTCAAGTAAATCTCCTCAGTCTTATTCTTTATCCTTAGGTAGAAACCGATGGATGTAAACATGTGCTTGAAACATGTTATGGTTGATGGTTGCGAGTGGTTGCCCGTGGATGCATGTACACACACATTAGGCACTAGATCAGCTTAATCACTTTCATATTGCATATAAATGTGTGTGCATATTTAAATTAATGGATGTATAATGGTTATGTTATCATATGGATGATGCATTTAGATAAATGGCTATGCACACATGTAGAAATAATATGATCGTTAGGATTCTTTCGCATACATAATGGATGCATTACACTATCATGATTTGCACTAAGGAGGTCAACTGAATCAGTAGACCGCCTGATTTTGCATTAGATAAGGAACATATACGCACACTTTTTGCATACATTCATACGACATTAGAAATCTTCTAAGGACAATGGATGCCTGTGTTTGATGGTTGAGTAGACGGATGATTGGATGTTAGGATATACATTCTCCTTAACTTGGAGATTTCGGGGGCGAAATCCTTTAAGGAGGGGAGAATGTAACACCCCGTGATTTTAAATATTAAATTAACAAATTTAAGAATACTTAATTTCAAATGTGAGAATTAAGGAAAACGGGTTACGCCATTGCGTTCGTCTCGGAATTCTACTTGAGAGAGAGTTTGAGTTTGCGTGAATTGGACTCCGTATGAAGAAGATATGGCCTTCCGAAGTTTAAGAATTTAAAACAGCTAAGGTTCAGAAAATTTGAAATTCTAATTCAAACAGAGGAGTAGGTTGGGAGGGTATTCTCCCGCCCAAGGGCCAGTTCGACCAGGGGGTCGACCTACCTATACAGGTCGACCAGGGGGTCGACCTACACATACAGGTCGACCAGGGGGTCGACCTGCCCCCCCCCCCCCCCCCCCGGGGCCAAATCTGAAAGATGACACTGTTTCGACTCATTGCTGAATCATTAGTGCTGAGGTGTTATTCTATCTTGACTGGATGGTCTTGATTGCTTCTAAGGTTACTCTTACGGCTCTAAATTAATTAAAATTCTATATAAGCAACCTAGCTCTCAACCTAAGATAACACTAATTCATACCAAGAGCCACCATGTCGTCAGTGGAGAACCTAGAGCAACCGTCGTTCACTTTCAACTCAAAAACAAGATAGAAGCAAGAATCAAAATCTAATCTAAATTAGGATAACAATTAGTCTACGTCAAAAGCGAGCAATTCAGTTTCAAAATACAGATCCCAGAAAAACAAGACTGTTCTTTTGTTTGTGAGTATAATTTCTTTGACAAAATAATTAATTAATTTAATTGTGATAAGTTATAATTGGGATTATGAGAATATGACTTTGAATCATGTGATGTTATCGTTGATAGTTTTGTTATTGTGGATCTATTTCATATGTTGAATTGTACATGTTAAACTTGATTCATCTTATGCAAGTTTGGGATGTTAAATCATATGTATATGAATCTTATTCAAGTTTAGGTTGTTAAATCATATTCTAGTTTATGAATCTTATGCAAGTCTGTAGGTGGATTATACAAAAGTTCATATGTAAATCATGTAGATACGTATGCTAGTTTATATGCAAACATGTGACTTTGATTTACATGTTTAGATCCATATGCAAGTTCACATCTTTGTGTTTAGATCTATATTTAGATCCATGGTAGTAAATAGTTATGCAAATTTATGTTCTATATGCCCATTGCCTATGCTAGTTTTGTATGTGAATCATATGCTAGTTGAATGAAATTCATATGCAAGTTATAGGAAAATCATATCCATATATGCAAGTTCATGATTACATGTTTAGATCTATATTTAGATCCATGATAGTTTATGCAAATTTATGTATGTCCATTGCCTATGCAAGTTATTGGCTATGCAAACTTATGTCATGAATCTTAGATCTATTTTATGAGTTATGCAAGATGTGATGTTGCTTTTCTTTTTATAAGTTAGACTATTTGCGAGTCTAACATATGTCATATTAAAACGTACAAATAGTGTAGGGATAATATTGAATATTAATATTGTGAATTGGCATAAAATGGCTTAAAAAAGGCTTATAGTTAACTTGAGACATTAATTGGTATAATTTGTATACCTGGAATTTATGGACATAATTTAGGTGACAATTATGGACATAAATTAATTTGGAATTTATTGACAAAATTGAATAGGAATATTAATCCAATTTGGGGTTAAATAATTATGTGCAATAGTTAACTGCCTAAGACACGAGGATGGACTCGTTTGTGGTAGAAGACTGCCCGGACCTGCCCGGAACCGCCCGACAAAACCAGCAACCAAAAACGGTAGTCTAATATGAAAGGTCAAAGGCACAAATTAAATGTGTAACAATTGTAAAGACATGAGGTTAGGCTCCTCTACAGTATAAGATTGCCCGGACCCTCCCGGCAAATCCAGCAACCGCAAACGGTAGTCTAATGTGGGAGGTCTTTACAAGGTTACGGTTCTAATGAATTAAGTAACACTTAACCAGATAAACATGTGGTGGGACATTGGGGTTAAGTGGTGGCCTGGGTGGCATGTGAAATACGATTAGAAACACATAACCAAGTTGAAAACATGTAAGAAGACATAAATAAGAAGGAGTTAAGTGGGAAGTTCTAGTGGGGGCCAAGCATAGTTGGAAAGCTTGTGTCAAACATGGGGACCCTTTTCAAACCAGTAACCAATTAAGTATCTTTGTGAGCTCGAGTTAGATCGAGGATGGGACACGCTTACTGGGTTTGATTGTAAGAGGTCAAAGGTAATAGCGGTGGCAACGCAAGTCCAATGGGGTCATGTGCGTGCGTAGGCCCCGGGCTGGTAAGTAAGACGTTGTTGCATCATGTAGATATAAGCCGTGCATATTTAGTGGTATCGAGTTGCCAATTTGGGGAGTGATACACCCCACTGTAGGACCAACACGGGTATCTATGAGTTAAGGAGCCGATTGCATGGGGGTCGTTGGTACAACTAGTGGAGATAGGAGCAGGCGGCACCTATGAAAGCAACTAGGGGTACACAGAACTACCATTATCATTATTAAGTTCTGTAGGCGGGATCAACTTTTAGGGTGACTAATAATGGTGCGCTATAGTAATTATCCTATAGTGATTAGGAACGAGATTAACGCCATAATATTCCTCTTGTTTGCATTGTCATGCCCACTTGTTTCACGGTCATACCTTGTTTTACCAGTTTATGCCTTATACTGATTACTTTAAAAATTATATTGTTAAAGTTATTATACTCGCCAGACTTTATGTCTGACCCCCTTGTTTCCGCCTCTTTTCTTCCTTTTCCCCCCAGGTTCTCAGGGTGGGACTAGTACTAGTGGCGCTTGATCTTCGATCTCTTTCTCTCCCTTTTGGAAGTGCTTGGATTACTGAAAGAAAAAGTTCAGCTCATCTCTTTTATGGATACTTGTGTTGGGGTTATGCTTTTTATTTTATGTACTCAGAAAACAATTTGTCAAGATGGTTACTAAGGAACTTGGTTCTTCTGTTGGTTTATGATGTTGTTGTAATCAAACTATTTCTTCGCTGCAATAAATGCTGTTTTGAAATTTTTCAAGTACCAATATATGTATCTATCTTGTTATATTCTGTTCTACTCACCAATAATCCTCCATGAAAGATAATGCATTTCCTTTGAGAGTGACATTAAAGGACGTAGGGTATTGCACACCGTCTTCAGTCTCTTCGACCTTTCGTCGTATCAATTATTCGGAATGGCTTAAACCCGGTTGTAAAACCTCATATTTTCTATGAAAATAAGAATAATAAATCAGAGAATAATTAAATTGTAACAAAATAATTAAGGGAAACGGTTTACGCCATTCTGTTCGTCTCGAAATTCTTCTTGGAATAGAGTCCAAGTTTGCGTAAATTGGACTCCGTATGAAGAAGATACGGCCTTCAGAAGTTTCAATAAAAACCAGCCCGAAATTAAAAATTCAGATTTTGAAATTCAAAACAGACACCCAGGCTGGGCGGAAAAATTCCCGCCCAGGACCTAGGTCGACACTAGGGTCGACCTGGGGGTCGACCTGGGTACACTGGTGGACACTAGGGTCGACCTTAAGGTCGAACCCCCCTTCCAGATCTGGAGACAAATCTATTTTTCTACACCTGGACGCCTTTCTGACCAGATTCGTGAGCTCTAACCTATTAAACACCCCCAAACCTAGCTTTCTCTCCAGACAATTTCATTCCACCTATACTCTGCCTCTATTCTAATTAAAAATAAAAATGACGTCGCTATTCTGCTAGAATCAAAACTAGAACTATTGCATCTTCCTCCAATCTGAACAGAGAGAACAACTATTTTCTAATCTAATCGATAGTCTACGCCAAAGGAGCGCTATTCAGTGTCAGAATACAGATCCTGAAAATTAAGACTCATTCCTTTTTTGTGAGTACAGTTATTTTCAGATATGAAATTTAATAATTATCTTGACATTTTTGTGAATCTGGATCTGAGGTTATGCATACTTTTCAGTGGATCTATCATGTTAATATTATTGTGACTGTTCTGTATATGTTCCCTCTTTTCTTCCTTTTTGTTTATAACAAGGCTACCACGAGCCTGCGCCAAATCTCATAAGAGATTAATGCACGAACGCTAAATTTTGGGACAAATAATGGATAATGCATAATTGGACATGTCTGATTTGAGAAATGGACATATGTTGTAAATTAGATCTAGATCTGTGTATACTTTGTAATTTGGAACAAGAGGAATCACTGTATGATAACATATGACTTGAAACTTGGGGGGGCATAACGCTTGTTTAAAATTAAGATCTAATTTTGAGATGTTATAATTTAAAGATCCAGATTTTTTGGGCATATTTTTATATAACGATTCATGACTTGAAAAAGAAATATGTGACTTAGGCGTAAAGACCAATATTAAAATAGGATAACTATTAATGTGAATGCACCTAAAAATGGATTTTTGGATATTGGCGTTAAAGGCTATACTTTGGCATAATTCATATTTTATATCATGATTTGGGGCTTTTAGAGAGTATTCTGTACTGTGCAAAGTTTAACGAAAATTTGGGGGCATACATTGTATTATGAATTATGACCATGATTTGGGCATGTAAGTTACGCTTAATTTATGATTAGGCAAGATATGTAAATAGAATTTTAAGAAATTTAAATCTGCTAAGTTCGTTATCTTCTAAATCTATTATCTTCTCTACTAACCCATTGAATTGCCTAATCTGCTAAATCTGTTAAATTGCCTAATCTGCTAATCTGTTGAATCGCCTAATCTGCTAGATCTGTTATCTGTTGAATTGCCTAATCTGCTAATATGTTGAATCACCTAATCTGCTAGATCTTCTATCGGTTGAATTGCCTAATCTGTTGAAAGCTAAATAATTGTAATTTGGATATGAAAATCCGTAGGCTCGATCTAAGATTGAGTAAAACATGGAAATTTGATTAATCTGATGTAACCTGTAAAAAATGTTTAATATGTTAAATGGTCATAATTAGTCTGATATATGTGTAATATGTATTGGAATAAATTGGCTATGACACGAGGTTAGACTCTGTTTGCGGTAGAAGCCTGCCCGGAACCAACCGGCTTAACCAGCAACCGAAAACTGTCAGTCTAATGTGAGAAGTCGTAGGCATAACTAAGATATGCTTAGACACGAGGTTAGGTCCGGCTTGTGGCAGAAGTCTGCCCGGAACCGCTCGGGACGTCCAGCAGCCACAAGCTACCGACCTAATGTGAGAGGTCTATGAATTAATATTTAATTAATGCAAATTTAAGAGAAATGTGGTGTCCAAAAACGTGTTAGGTGGATAGGGTTAAACCAATTGGACCGATGAATCTAATAAACCCATTTCGTGAATCTGTAGGCCCAATACAAAGTTAGACAATTTGTAAGTCTGTTAAATCCATATATCTGATCAGTTAATCTAAAAACTTGTTAACTTGATTGTCAGATCTGTGAACTAGTAATCTGAACTATATCTGAAATTTGTAAACAAGTTAATCTGAAATCTTCTAGTCTGAGGACACAAGGTTAGGAGGGGAAATACTTGTGTCATCTGTTGTTTGGGACCCATATTAGTTAGTAACCCTTTCTGGTATCAAAACTTTGACCCCACACTATGTAGGGGTCCAAGCACCCTTACTGAACTAATTATAAGCGGTTCATTCTGATAATGGCGATGGGTGTTGATGGCACGTTCCAACCAGGTCATGTGCATGCATGGATCCGGTCTGCTCTGAGGATGTAAGACACCGTGACATATGTAAATAGGTCTGTGCCAATAGTTGCCACTTTAGGGAGCGATACACCCTACTGTGGGGCCGACACATGGTATTTATGTATTAGAGAGCTGATCGCTTGGGGGTAGGACTTAGGGTACACTTAGTTCTGTCTGTTTCTGTTGGTACCGTCTGTTTCTGTTAAGTGGTAACACCTGTCTGTTTCTGTGTGGTACCATCTGTTGGGGGTGGTAAAGGCCTATTAATAGTGTACACCTAATTCTAACATTCTGTTTCCGTAGGGATTATTCTGTTTCTATCTCTGATTCCGTTTCCGATTCTGTTTCCATACCTTCTTTCTGTTGTGGTGGTAAAGGCACATTATTAGTATTCTGCTTCTGTACCTTCTGTCTGTTCAGGTGGTAAAATCCCATTATAGAATTCTATTTCTGTAGAGATTATTCTGTTTCCGTTTATGTTTCAGTTTATACATTAGGGTGACACCTAATCCTGTTATACTAGTATTAGTGCAAAGAAGTGAAAAGTTTAGCTTAGCCTATATCATTCCGTTTCTTCCGTTAACCTGCTATTCCTGTTACGGTTATCTCTCATCCGGTTTTATTTACATGTCATGATATTATTATCTGTTTATATGCTGAAAGTCACTGGACTCACCAGACTTATGTCTGACCTAGTTTGTTTCGCCTCTTTTCTTTCCGTTTCCCCCCAGGTTTTCAGGGTGGAAACATAGGAGCTTGATTCAGATTCTCTCTGCTTGAAGTGTTTGAAGTATTGCTTGTCTTTGGCTCTATCTTTCCATGGCAGTTTATATTGGGGATTATGGCTATAAAAACTATGCATTCTGAAGGCTTTTGTGCACGACGATATTTATGTACTTGAATTCCGATATTGTGATTTTGAAAGATGTAACCAAACTTATTTCTGTTTTTTGTAATAAAGTTATAAATTTTTCAAGTACTACTTTATCTGTCTTGTAAATTTCTGTTCTGTCTACTAAAAACGCTCCACCAAAGTTAAGGCATTCCCTTTGCAAGTCTCCTTAACGGAGGTGGAGAGTTACACTTGGTATCAGAGCTGAAGGTTACCAAATTCGATAAAAAGTTTTTGAAAAATATTTCCAAAAAGGATTTAAAAAGGAAGTATTTTCAAAAGTAGAGTTTATTTTGAAAAAACATAATCCCCAAAGCCATATGTCTATCTTTCTATCCTTTGTTTTGAATCTTTCCTTTTCTTTCATTTCAGCATGTCTGGGGATCTTAACCTTCCGGAGGGCGTACCAATACCTGGCTGGTTCAGGAGGTACCTAAAAGCTAGGTCTAATGATGCCAGCCCTACAGACGCCCCTCTTCCCCCAGCTGTAGCGGTTCCTCCTCCTCCTCCTCCGTGCATGAATACTTTCCCGAAGATATGTAGAGACTTTCGAGACATGGGTGGGAAGAACTTTAATGGAACTGAATCCTTCGTGAAGGCAAGGAACTGGCTCAAAGAAACTGAGGATTTGTTCGTTATCTTCGAGGCGGACGATAGGCAGAAGATACAGTTGGCGGTATGGTTGCTTAAGGACGAAGCTTCTTTTTGGTAGGAGGTCACAAATGGAGAGTGTCCGGTAGAGACATGGATGGATTTCAGGCATAGGTTCGAGATGAAATTTCTCTCACGAGCGGAAGGGAGTCTATACATAGAGAGGTTCTTGGCGTTTAATCAAGGGAATTTATCAGTGAGAGAGTAAGTCAAAAAGTTTAATCAGTTGGCGAGATTCGACTTAGATTTGGTAAATACACCGCATAAGATGGCACTAACGTTTGCTAAAGGTTTGAACGAGCCGCTACACGGATTGGCAATGTCCCACATTCCTATGGGGGCTAACTTCGAGAAATTATTTGACATGGCATTGATGCATGAAGAGGAAACCAAAAGTGAGAAGAAAGAAGAAAAGCTTGAAGGACCAGAGAACAAGAAGGTGGGGCCCAAAAAGGAAACACAAAAGAAGGATGAGAAGTCTGAAGATAAGAAGGAGAAGAAGTGCTTTACTTGTTGAAGCTCAACCCATCTGAACAAGGATTGCAGAAAGAGGAAGGGAACTTGCTTCAACTATGGAGAAATGGGGCACTTCACTAGGGACTGCCCAAAGAAACGAGGACAAGGGCAGAGGGCAGGACCTACTTCTGGAGGGCAGGCGAATGCTTGCGAGGCTGGTGGATAGGAAAGAAATAAGAAAATTTATGTAGAAGGTTTAATTTCCTTATCTAATTGTGGAGTTAAAACACTTTCTGGTTTTGGCATTTTGATTCTGTAATTGAAACTCTGCACTTTAATACTAGTCTTGTTTCTGATCCCGTTGTAGACTCAAAACCATAAGGGTTATGACTCATCTGTTTATGATAAGTTGGGGTTTGAGGGTATCTGTGTTGGGCGTTAACTTGACTATGACACATACATTCTGGGTTTTTATCATGCTTAGTTTCCAAAGAATCATTTGGTAATCTGATCTATACCAGTAGTCTGTAAGTATCTGAATATTTCTGAAAAGGATAGGGGGTTTTACTCAAAGCGTAAAGAAGATTTCCAGTTGGACATTTGTTTAATGGGAGTGATTCTCTGAGTGTCAATCTGATGTTGATTTTGGTCTTCAAGGTTGATACTTAGGGGGTTATTCTCTTAAATCGATGCCTAATAGGAACAAATCTTTTGTTTTAATTATACTTGCTTCTGTCACTCAGTTGTATCATATCAATCGAATCTTCGACCTTTAGGTAGAAACTAATGGGTGTAAACATGTGTTTGAGACATGTTATATTTGATGGTTGCAAGTGGATGCAAGTGGTTGCTAGTGGTTGCTCGTGGATGCATATACACACACTAGGCACTAGATCGGCTCAAAAACACTCTCATACTGCATATGGATGTGTATGCATTTTTAAAATTTTTATGGATGCAAAATGGTTGACTCAGCACATGGATGTTGCATATGAATGAATGGTTGTGCACTCATATAGAAATGATATGTATCAAATAGGAAAATTTCATACATGTTGGACTCATGGCACTGACATAATTTGCATTAAGGAGGTCAACTGAATCAGTGGATCGCCTGATCTTTGCATTAAATGAGGAACATATACACACACTTTTGCATATGTTCATACAACGTTAGAAGTTTCTAAAGACAATGATGCTTGTGGATGATGGTTGAGTAGATGGTTGATTGGATGGTAGTACACATTCTTCCTAACTTGAAGATTTCGAGGACGAAATCCTAAGGAAGGGAGAATGTAACACCCCGTATTTTCTGTGAACATAAGAGTAACAAATCATAGAATAATTAAATTGTAACAAAATAATTAAGGGAAACGAGTTACTCCATTACGTTTATCTTGAAATTCTGCTTGGAACAGAGTCCAAGTTTACGTAAATTGGACTCCATATGAAGAAGATATGACCTTCAGAAGTGTCAATAAAAACCAACCTGAAATTCAAAATTCAAATTTCGAAATTCAAAACACACACCTGGGCTGGGCGGGAAAATTCCCACCCAGGACCAAGGTCGACACTAGGGTTGACCTCCCCCCCCCCCCTCCCCCCGCATTCTAGATCTGGAGATAGATCCTTTTTTTGCACCTGGATGCCTTTCTGACCAGATTCGTGAGCTCTAACCTTTTTAAACACCCCCAAATCTAGCTTTCTCTCGACACAATTTCATTCTTCCTATACTCTACCTCTATTCTAATTAAAAATAAAAATGGCGTTGCTACTCTGCTAGAATCAAAACTAGAACTAGTACATCTTCTTCCAATATGAATAGAGAGAACAACTATTTTCTAATCTAATCGATAGTCTACGCCAAAGGAGCGCTATTCAGTGTCAGAATACAGATCCCAGAAATCAAGAATCGTTCCCTTTTTGTGAGTATAGTTATTTTTAAATAGGAAATTTAATAATTATCTTGACATTTTTGTGAATCTAGATCTGAGGTTATGCATAATTTTTAGTGGATCTGCCTTGTTAATATTATTGTGACTGTTCTGTATCTGTTCCCTCTTTTCTTCCTTTTTGTTTATAGCCAGGCTACCACGAGCCTGCGCCAAATCTCATAAGAGATTAATGCATGTACGCTAAATTTTGGGACAAATAATGGATAATGCAAAATTGGACATGACTGGTCTTTGACTAATTTGATAAATGGACATATGTTGTAAATTTGATCTAGATCTGTGTATACTCTATAATTTGGAAGAAGAGGAATCATTGTATGATAACATATGACTTGAAACTTGGGGGGCATAACGCATGTTTAAAATTAAGATCTGATTTTGAGATGTTATAATTTAAAGATCTTGATTTCTTAGGCATATTTTTATATAACGATTCATGACTTGAAAAAGGAATATGTGACTTAGGCGTAAAGACCTATATTAAAATAGGATAACTATTAATGTGAATGCACCTAAAAATGGATTTTTGGATATTGGCATTAAAGGCTATAATTTGGCATAATTCATATTTTATATCATGATTTGGGGCTTTTAGAGAGTATTATGTACTATGCAAAGTTTAACGAAAATTTGGGGGCATATATTGTATTATGAATTATGACCATGATTTGGGCATGTGAGTTTACGCTTAATTTATGATTATGCAAGATATGCAAATAGAATTTTATAAATTTGCTAAATTTGTTATCTACTAAATCTGTTATCTGCTCTGCCAACCTGTTGAATTGCCTAATCTACTAAATCTGTTGAAGATCTGTTATCTGTTGAATTGCCTAATCTGCTAATTTGTTGAATCGCCTAATTGGCTAAATTTGTTATCTCTTGAATTGCCTAATCTGTTGAAAGCTAAATAATTGTAATTTGGGTATGAAAATCCGTAGGCTCGATATAAGACTGAGTAAAACATGGAAATTTGATTAATCTGCTGTAACCTGTAAAAAAAGTTTAATCTGTTGAATGGACATAATTAGTCTAATATCTGCATAATCTGTATTGGAATAAATTGGCTATGACACGAGGTTAGACTCTGTTTGCGGTAGAAGCCTGCGCGGAATCAACTGGCTTAACCAGCAACCGCAAACTGTCAGTCTAATGTGAGAGGTCGTAGGCATAACTAAAATATGCTTAGACATGAGGTTAGGTCTGGCTTGTGGTAAAAATCTGCCCGGAACCGCCCGGCACATCCAGCGGCCACAAGCTACTGGCCTAATGCGAGAGGTCTATGCATTAATATTTAATTAATGCAAATTTAAGAGAAATGTGGTGCCTAAAAACGTGTAATACCCCACGTCCATTAATATCACTCACAAAGGGAGTGCATTAACTTCTATGGAGAGTTTTAAGTGTGTATAGAACAGAAACTTAACAACAAGACAGATATAAACAGTACTTAAAAATTTAAAACTTTATTCATTGCAGCAGTAAACACATAGGTTTGATTACATCATCAAAAACCAGAGTCAAAGTACATAATAACCATCTTGACTAAATCAAAGTACATAAATTGAAAGACATAACCCCAAAAAAAAATAGCCATAAATAAGGTAGGCTGAACTTTTACTTCAACGATCCAAGCAACTTCTAAAAGCAAGAGATACAGCTGTCCAAAATCAAGCTCCAGTGGTGCTAGTTCCACCTTAAGCACCTGGGGGGAAAGGAAGAAAAGAGGAGGAAACAAAGGGGGTCAGACATAAAGTCTGGCGAGTGCGATAACTTTAACAGTATAATTACCAAAATAACTAGGCTAAGGCATAGGTTGGAAAATAAGGAAATGAGTGTGAACAATTGGATATGACAGAGTAAACAAGGAAATAAGATGAACAAAGATAACATTAAAGCGCACCTAAACCACTATAAGATAATTACTATATTGCACCATCACTAGTCACCCTAAGGTTGATCCCACCTACAGAACATAATAATGATAATGGTAGTTTCGTGCACCCCTAGTTGCGTTCATAGGTGCCGCCCACCCCTATCTCGACTAGGTGTACCCACTACCCCCATGCGATCGGCTCCCTAACTCGTAGATACCCGTGCTGGCCCCATAGTGGGGTGTATCACTCCCCAAAGTGGCAACCCGATACCACAAATAATTCACGGCTTATACCTACACGATGCAACAACGTCTTACCTATTAGCCCGGGCCCACATACGCACATGAACCCGTTGGACTTGCGTTGCCACCGCTAACCCACTTTGGCCTCTTACAGTCAAGCCCAGTATGCGTGTCCCATCCTCAACTTGGGTCGAGCCCACAAAGATACGTATGGGTTACTGGTTGAAACGGGCCCCCGTTACTTGACACAAGCTATCCACCTAAGCTTGGTCCCCTCAAGTACATCCCACTTAACCCTCTTCTTATTCATGTTCACTTACATGTTTCAATTTTGGTTAAGTGTTTCTAATCGTATTTCCAATGCCACCCAAGGCACCCACTAAGTTCCACATGCCACCCAAGGCACCCACTTAACCCCCTCGTATCCCACTACATGTTTATCTGGTTAAGTGTTTCTTAATTCATTAACACCGTAACCTTGTAAAGACCTCCCACATTAGACTGGCATTTGTGGCAGCTGGATTTGTCGGGAGGGTCCGGGCAGTCTTACACCACAAAAGAGCCTAACCTCGTGTCTTCACAACTGTCACATATTTAATTTATGCCAAAGACCTCCCACATTAGACTGGCATTTTGGCAGCTGGATTTGCCAGGCGATTCCGGGTAGTCTTACACCACAAAAGAGCCTAACCTCGTGTCTTCGATGATTAATTACACATAATTAATTATTCACCCAATTTGAATTAATTTCCCTATTCAAATTATCAATAAATTCCAAATTTAACAATGTCCATTATTGACTCAATAATATCCATCTATTTATGGTATGCAAAATCATACCAATTATCATCACAAATTCATTTTATGCCATTTAAGGCATTTATGCCAATTCTAAATATTAAATCTTTTAATATTATCCCATGGTCCCACGTTGTACGTTCGTTCCTTTAACGTAAAATATACGTTAGACTCGAATAGTCTAACACATGGAATAAAGAGAAAACATAACAACATACATATAGGTAAAACTAGATCTAAACATAAGGGGTGAACTTGCATGTGTGAATGAGGTTCTACATCTAAAACTTGCATAGGCCAAAGTCATAACTTGCATAAAACTACATATGTCATAGATTTAAATCTAAAGGTGTAAACTTGTTTGGGTAACAGTCACGAACTTGCATAACCATGTATGTCAAAGATCTAATCATAAGGTGTAAACTTGCATAGGCAATAACCACAAACTTACATTACATGATTCATTCCCCAAACATATATATATATATACATATACTTGCATATGTGATTTATGCAACATAACGATGGTGTGAACTTGCATCTAAACATGTAAACTAGTATATAGAATTTAACATATAACTCACACATGTCATAGCCTAACTTTAGATCCAATTTACGCATAAAATAAATGTCATGAAACATGTAAGGTTGTTCATAATTTCATTAACTTGCATATGATCCAGATCTAAATTGACATCTATACTTGCATACATACATACAAATGATTGAACATATGAATTAGTTCCAACAACATAGCCAAGCTAGCATATGAAACATCATTATGAATTTATTATACATAAGCCAATCATAAAATTACAACATGGATGATAACATCGCAACTTTACAACATACATGATAACATCATAGAATCACAAATAATAACATGCGGTCAATAATTCACAACATAGCCATATCATCCGCATTATTTCTCAATCCAATTAAATTGTTAATTATTTTATTAAAGAAATCGAACTCACAAGAAGAAGGTCTTGCGTTCTGAAATCTGAGTTCTGAAATTGATTAAGCTTGCCTTTGTAGTAGATTCATTGTTGTTTAGATTAATGTTGAATAGAACTGAATTGATTAGCTGTTCTTCCTCTCTAATTGGTGGCGGCTACTCTAGGTTACAACATGATAGCATGACGACCATAGTTTCAGTTTTTATTTTGATTTAAGGTTTGAGTCTACTCATGTTTATATAGAATTTTAATTTAATTGTAGCCGTCGGACGATCTTAGGGTTAATCAAAACCATTCAGTCGGGATAGGGTGACACCTCAGCCCTAATGACTCAGCAAGGAGTCAGAAAGGACTCAGCAATGAGTCATAACATGGATCTGACTGAACCAGAAAGCTGTGCAGACCTGCTGCTCGGCCTGGGCGCACTTGGCAGGTGCGCCAGTGCAAATTTGTACTAGCGCACTTCCCAAGTACGCCAGTGCAATATATATATATATATATATATATATATATATATATATATATATATATGTATGTATGTATGTATTTTTCCCGTCTGACTTCATTCGTCCATATCTCCTTCATCCGATATCCTTTCTACGCAAACATGGACTCTATCTCGACCAGAATTCTGAGACGAACACGATGGCGCAACCAATTTCCCTTAATTCTCACGTCTAAGATTAATTATTCTTGAGTTTAGTTAATTCGATTATTCAAAAATCTGGGTTGTTACATTCTCCACTACTTAAAGGATTTCGTCCTCGAAATCTTTAAGTCAAGAAGAACGTATCCTACCATCCAATCATCCATATACTCAACCATCAACCACTAGCAATCATGGTCCTTAAAAGATTTCTAATGCTTTCCACGTACATATGCACAGTGTGTGCATATGTCCGTATACTAATGCAAAATTAGGCGGTCTACTAATTCAGTTGACCTCCTTAATGCAAATAATGATAGTTCCATGCGTCCATTATGTATGCGAAAGAATCCTATTGATGCATATTATTTCTACATGTATGCACAACCATTCACCAAAATGCAGCATCCATATGATAACACGACCATTATACATCCATTAACTTAAATATGTATACACATTTATATGTAATATGCAGTATGAAGTGACTGAGCCGATCTAGTGCCTAAGGTGTGTGTATATGCATCCACGAGCAACCACTAGCAAACACTTTCATCCACATGCATCCATCATACATAACATGTCTCAAACACATGTTTCAACCATGGGACTACCCTATCTAAAGGTCAAAGATACTAGCGAGAGGACATACTAAAGATAAAACAAGTACAAGCTAAGCGATAAAGGAGAAATTAAAAGACATACCCTCGAAAAGAAAAGGGTACAATGAACGCATCTTCTCTTCCGTCTCCCAAGTAGCGTTGCTCTTATCATCTCCCCATTGCACTTTGACTATCTTGACCTCTCGATTCCTCAACTTCTTAATCTCTGACCCAAGAATGCACGTAGGAGCTCGACGAATCGTTGCATCATGCTCTATCTCCACCTCTCTAAGCAAGCTCGGCTCAACCACTTCCGCGGTCTCGTGCAAGCACTTCCTCAAATGTGATACATGGAATACATCGTGTACACCGTTAAGTCTCTTGGGCAACTCCACTCTATACGCCATCTGTCCAATTCTCTCCTTAATAGGAAATGGCCCTACGAACCTTGGTGCTAACTTCCCACCGAACCCAAAGCGAACAATATTCCGTAATGGAGACACCTTGACAAAGACCATGTCCCCAATATCAAACTCAAGATCTGTCCTCCTTTTGTCTGCATAAGATTTCTGCCTATCTTGCGCCGTCTTCATCCTCCTTCGAATCAAATCAATCTTTTCCGAAGTCTCTCTAATCATATCGGGTCCAAGCAAGATCTTATCTGTAGATTCCCACCAACATGTAGGCGAATGACACGGTCTTCCATAAAGAGCCTTGAACGGTGCCATGCCAATGATAGACTGAAAGCAATTATTATATGCGAACTCCACCAACGGAAGATATTCCTCCCATGTACCCCCGAAGTCTAGGACACACAACCTCAATAGGTCCTCTAGAATACGATTCACCCTCTCGGTCTGTCCATCCGTATGAGGATGATATGCGGTGCTCAAATATAACTAAGTCCCTACCACCTCTTGCAAGCTCTCCCAAAACTCGCTAGTGATTGCGATCGCTCACTATGCTAGAAGGAACACTGTGTAAACGAACTATCTCTCGAATGTATACGGAATCTAACCATGGAGCAGTCCTCTTACTCTTCACGGGAATGAAATGGGCGCTCTTAGTAAGTCTGTCTACCATGACCCAAATCCCCGTATTACCCTTCCTCGATCTCAGTAACCCATCAATAAAGTCCATCGAGACACTTTCCCACTTCCATTGTGGGACGTCCAATGGGTGAAGCAACCCACCGGGCTCCTTTTGCTCAGCTTTTACTTGTTGGCACACCAAGCATCCAGCGACAAACTCGGCCACATCCCTCTTCATGCCGGCCCAAAAGTAAACTCGTCTCATGTCCATGTACATCTTGTCCCCGACGGGATGGATGGTCATCTTCGAACGATGTGCATCATCAAGAATTGTCTTCTTCAAATTCTCGTCCCGTGGTACACAAAGTCTACCGTCCCTACGTAACCAACCCTTTTCATCTAGGGTATACCTACTGAGATGGCTCGATGACTCCCCCCTTTTGAGCTTCTCTACTAACTCAACCAACTATGGGTCATCTCGCTGTGCCTCGCCAATCCGTCCCAAAAGCGTAGGTCTGACCTCTAAGGATGCTAGCAAACCGGGTATAAAGTCAACGGAAGGTCTAAAGTCAAACGTAGGGATGAACCCTAAGCTTTGCCGCTCAACGAACAACGGACTCAAGGACAACCTTTTCCGACTTAAGGCGTCTGCCACAACGTTACCCTTGCCAGGGGTACATGCTATCTCAAAATCATAGGACGCTAAGAATTCCATCCACCTTTGCTGCCTTAAGTTCAAGTCCTTCTAAGAGAATAAGTATTTTAGCGATTTGTGGTCAGTGAACAATTCGAATTTCTCGCCAAGAAGATAATGACGCCAAGACTTAAGCGCGAAAACAATAGCGGTCAACTCTAGGTCATGTATAGGGTAATTTTCTCATGCACTCTCAACTTCCTTCCTCCATAGGCTATTACGCTTCCCTCTGGCATTAAGATTGCGCCTTGTCCTATCCCACAAGCATCAGTATAAACGGTAAATGGCTTACTCCCATCTGGCAACAATAAGACTGGGGTTGTGGTCAAAGCTCTCTTTAAACGTTGGAACGCATCATCACAATCTACGTCCCACGTGAAAACTAAGTTCTTCTTCGTCAAGCGTGTTAATAGGGCTGATATTTTTGCGAAGTCTTTGATAAAATTCCTATAGTAGCCAGCCAACCCTAATAAACTCCTCACCTCGGTAGCATTTTTAGGGGCTTTACAATTTGGATGGCCACTACCTTTGCGAGATCAACAGCTATCCCTACTTTGGAAACCACGTGCCCTAAGAATCGCACTTCCTTCCTCTAAAAGTGACATTTAGAAAATTTAGCTTTAAGGCTATGCGCTCGAAGGGTCTCCAACACTTCCCTAAGATGTAAGGCATGCCCTTCCTCGCTATTAGAAAAGATCAAGATGTCATCCACAAAGACTACCACGAATTTATTAGGTACTCCCTAAACACCCTACTCATCAGGTCAACAAAGTATGCGGGGGCGTTTGTCAAACCGAAGGGCATCACAAGCCATTTGAAGAAGCCGTCCGGAGTCCTAAAGGAAGTCTTGTCTATGCTATCCTCAGCCACTCTCAACTGATGGAAACCCGTGGCTAAGTCCAACTGCGAAAACACTGAGGTGCCAACTAACTGATCGAAGAGATCGTCAATCCTCGGCAGTGAGTGCTTATTCTTCTTAGTAAGCTTATTAAGTTCTCTATAGTCCACACAAAGTCTAAGGGACCCATCCTCCTTCTTGGAAAATACTACTGGAGCACCCCCACTTCGATATACTACGTCTTGTGAACCCCTTCTCAAGCAATTCTTTCACTTGCTTACTGAGTTCTCTTCTCTCTCTTGGAGCCATATGGCGCACTGGCAATGCAACTGGCTTTGCATTATCTACAAGATATATTCGAAAGTCTATCTCACTTTTTGGGGGTAAACCCCTCACCTCATTGAAGACATCAACATATTCACGAACTATACGAACGGAATGTAAATCATCATTGGATGCGTCAAGGGATTCTAGGTAGCTAAGCATTACTGGACCTCTAGGGTCACAAGAAATATCAAGGGTTTTCCCACAACGAGTCAACAATCTAACTACCCTTCTTTCACAATCTAGGATGGCCTCGTATCTAGTTAGCCAATCCATACCTAGAATCAAGCCATAGCCTATGAAGCCAAGAACAAAAGCGTTGAATTCAAACCCAACGCCCAAGATAAACACTCTCAAATCCCGACAGATCATAGAAAGATGAGCCGAACCACCAATAGGATTTGAGACTACAAAGGGATCTGTAACTAGACAAGTATTTAGGTGCAGTGTTTCAACTAATGATGTAGAGATAAATGAATGTGATGTGCCAGAATCGAATAAAGTACGGACAGTATGATCAAACAGAAAAACTAAACTTCCAACGGAAATTGCTCTACCTTGTTCTTGCTGCGGTGGGACCATGAGAGCCTGAACTTGCCCCCTTGCCTGCCCTGGTTCCATAAGAGCCGGCACCTGTCCTCCCGAGGTAGACCCTGCCCTCTGCCCTTTCCTTGGGCAGTCCTTAATCATATGTCCCGCTTCGCCACAGTGGAAACAACCAGTCTTCTTTTTCTTCCTACAATCTTTGCTTAGATGGCCTGGCGTCCGACAGTTAAAGCATCTCTTCTTTCCCTTACCATTGTTGCCTTTACCACCTTTTTTGTTCTGTTGTAGCTGTTGCGATTTCTTTTGATCCCCTTTCTTCTCGGGTGCCTTACTAGCATTGGCGCCCTTCTCCTCTTCATGCATAAGCGCCATGTCAACTAGTCTCTCAAAGGTAGCCCCCATAGGGATGTGGGTCATAGCTAACCCATGAAGCGACTCGTTCAAACCCTTAACTAATCTCAGGGCCTTCTTTTCTGGTGTATTCACCAAGTCCAAGCCAAATCTCACCAACTGATTGAATTTGTTGACGTATTCTTTTACTAATAGATTCCCCTGCTTCAGTGCTAGAAACCTTTCCATGTATAGATTCTCTTCAGCCCGTGAGAGAAACTTCGCCTCAAACCTCCACCTAAAATCTGGCCATGTATCAACTGGACGTTCTCCATTAGTGACCTCCCACCAAAACGAGGCCTCATCCTTCATTAGCCAGGCAGCTAACTGGACCTTTCTTCCATCTTCCACTTCAAAGATCCCAAATAATTCTTCCACCTCCTTTAGCTAGTTTCGAGCTTCAACAAATGTCTGTGTCCCGTGAAAAGGTTTTCCACCCATTGCCCGAAAGTCCTTACATATCTTTGCCAAAGTATCGACGCGAGGAGGAGGAGGAGGGGGATGGGGAGGAGGAGCATTTCCTGGACCTGCAGTGGTGGCCCTAGTCTCCAATACCTCCTAAACCATCCTGGTATCGTTATCCCCTCGGGTATCTCGGGGATTCCAGACATGCTGAAACGAAAAAAGAAAGATTCAATACAAAAGAACCAAAGGAAAGATATATGGCTCTTGGAGTTATGCTTTCTAAAATAAGCTTTTCTCCTGAAAATACTTTCCTTAAAACAAACTTTTGAAAGTACTTCTTTATAAAAGTGTTTTTGAAAAACAGTTTTTCAAAATTCATATCTGTTCTGGTAACCTTCGGCTCTGATACCTCGTGTAACACCCCACGTCCATTAATGTCACTCACAAAGGCAATGCATTAACTTCTATGGAGCATTTAAGTGAGTATAGAACAGAAACTTAACAACAAGACATATATAAATAGTACTTAAAAATTTAAAACTTTATTCATTGCAGCGGTAAACACATATGTTTGATTATATCATCAAAAACCAGAGTCAAAGTACATAATATCCATCTTGGCTAAATCAAAGTACATAAATTGAAAGACATAACCTCAACACAAAATAGCCATAAATAAGATAGGCTGAACTTTTACTTCAGCGATCCAAGAAACTTCTAAAAGCAAGAGATACAGCTGTCCAAAATCAAGCTCCACTGGTGCTAGTTCCACCTTGAGCACCTGGGGGGAAGGAAGAAAAGAGGAGGAAACAAAGGGGGTCAAACATAAAGTCTGGCGACTGCGATAACTTTAACAATATAATTACCAAAATAACTAGGCTAAGGTATAAGTTGGAAAATAAGGAAATGAGTGTGAACAATTGGGTATGACAGAGTAAACAAGGAAATAAGATGAACAAAGATAACGTTAAAGCGCACCTAAACCACTATAAGATAATTACTATACTGCACCACCACTAGTCACCCAAAGGTTGATCCCACCTACAGAGCTTAATAATGATAATGGTAGTTTCGTGCACCCCTAGTTGCCTTCATAGGTGTCGCCTGCCCCTATCTCCATTAGGTGTACCCACTACTCCCGTGCGATCGGCTCCCTAACTCGTAGATACCCGTGCTGGCCCCACAGTGGGGTGTATCATTCCCCAAAGTGGCAACCCAATACCACAAATAATGCACGACTTATACCTACACGATGCAACAACGTCTTACATATTAGCCCGGGGCCACACATGCACATGAACCCGTTGGACTTGCGTTGCCACCACTAACCTGTTTTGGCCTCTTACAGTCAAGCCCAGTATGTGTGTCCCTTCCTCGACTTGGGTCAAGCCCACAAAGATACGTATGGGTTACTAGTTGAAACGGGCCCCCATTACTTGACACAAGCTATCCACCTAAGCTTGGTCCCCTCTAGTACATCTCACTTAACCCTCTTCTTATTCATGTTCACTTACATATTTCAATTTTGGTTAAGTGTTTCTAATCGTATTTCCAATGCCACCCAAGGCACCCACTAAATTCCACATGCCACCCAAGGCACCCACTTAACCCCCTCATGTCCTACTACATGTTTATCTGGTTAAGTGTGTAGCAACCCTGAATTTTGGGGCAAATTTAAAAATTTTATTTTAAGTTATTTTAATGGGTTTTGATATGTAAAATAATAATATTGATTAAAAATTGATTTAAATCGAAGTTAAGATGAATAATTTAATTTTGATTATAAAAGGAGTTAGAAATAGCGCGATTGTTTGAAAAGTCAAACTTGAACTTTGACTGACCGTACAGGATGCAAAATTTAACGGGTTTTAGTGAAACCAAAAATATTAGAATCTATTTAAAAATATCTTTCTAACGAATCTGAAAAATTGAAATTTTAAAACGGGAATCAAAAGTTATGCCCAGTTTAAAATTTAGGAAGGTCGCTATGAAATTTATATATAATATATAAAGGTCAAAATGCTACTTTTTGCATACGAAGGAATTTGGACTCGAAACCACTTCTATTGAGTTCAGAATGACGTTTCTGCATTTAAAAAGTATAAACACTTATATATTTCAAGTTTCGGAAATTATTTGTTTGAAAATGTATTTTTAATATAAAATATTGGCCTTAAAAATAGCCATTTTTCAAACGACCTCTATTTTCGATGAAACCACTTTTGTTGGAACTGGAATGTCAAATTATTGCTAGGTTTCAATTTTCATAATTTTTTGAATTAATATGTGAGCGTGGCAAAAGAAAACGTGTTTTGGGCCATTTTAGTTAAATTTAATCGACTTGAAAATGGCCATTTTTCAAACGGACTCAGAATTCAACGAGATTAGTCTTGTTAGGACCGTATCGTCAAAACAAAGCTAGAAATAATTTTTCTGTAATTTTTAGAGGTCGTATTTGGCCCCGATGAATTTAAATGTAAGACTGAAATAATTAATTAAATGATTTAAATCTTAAATTAAAGAAAAACATATCGTAACAGCCGAACTGGGCTACAAAACATATTCCATTGTGTCTGGCACGGGGGTTATTAGCTATGGGCGACACTCGTTGGGTCTCGTTTGGAGTTCGTATGGATAAGCATGAATTTTTGAAATAAATGAATTAAATAAAAAAGGGAAAATACACTGTATAAATACACCATACATCTCGAAACCCAAGTATACTATATACCAGCTGCCACTTTAAGATTTCCATGGATAGAAGCTCCAAAATAAAACACCTAATTTCTCTCAATTAAAAGCGAATTAGTTCATAAATCCAAGGCGAAGATCGAAGAGCTCTGTAACAACCCGTATTTTTATAACATGTTAAACTCATAAATCAAGGCAGAATTAAATTTTAAAATAAGAATCAGGGGAAACGGGTTGCGTTCGTTTCGGAATTCTACATGAAATTGAGTCCGAGTTTTCGAAAATCGGAGTTCGTATGACCAAGTTATGACCCTCAGAAGTTTCAGGAATTTAAATAAAATAAAACAGCTCGAAAATAAAGCCATAAATTCGAAATTCAAACCCAGAGAAGGCTGGCGGGAAAATTCCCGCCCATATACCCAGGTCGACTGGGGAGTCGAACCCCCCCCCCCAACTAGGTCGACTGGGGTGTCGACCACCCCATGACCAGGTCGACTGGGGAGTCGACCTGGGGGTCGACCTGCCTCCCGAACCCACTTTTTGAACCAGATACATTCTGATGTATTTAGACTCGTTTCATGACCAAATTCATCTGCCTAATCTTATTTAAATAGCCTCCTAGCCTCATTCTCTTTACAACATTCTTCTCTAACCTTATGCTGCTTAAACTCTTGATGATCATGGCTTCTTCTTCTTCCTCTAAATTAAGATAAATTAAATTAAAACGTGAAGATTATTTCTTGAAGACTAAGTCTAGGAATTGGGGATTCTCTTCTATAATCAAGATTCAACAATTCAACGACAAATTTCCAGACTTGACTTCTACAGCTTCCTTAGACCACGATCTGTAAGTTCAAGTTACTTTCAGATAAAAACTGTAAACTTAATATCCATGTTGTAAATTGGAATTGGATCTATGTATGATAACTGATTCATATCTATTCTTGTTCATCCTGGATCTTGACTTTCGTGAATTTTGCTTTGGGCCTATTCATGTTGTGAATCAAACTCTTTCATGACTATAACCTTGACATGCCTATGACGTTGAAACTATTGTTAATGGCCTAAGACTATGCCTGTGCCTATGACTGTGAACATAAGACTATGCCTGTGCCTATGACAGTAAACATAAGACTATGCCTATGCCTATGACGGTGAACGTAAGACTGTTGCCTATGACTATAACAAGGACAATTGTGGCTAATCACCTATGACTCTTGACTATGAGAATTATTACCTATGATTATGAACCTAAGGCCATTATCTATGACCATGACTTTGAAACTATTACTGTTAATTGCCTATGACTATTGCCTAGAACTATTTTGGATAATTAACCATGACTATTGTGATTAATCTCTTAGGGTTCTTAATTATGAGATTTCTACCTATGACCATGACTACAGCTATTGGGGTTAATTACCTGAGACTATTATAGTTGATTGAAACCCATGTTGTATATCGAATTTGCAGTTTATTGGATCTCATACCTAGGTTGTGACTTGCTTAGTTTATTCGCTACCATGTACACCGAAACCATTGGATCCATTATCCTTGTATTTGGCTTGCTTTCGCATGCCTATTCTTTTATGTCAACTTTTATCATGACTATCGCCTTATCCTGCTAGATTTGAAATCCTATATGACAGTGATGTTGTAACCAATTATCTCAAGTTATATCATGCTTGTCTTGTAACCCTTTTTATCGCTTTATGCTCGTCCCTTTGGCCTATCATAGTTTTGATGTTATTCCCTTCATTTTGAGTTTTGGATTTATTTGTAGTATGGATCGATGCACATATACGTGCGATGGGAATACGATTTGGGTAGATTAGGAAAAACATGAATTGGTTATGAACATGAATTATGAACTTGATAATAGGCAAGACTTGAAAAAATGAACATTGTTATAACTTGAATCTGGATGTGGACATGAAACTTATCCTTGAAACTTGACACGAACTTGAGATGAATCTTGAACATGGACATGACACTAGAATGAACTTGAAAATGGCCAACTCGAGGTTGGGTTGAGTTTGCAGTGTAATTCTACCCGGAACCGCCCGGCAAATCCAGTTACTGCAAACAATAGGATCCAATATGGGTAGTTAGTCATATCGCACTTGAAAACCCGAGGTCAGACTGAGTTGTGGTGTAATTCTGCCCGGAACCGCCTGGCATATCCAGTGACCACAACAACAGGTCTGATGTGAGAGGTTGGGTGCATTAATGAATTAATGCCGCATGATAGGGTTAAATCATGAACCACTTGAATATACTTAACCAATTTGACACGATGATTTGATTGGGTTAAGTCATGAATCGCTTGAATATACTTAACCAATTTGACAAGATGATTTGATAGGGTTAAGTCATGAACCGCTTGAATATACTTAACAAATTTGACACGATGATTTGATATGGTTAAGTCATGAACCGCTTGAATATACTTAACCAATTTGACACGATGATTTGATAGGGTTAAGTCATGAACCGCTTGAATATACTTAACCAATTTGACACGATTATTTGATAGGGTTAAGTCATACTTAACCAACTTGACACATGATTTGTAGGCGAGTTAAGTCACGAACTTGAATGACAACACTTAACCAAATTGACATGCTAGAATGATGGGGTTAAGTCTCGAATCTAAATGACAACACTTAACCTGCTGGACGGAAACCCTAGTTACGCGGTCCTTTTCAGCAGTAACCCACTAGATGTATCATGGTACCCTGGAACTAAGCAGGGTGGGGCACGATTACTGGGCTGATTGTAAGTGACCAGAACGACGGCTGAGTTGGTATGCCAATGTAGGTTCAGGCGGACTATGGTCGTGCACGTAGTCCGGAGTTGAACAAGCAGGCATTGGGCACCTATAGGTTTACACTGTGCGTGCTTGATTCGTGTCGGTGGTTGGCACCCTAGGGCTTGATACACCCTATGGTGGACCTAGCATAGGTGACTACATTTTGTGATTGGGTCGTATGACATAGACACATGAACGAGCTAGGACTTGTAGGGAGCCGATCGATTAATAGATCGTTACATGGAAAAAGGGTATTGTTCGTTAGGTAGCATAATCCCTAGTGGTCCTAGGTGGAATAAACCCTAATCGAATCTAGAAAACATTCAATAGGTAGCATAATCCCTACTGGTCCTAAGTGGCATAAATCCTAGTTGAACACGCGATAGTTCATGATAAGGAAACCTAGCAAGAACAAGGGTGGCAGTCCAAACGATTTCAAGAATGGTGGCACTACGTTGGAGTAGTATAGAAATACGTGATGAAACCCGTACGATATACGGCAAGGGACTGTACATATACATGGAAAGGATGATACGGGTTGGGGTACTAGTACAGTTGGTGCAGAGAATGTTAAACATGCGATGCTATGCGTAGTTTATCTGGTTAGCCTAGTTTATCTTGTTACCATAGTTTATCTGGTTAGCATAGTTTATCTTGTTATCTTAGTTTAACTTGCTTATCTTTTCATCATCCTTATGTTAACTTTCAGTTTATACATGTCATGTTATCTTTACTTCTTTCTATGCTGAAAGTCACTAGGACTTACCAGTCTTTACGACTGACCCGTTTTCTTTCGCCTCTTTTTCTTCCGTTCCCCCCCCCCCCCCCCCAAGGTTCTCAGGGAGGAAAACGCTACTACTCAGTTTGGACTTCTTTCTACTTCAAGATCATCATATATGGCTTGGACCTTTCTTGGCTATGGTTGCTTTACTGTTTTACTTGGTGAATGATTTATGACTATGCTTCTTTACTATTGCAAGACAAATTTCGACGTAATGGATTTAATGACATTTTGATGTAAAAAGGCTTTAGACCCTTTCTAGATTTTAAAGCAATGAAATTTGGTTCTTCTTCCGCTGTTTTATATGTTCTGTCTTGTAATTATTCTGTGTATGCTTACCTAGATAATGCTCCACCAAAGCTAGTGCATTCCCTTTGTGAGTGACCTTAGTGGAGGTGGGGTGTTACAAGCTCGAAGAGAGCTACAAGATCAATGGTTGTGATCATCTGAAGAGGTGTCAATCGGTTGGAATTGGGAGCTAAAGCTGCCGCGTTTGGAGAAGTTTTCGGGGGTCCACAGGGCTGCGAGTTCGCCAGGGTTCGCTTAGGTGGAAGTTGGCTCTAAGGCGGTCGGAGGGGCAGGTTCTGATGATGCTCTAGCGGCCTCAGTAATCGTGCGTTCTGGTGTTTTTCTCTGGAGCAAACGGGTTCGGCATACAGTAATGAACGAAGGAGGAAGATGCATTAACAAAGTAATTAGGGTGAATAATTAATTAATTAATTCAGTTAATTATATATTTAAATGTATAAATGTTTAAACAATGATAACATTTGCAAACAGAGACGGAATTCAACGAAACGAAATGCACTGCGCTCGTGACAGAAAACTCTACGACATAGAGCTGACTACATCTGAAAAAGAGCATCTTGGAAATTCAGGAAATTCCAGATCTGAATGATTCGGTGAGATTTCTTACTTTTAAATAATTAAATAATTTAATTATTTCTCTCGATCGTTTGAATCACTGTATGTACGTAAATAATATAGATCTGCAATGTGGTAATTTTAGAATTCATTTATTGTTTGTGTTGTGATGTGAATTGGATTGGAATTTTGTACACTTGATTGTGTTTGCAATAACGATGAATTGTAATTGTGATGAAATCATTTAGTAGTGTTAACAAAAATTGTTCAAGTTCTAAAATGTAAAACATGTTTACATTAAAGACTACATTTTACCGTGATGAATGGAATACTAGAAATTTGTTTATGTTTCAAAATGAAACATGATTACATTAAAAACCAAAATTTTAATGTAATGAATGGATTGACAAAAATAGTTCATGTTTAAAAAATGAATGAAATAGAAATATTACATCTTTATGTGAAAAATGAATGTAACAAAAGATTACCTTTTTCATGTGATAAGAGGATGAGAGACAAGTTACATTTTGTTTAATGTAATAGGTAAAAAGAGGAAAAGTTACATTTTATTTAATGTAATAGATAAAAAGAGAAAAGTTTACATCTTTTATTTAATGTAATAGAAAAAGAAAAAAATTACATTTGTATGTAATTTAATCAAAAAAAAAATGGAAAATTACATTTTTATAATGTAATATAAAGATAGGAAGAGTTACATTTTTATAATGTAATAAAAGAAGTTAAAAAAGAGTTACATTCTTTATAATGTAATAAAAGAGAATAAAGAAAAGAATACATTTCTTTTTATATAAAGAAAAGAATACATTTTTATGCAAGTCACGAAACGAGGAAGATGATCATATTTTTATATAAAAATATGCTAACATTAAAAATCTCAATTTTTAATGTGAAGTTAGAATATAGAAAAATGATTATAACGTTAAGGCGAAAGTATGATTACATTAAAAATTCTCATTTTCAATGTAAAGTAGAAAAGTAGAAAATGATCATATTTTGAAAAGAAGTATAGGTTGTCATTGGAAATCCCAATTTCAATGTAAATGTAAAATATATAAAAATATGATATGAGAATAAAAACACCGTTTTGTTAACAAATATGATATGAGAATAAAAACACCGTTTGTTAGCAAATATGATATTAGATTAAAATACTGTTTTGTTAGAAAACATGTTATGTGAATTAAGATATTGTTTTGTTAGAAAACATGTTATGTGGATTAAAATACCATTTTATTAGAAAAGTCATGTTAATGAAAAATATCACAATTGTTAGAAATATTATGTTAGTATAATAATAGCACATATACTAGAAATGTTATGATAAGATTCAAATTATCATTTTTGATAGGAAATGATAATTTGGGTTAAAAATATCATTTAGTTATAAAATGATGAATTATATTAAAAACACATTTTCAATGTAATATTTGAAACATAGAACAGAAATTAACATTTTTGTTCATTAAAATAGATTGAGCAAAAATACACATTCTTGTTCATTAGAAAGAAATTAATATTTTGTTCGTTAAAATGGATTGGACAAAAATATATATATTTGTTCATTAGAAACAAAAATAAACATTTTTGTCAAGGGAATAGAATTGAGACAAAATTCACATTTTTGTCTAAATAAAAGAGTTGAAACAAAAATGTACATTTTGTCAAATGAGGTAGTTGAAAACAAACAATTACATTTTTGTTAGAAGAGATTTGAATTAAAGGAAAAATTACATTTTGTTAAACCAGAATTGTCAACAAAAATGAATGCATCACTTTTAGGCATTCTGTTGAGATGGAATTTGTATGTTAATTAAAGAATTATGCTTACCGTCATAATACACATTAGAATTTGTGTATAAATAAAAAGGACATTTTTATTGTCAATACATATTAGAATTTTGTGTTTGAAATGAAAACACATTAGAATCATGTGGCGAATTCAGGCAAAGAAAAACATGATTATAATAGGTACATTTAAAACATGATTGTAATAAGTATATTTATGTTTACATTTTAGTCGCAAGTAGAAACATGGAGATATAAAGTACACCTTTATTTCCAAGCTAGTTGCAAATAAAAACATGAAGATAAAAGTGCATTTTTATTTGCAATATAGTTGTAAATAAAAATATGATTATAAAAGTTGACATTTTTGTTTATATTTTAGATATAAATAAAAACATGAATTGAAAAAGGATTTTTTTGTTTATATTTTAGATATAAATAAAAACATTAATTGAAAAAGGATATTTTTGTTTTTATTTTAGATATAAATAAAAACATGAAAATAAAAAGTACATTTTTATTCACCTTTTAGATGTGAATAAAAAAAACACGAATATGAAAAGTACATTTTTATTTACATTGTAGATGTGAATAAAAATATGAATAGGAAAAGTGCATTTTTATTTACATTTTAGACGTAAATAAAAACATAGAAATAAAAAGTGCATTTTTATTTAACATTTTAGATGTAAGTAAAAAAACATATAAATAAAGTGACATTTTAGATGTAACCAAAAAGATAGAATTTAAAAGAAGCATTTTTATTATCAAAATAGAGACAATAAAAAAGATCAGAATTAAAAAGTACATTTTTATTTACATTTTTGATGTAAATAAAAGAAGAGATTTAAAGGCGACATTTTTATTGATATTTTTTATTTAATAAAAAGATTAGAATTAAAAAGAGTATCTTTATAGTCGTTCTAGGGACAATAAAAAGAGTAGAGATAAAAAGTGACATTTTTATCGTCATTTTAGATGCAATAAAAAGAATTGATCTTAGTTGTTGAAATTGCAAAACGATGTATATATATATATATATATGTTTATATATATATATATATATATATATATATATATAAATTAAAAGTAAATGAATCGCGCGCGGTATTTCGCGATTCGACAATCGTAACTTTAAATAGTTATACCGAAATATCCGACAGTCGGATTTTACCAAAACTGAAACCGTTAGGTTCGCCTTGGGAAGACCTTTCCAACGATATGAATTGTGTTAAATTCCAACAGTTAGATTTAGAGAAACTTGTAAAAAAAAAATTGTATGAAAACAGCGCAAAGGTCGCCTATTGACATGAAGTGTTGTTAAATAAAATTCAATTATTTTTATATAAATAAAAAAATAGAGATTAATCGTTATAAATTAATATTAATGATAAGAAATGATTTTAAATTATATATATACGAGGATCATTTGAAAATTCCTAGTTCAATCTCATTTCAAATGACTATTCGTCGATCTAAGTCGAAGAGTTGAAGAAGGTGATTGAAGATCGACGATGTAACAACCCGCAAAATCAGAACCAATTTAAAAATTTTATTTTAGAAAATTTTAATGAATTTTGACAATATAAAATAATTTATTTAAATAATAATGATCACAAATTTGATTTAAATCAAAGTTAGAATGAATGATTTAATTTTAATTAACAAAAGAGTTAGAAATAGCGCGATAGTTTGAAAAGTCAAACTTGAACTTTGACTGACCGTACAAGATGCAAATTTTAACGGATTTTAGTGAAACCAAAAATATTAGAATCTATTTAAAAATATCTTTCTAACGAATCTGAAAAATCGAAATTTCATAACGGAAATCAAAAGTTATGGCCAATTCAATTTTTAGAAAGGTCGTTGTAGAATATATAGGGCCCGAAAGGCTACTTTTCACATATATAGGAATTTCAACTCGAAACCACTTCCATTGAGTTCGGAATGACGTTTCTGCATTGAAAAACAGTAAACACTTATATATTTTGAGTTTCGAAAATTATTTGTTTAAAAATGTATTTTTAATATTAAATATATTGGCCTTAAAAATAGTCATTTTTCAAACGACCTCCGTTTTCGACGAAACCACTTTTGTTGGAACCGGAATGTCAAATTATTGCTAGGTTTTAATTTTCAAAAGTTTTCGAATTAATATGTGAGCGTAGCGAAATAAAATGTGTTTTGACTATTTACAGTTAAATTTAAACGCCTTAAAAATAGCCATTTTTCAAACAGTCTCAGAATTCGACGAAAATAATTTTGTTGGATTCGTATCGTCATAAGAAAGCTAAAAATATTTTTTTTAGAATTTTCTGAGGTCGTATGTGGCCCCGGCATATTTAAATGTACGGTAGGAATTAAATAATTAATTTAATATTGTATTTTCAATTAAAACCGAAAATAAAACGTGTAGACATCAGAATTGGACATTGGGACATAGCCCATCGCGTTCAGAAGGCCTTAAAACGTTAAGATCGACAGTAAGCAGACCCAAATCCGAGAAAGTTCAAAAATCCACTTTATTTCACGAAATTCGGAATTTAATATTAAAATAATATAAAAATCCGAAAACCCTAACCCTAATACTGTTCATGGCAGCCGCCGCCCAGAAAATTGATGGCCAGAATTGCTCCAACTTCAAACGCTAATATCTCTCAATCCGTTCGTCGAAAATTTACGTATGACCTACCAAATCGAAGAGAATTCAGAGACCTTTCAATCTATACGGTTAAGATCGGATTTTGGTGCACGGATTTCGCGAATTTTGACCGAGAAGGGGCTGCGTTTTTGGGTGTTTTCTGGGCAAGATAGGGGACCGGAATTCGAGGGGTTCAGGCCGTGGGTGTGTCTCGAGATGGTCTTCGCGGTGGTGGTGTTGGATCGGCGAACGGGGGCTTCGTTGGTGGTGCGTGCAGAAAAGGGAGGGAGCGGCTATGGGTTACGGCGATGAAGGTAGCGACGTGTTGGAAGAGAAAGGTCCGAACATATTTTAATATTATTTTATTATTTAATTATTTAATTCGTCCGATCTTTAAAAATTCATAACTCTCTCATACGAGGTCCGTTTGACAAACCGTAAATTGCGTTGGAATCACAAAATTAAGAGCTTCGCGATGGCGCAGACCACACCTGATTCTGAGACAGTTGATTTTCAGCCAAAATTTGAGGTGAGAGTTCAAAATTCTATTATTTAATTAATTATTAATTTATTTTCCCACATGAAAATAATTGTATGATGATGATGATTTAGTTCTGAAATGTTTTGTGTATATGAATTATCGATTGTTGCTTGTGGTGTGCTTATTGTTCATGTTATGCTTGAATCCGTCTTTAAATTGTATATGTTATTGAGTTTAAATTGCAGTTGGAAAATTAAATCTAAATTTAGATTTAAAACATATTTTATTCAGATCTAGACGTTCTAATTTATTTTATTATAATGTCCTTTTCATTTTTCTGAAATGAACAAAGAAATGGAACGACAAATAAAACTTTATTTTTATTTGTTGATGTTACAATGAAATTTGAACGACAAATGGAATATTATTTTTATTTGTTTGTTTACAACAGACTATGAACAACGAATAAAATATATTTCTTTTTGTACGCCTTAAAGGTTAACTAACAAAGTTCTCATTTTTGGTTGCATAAAAAGAAAGCAAAAACTCTTAATTTTGTTGCATTAAAAGTTAACAAACAAAAATTCATATTTTTGTCGTTGAGTAAAATGAAACAAGAACTCATATTTTTGTCATTGAATAAAGATGAAACAAAAATCCATACTTTTGTCATTGGAAAAAAAAAGAAAAAGAAAATAAAAAAAAAGGGAAATTTTCCTTTTATTTGAACTGATGTGAAATATCAACTCAATATTGAAAAAAAAAGGATTGTGTTTTGTTTGCATTTCTCAAACAGAAATGTACGAAGGAATAAAAAGATTGTATTTTGTTTGCATCCCTTGATGCGGACAAAATGACAAAATATAGATTTACATTTAAAATAAAAAGAATTATATTTTTCTTGCATTTCTCAATGCAACAAAATGTTTAAATAAAAAGAGAATTATATTTTGTTTGCATCCCTTGACGCGAACAAAGTATTGAAATAAAGATTTACATTAAAATTTATATTTTTATTTGTGTTTTCAAGACACAAATGAACTTGAAACTTACTTTTTATTTTTATTGTATTTATTTACATTTCATAATGTAAATATCACTTGAGAATAAAACTTACCTTTTTATTTATATTTTATAATGTAAATATGACCTGAAAACTAAAACTTGTTTATTTATTTGCATATTATAATGCAAATGAGACTTGAAAACAAAACTTACATTTTTGTTAACATTTCATGATGTGAATATAACTTGATGATAAAGCTATTTTTATTATTTGCATACTATAATGAAAATAAAACTTGAAAATAAAATTTACATTTTTATTTGCACTTTATAATACGAATATAACATTGAAAATAAAACTTACCTTTTCATTTGCATTTTATGATGCAAATACAACATAAGGATAGAACCTACTTTTTATATGCAATTTACAATGTAAAATAAAAAGTACATTTTTATATGTAATTAGAAAGGGGATTTGCGATAAAAAAATAAACTTACATTTTTATATGTAATTTATGATGGGATATATAATTGTAAAATAAAGTTTACATTTCTATATGTAGTAAAAAAATTGAAAATTCGCATTGATATTAAAATAACACTTTTGTAAAGATATTGCATTAGAATAAACAGATAATTTTTGTCGCTTTTTCTTTTAGAATTAAAAACATATTTTGTCACCTTTTCTTTTTAACATAAAAAGGGTCATTTTGTCGCTTCTTCTTTTTAACATTAAAAGAACATTTTTATGTCATGTTTCTTTTTAGCATTACAAAAGAAGCATCTTTGTTGTTTTTCCTTTTAGTAATAAAAAGAACATTTTGCTTTCATTTCTTATGATAATATTTTATCGTCATTTTGAATGCGGTAAAAATAGAATTGTTAATGTTGAATATTTTATCGTCATTTTGAATGCGGTAAAAATTAGAATTGTTAATGTTGAATATTTTATCGTCATTTTGAATGCGGTAAAAATAGAATTGTTAATGTTGAATATTTTATCGTCATTTTGAATGCGGTAAAAATTAGAATTGTTAATGTTGAATATTTTATCGTCATTTTGAATGCGGTGAAAATAGAATGGTTAATGTTGTCATTTTTATCGACATTTTTGGTGCGATAAAAATAGATAATGTTAGTGATTCATTTTTATCGACATTTTTGGTGCGATAAAAATAGATAATGTTAGTGATTCATTTTTATCGACATTTTTGGTGCGATAAAAATAGACAATGTTAGTGATTCATTTTTATCGGCATTTTTGATGCGATAAAAATAGCAATGTTAATGTTACATTTTTATCATCATTTTAGATGCGATAAAAAGAATATATTTTTGTGTTACATTTTATTGTCTTTCTAGAGACAATAAGAAGAATAAAATTAAAGAATTACAATTTTATGTAAAATTGCTTTCATTGAAAAGAATAAATATAGAAGACGAGATTTTTGTTGTTAATAATAAACAATGAAAAAGGGAACATTTACATTTTGATGTAAATAAAAAAGAAAAAGAAAAATTACATTCAAAATGTAAGTTAGAATAAAAAGGACATTTTGTTAAGTAAAAAGTTAAATTACAATAAAGAGTATAGAAATAAAGATCACATTTTTATTGACCGTTTATAGGCAATAAAAGGAATATAAATAAAAGAGACATTTTTATCGTCGTGTTATATATTGTGTAGTACACTTCCATAGACAAGTTACCCGACTTGTGTATGTGATTGGGACGATAATTTTCACACATCGCCCAAGTGCACAAATTAGTTTATCATTTGCTTGATTGGTTGAAAACCCCACACGGGTGTTGGGATGAAGATTTACATACACTAATCCCAATATTTAGTTGTATGTTGATCGTTAGATCGACAGGCTGTGATGAGCGTTATTATTTAATTTTAACGCTTACACAGTGGAAATTACACTTTGGATGTAATGGATGACTTGATGATTATACTGTTATTGTCATATATATGATGTGTGTGAAATCCATATAATCCAAATTATATGGTAAATGGTTGAGTCGCATTTCTACTCAAGTGTTCTTTTAAATAAGACTATTTTTACATTAGAAATCCTTTTTATATAAAGTGCATATATTTTTCGTAATATATTTTTAATCAACTATATGTTAAAACAAGGAATATTTGTAAAAGATAAAGATATGTAAAATAAAGAATACTTCTCATTTAGAATCTTTTATATAAAGAATATTTTTATGATTATTTTAAAATATGTTTTTAAAAGATTACTAGCATTTGCAATCATATTTTGTGATATGAAATAAATTGAGATGTGAAGTGGATTTACCGTGGATGATGTTTTTAAACGACATCTATCCTTTAATCCAATTTGCATTGAATTTATTATTTGGAACTTATGAATCTATTTCATAGATTTAAAAAGACATTTTCTATAAATCAAGTTTTTCAACTAATATATTAAATAGGAATTAAGTGGAAATTCTATTGGTAATAATTGAGATGGGCTTCTGTAAAAGAAGACCGATATTATATATGGAATTTAAGAGGTTTTGCCGTTATTCCATTTATACTATTAGTCTGATACAGAAATTTATATCGATTATGTATTGATTGGATTTCTGTGGAATTCCATATTTTTAGAAATTGATTTATAGATTTTATTTTAAATATTTATCTTTGATAAAATTAATGAGAATCTTTTTAATTGAATATCTTATTAAAAAGAATATTCTGAGTTGAGATGTGACGAAATGTGTGATTTTCCAATATTTGTTTTTAATCCCAAATTACGCAAGTTATTTAGAAAGACCGGGTTTAACCCATTCTGAATAATCAACACGATGATCAAGAGTCGAAGACGAAGACGGTGATTGAAGACCGAAGGTTTTCACATCGTTGGGATGATGATGACTGGTATCTTGAATTGGGATTGGCCTTCCAAGGCAAGGTATTTGGTAATGATCGTCCAAACGCATTTGGAGATCGACGGACACGATGTTTCACTCAGACCCAGAGCGGACTTGTAAATGGATTGCGTGTCTGACATTGTATTCTTTTCTACTGTATTTGTTGAACGCTACTAATTATATATTTCTGTTTGGTGTTTAACACCCTTCTCTAAGACGTATGAGCTTGGAGGTTATATATATATTGGTAGATGATCAATGATATGGTAGAGTCTGACAATGTGGCATGCTAAGATGCAATTGATCAAGGCTTTGTTGAAAAGCAGGCCTTGTGGTTGATGATCAAAGCACAGTCTATTTAGGCATAGTTTTGTGTATATCGTGACTTCGCGAGCCTCACAGCCCGGTAGAGTCTAAAACGGGAGAAGGGAACGCAGGGAGTGCACACGTTTCTTTCTAGCTAGAGTGGTGCCAGGGACCTACCAGCGCTGGCATTTATTCATTGTGGTTGTTGGATTTTTCGAGGCCTCGGTTTATGCGGTCGCTACTGGCCGTAGTATAGGTCCAAAAGGACCGGGAAGCGTGTGTTCAGGAATTGCCAATCCACAAAAGTAAGTGTGGACCGGCCCTGCAGGATCCAAGGGTTGGACAGAGTACCAATCCTGGGGCATTGCTAGAGTGTCTCGAATCGGTAAGGATCTCCTCCCTAGCCTTGACTCAGATGGAAACCCAAATTTCCAATACGACATCATGCGGTTTTGATTGTATACCTATATATGGCGACATAGTGGGATGGGGCACTCATGCCGTCTAGGATTGATACATTACTTTGATGTATTTCAAATTGGTTGCACACTATTATTATATAATACCGTGTTTATCGTATCAAGCATCTTTTGATCATTATAAGGTAAAACCCTATCCTCCGGTTTGCGTTGCATTGTGTGATGGGACTTGGGTCTTATAATGGTTTCATTTTTCTAAAAAGCATTGCGTTATTTTGACGATTTACTTTAGTCATGCACTGGCAATCCATAGGAGAAAACCCGTTCCGCGAAAGTGGCGTGGTCCTGTGATTAGCCTTATTATATTATATAGGTTAAGTAGAATTCTCACACCAGTCCCACGACTGACCTGTAGTTTGTTTCACTTTGCAAACTCGGGTGCCCTCTTTCCACACGGGCAGTCAAGTAGCTTATTTGACAGATAGATAAAACAAGATCCTGGATTGAAGATTGAAGCTGTGGCCATAGTGTTGATAGCCTTCCACCGAGATTAGTTCCGCTGCAATGTATTCATTTATTGTAATTTATTCTTCCGCTGTAATTATATTCCAATGTACTCTGATATGTATATTCTGTACTCTGATGTAACATTTATTATTGATGTTATAAAAGTCTGTGTTTTTGTTCTGATGTGTTGTATGCCCAAAGTTAAAGTATTCGTAGATTTTCACCTTTTGGGTCAGACCTGTGTGGTTTATGGTCGATTCAAAGGGCGGGAATTTGCGGGTCTTTACAGTTGGTATCAGAGCTCAGGTTAGCTCAAATCTTTGGGGTACAACTCGTTAGAACTGAACAAAAGACTCATCAGAGATTGGATTAGTAATGTCCAATAAGAATACTCATTAGAGATAGGATCAGCAGTATCCTAGAATGAGTGAGCTCGTTAGAGATGGGGTTAGTAATGCCCCAGAACGAGTTAAGAGTTACGAATTTATAATTAACGTATTTTCGATATATTAATCTATTCTTTGAAATATGATTTTTATAAATATAAAGTTATATATATTTTGAAAAGATAATTAACCATTAAAATTTAAAATTAAGATAGTTAATTTTACAATTTTTAGCTACGTTCCTTTTCGAGGACGAAAAGTTTTTAAGTGGGGGCGATTGTAACAACCCGCAAAATCAGAACCAATTTAAAATTTTTATTTTAGAAAATTTTAATGAGTTTTGACAATATAAAATAATTTATTTAAATAATAATGATCACAAATTTGATTTAAATCAAAGTTAGAATGAATGATTTAATTTTAATTAACAAAAGAGTTAGAAATAGCGCGGTAGTTTGAAAAGTCAAACTTGAACTTTGACTGACCGTACAGGATGCAAATTTTAACGGATTTTAGTGAAACCAAAAATATTAGAATCTATTTAAAAATATCTTTCTAACGAATCTGAAAAATCGAAATTTCATAACGGAAATCAAAAGTTATGGCCAATTCAATTTTTAGAAAGGTCGTTGTAGAATATATAGGGCCCGAAAGGCTACTTTTCACATATATAGGAATTTCAACTCGAAACCACTTCCATTGAGTTCGGAATGACGTTTCTGCATTGAAAAACAGTAAACACTTATATATTTTGAGTTTCGAAAATTATTTGTTTAAAAATGTATTTTTAATATTAAATATATTGGCCTTAAAAATAGTCATTTTTCAAACGACCTCCGTTTTCGACGAAACCACTTTTGTTGGAACCGGAATGTCAAATTATTGCTAGGTTTTAATTTTCAAAATTTTTCGAATTAATATGTGAGCGTAGCGAAATAAAATGTGTTTTGACTATTTACAGTTAAATTTAAACGCCTTAAAAATAGCCATTTTTCAAACAGTCTCAGAATTCGACGAAAATAATTTTGTTGGATTCGTATCGTCATAAGAAAGCTAAAAATATTTTTTTTAGAATTTTCTGAGGTCGTATGTGGCCCCGGCATATTTAAATGTACGGTAGGAATTAAATAATTAATTTAATATTGTATTTTCAATTAAAACCGAAAATAAAACGTGTAGACATCAGAATTGGACATTGGGACATAGCCCATCGCGTTCAGAAGGCCTTAAAACGTTAAGATCGACAGTAAGCAGGCCCAAATCCGAGAAAGTTCAAAAATCCACTTTATTTCACGAAATTCGGAATTTAATATTAAAATAATATAAAAATCCGAAAACCCTAACCCTAATACTGTTCATGGCAGCCGCCGCCCAGAAAATTGATGGCCAGAATTGCTCCAACTTCAAACGCTAATATCTCTCAATCCGTTCGTCGAAAATTTACGTATGACCTACCAAATCGAAGAGAATTCAGAGACCTTTCAATCTATACGGTTAAGATCGGATTTTGGTGCACGGATTTCGCGAATTTTGACCGAGAAGGGGCTGCGTTTTTGGGTGTTTTCTGGGCAAGATAGGGGACCGGAATTCGAGGGGTTCAGGCCGTGGGTGTGTCTCGAGATGGTCTTCGCGGTGGTGGTGTTGGATCGGCGAACGGGGCCTTCGTTGGTGGTGCGTGCAGAAAAGGGAGAGAGCGGCTATGGGTTACGGCGATGAAGGTAGCGACGTGTTGGAAGAGAAAGGTCCGAACATATTTTAATATTATTTTATTATTTAATTATTTAATTCGTCCGATCTTTAAAAATTCATAACTCTCTCATACGAGGTCCGTTTGACAAACCGTAAATTGCGTTGGAATCACAAAATTAAGAGCTTCGCGATGGCGCAGACCACACCTGATTCTGAGACAGTTGATTTTCAGCCAAAATTTGAGGTGAGAGTTCAAAATTCTATTATTTAATTAATTATTAATTTATTTTCCCACATGAAAATAATTGTATGATGATGATGATTTAGTTCTGAAATGTTTTGTGTATATGAATTATCGATTGTTGCTTGTGGTGTGCTTATTGTTCATGTTATGCTTGAATCCGTCTTTAAATTGTATATGTTATTGAGTTTAAATTGCAGTTGGAAAATTAAATCTAAATTTAGATTTAAAACATATTTTATTCAGATCTAGACGTTCTAATTTATTTTATTATAATGTCCTTTTCATTTTTCTGAAATGAACAAAGAAATGGAACGACAAATAAAACTTTATTTTTATTTGTTGATGTTACAATGAAATTTGAACGACAAATGGAATATTATTTTTATTTGTTTGTTTACAACAGACTAAGAACAACGAATAAAATATATTTCTTTTTGTTCGCCTTAAAGGTTAACTAACAAAGTTCTCATTTTTGGTTGCATAAAAAGAAAGCAAAAACTCTTAATTTTGTTGCATTAAAAGTTAACAAACAAAAATTCATATTTTTGTCGTTGAGTAAAATGAAACAAGAACTCATATTTTTGTCATTGAATAAAGATGAAACAAAAATCCATACTTTTGTCATTGGAAAAAAAAAAGAAAAAGAAAATAAAAAAAAGGGAAATTTTCCTTTTATTTGAACTGATGTGAAATATCAACTCAATATTGAAAAAAAAAGGATTGTGTTTTGTTTGCATTTCTCAAACAGAAATGTACGAAGGAATAAAAAGATTGTATTTTGTTTGCATCCCTTGATGCGGACAAAATGACAAAATATAGATTTACATTTAAAATAAAAAGAATTATATTTTTCTTGCATTTCTCAATGCAACAAAATGTTTAAATAAAAAGAGAATTATATTTTGTTTGCATCCCTTGACGCGAACAAAGTATTGAAATAAAGATTTACATTAAAATTTATATTTTTATTTGTGTTTTCAAGACACAAATGAACTTGAAACTTACTTTTTATTTTTATTGTATTTATTTACATTTCATAATGTAAATATCACTTGAGAATAAAACTTACCTTTTTATTTATATTTTATAATGTAAATATGACCTGAAAACTAAAACTTGTTTATTTATTTGCATATTATAATGCAAATGAGACTTGAAAACAAAACTTACATTTTTGTTAACATTTCATGATGTGAATATAACTTGATGATAAAGCTATTTTTATTATTTGCATACTATAATGAAAATAAAACTTGAAAATAAAATTTACATTTTTATTTGCACTTTATAATACGAATATAACATTGAAAATAAAACTTACCTTTTCATTTGCATTTTATGATGCAAATACAACATAAGGATAGAACCTACTTTTTATATGCAATTTACAATGTAAAATAAAAAGTACATTTTTATATGTAATTAGAAAGGGGATTTGCGATAAAAAAATAAACTTACATTTTTATATGTAATTTATGATGGGATATATAATTGTAAAATAAAGTTTACATTTCTATATGTAGTAAAAAAATTGAAAATTCGCATTGATATTAAAATAACACTTTTGTAAAGATATTGCATTAGAATAAACAGATAATTTTTGTCGCTTTTTCTTTTAGAATTAAAAACATATTTTGTCACCTTTTCTTTTTAACATAAAAAGGGTCATTTTGTCGCTTCTTCTTTTTAACATTAAAAGAACATTTTTATGTCATGTTTCTTTTTAGCATTACAAAAGAAGCATCTTTGTTGTTTTTCCTTTTAGTAATAAAAAGAACATTTTGCTTTCATTTCTTATGATAATATTTTATCGTCATTTTGAATGCGGTAAAAATAGAATTGTTAATGTTGAATATTTTATCGTCATTTTGAATGCGGTAAAAATTAGAATTGTTAATGTTGAATATTTTATCGTCATTTTGAATGCGGTAAAAATAGAATTGTTAATGTTGAATATTTTATCGTCATTTTGAATGCGGTAAAAATTAGAATTGTTAATGTTGAATATTTTATCGTCATTTTGAATGCGGTGAAAATAGAATGGTTAATGTTGTCATTTTTATCGACATTTTTGGTGCGATAAAAATAGATAATGTTAGTGATTCATTTTTATCGACATTTTTGGTGCGATAAAAATAGATAATGTTAGTGATTCATTTTTATCGACATTTTTGGTGCGATAAAAATAGACAATGTTAGTGATTCATTTTTATCGGCATTTTTGATGCGATAAAAATAGCAATGTTAATGTTACATTTTTATCATCATTTTAGATGCGATAAAAAGAATATATTTTTGTGTTACATTTTATTGTCTTTCTAGAGACAATAAGAAGAATAAAATTAAAGAATTACAATTTTATGTAAAATTGCTTTCATTGAAAAGAATAAATATAGAAGACGAGATTTTTGTTGTTAATAATAAACAATGAAAAAGGGAACATTTACATTTTGATGTAAATAAAAAAGAAAAAGAAAAATTACATTCAAAATGTAAGTTAGAATAAAAAGGACATTTTGTTAAGTAAAAAGTTAAATTACAATAAAGAGTATAGAAATAAAGATCACATTTTTATTGACCGTTTATAGGCAATAAAAGGAATATAAATAAAAGAGACATTTTTATCGTCGTGTTATATATTGTGTAGTACACTTCCATAGACAAGTTACCCGACTTGTGTATGTGATTGGGACGATAATTTTCACACATCGCCCAAGTGCACAAATTAGTTTATCATTTGCTTGATTGGTTGAAAACCCCACACGGGTGTTGGGATGAAGATTTACATACACTAATCCCAATATTTAGTTGTATGTTGATCGTTAGATCGACAGGCTGTGATGAGCGTTATTATTTAATTTTAACGCTTACACAGTGGAAATTACACTTTGGATGTAATGGATGACTTGATGATTATACTGTTATTGTCATATATATGATGTGTGTGAAATCCATATAATCCAAATTATATGGTAAATGGTTGAGTCGCATTTCTACTCAAGTGTTCTTTTAAATAAGACTATTTTTACATTAGAAATCCTTTTTATATAAAGTGCATATATTTTTCGTAATATATTTTTAATCAACTATATGTTAAAACAAGGAATATTTGTAAAAGATAAAGATATGTAAAATAAAGAATACTTCTCATTTAGAATCTTTTATATAAAGAATATTTTTATGATTATTTTAAAATATGTTTTTAAAAGATTACTAGCATTTGCAATCATATTTTGTGATATGAAATAAATTGAGATGTGAAGTGGATTTACCGTGGACGATGTTTTTAAACGACATCTATCCTTTAATCCAATTTGCATTGAATTTATTATTTGGAACTTATGAATCTATTTCATAGATTTAAAAAGACATTTTCTATAAATCAAGTTTTTCAACTAATATATTAAATAGGAATTAAGTGGAAATTCTATTGGTAATAATTGAGATGGGCTTCTGTAAAAGAAGACCGATATTATATATGGAATTTAAGAGGTTTTGCCGTTATTCCATTTATACTATTAGTCTGATACAGAAATTTATATCGATTATGTATTGATTGGATTTCTGTGGAATTCCATATTTTTAGAAATTGATTTATAGATTTTATTTTAAATATTTATCTTTGATAAAATTAATGAGAATCTTTTTAATTGAATATCTTATTAAAAAGAATATTCTGAGTTGAGATGTGACGAAATGTGTGATTTTCCAATATTTGTTTTTAATCCAAAATTACGCAAGTTATTTAGAAAGACCGGGTTTAACCCATTCTGAATAATCAACACGATGATCAAGAGTCGAAGACGAAGACGGTGATTGAAGACCGAAGGTTTTCACATCGTTGGGATGATGATGACTGGTATCTTGAATTGGGATTGGCCTTCCAAGGCAAGGTATTTGGTAATGATCGTCCAAACGCATTTGGAGATCGACGGACACGATGTTTCACTCAGACCCAGAGCGGACTTGTAAATGGATTGCGTGTCTGACATTGTATTCTTTTCTACTGTATTTGTTGAACGCTACTAATTATATATTTCTGTTTGGTGTTTAACACCCTTCTCTAAGACGTATGAGCTTGGAGGTTATATATATATTGGTAGATGATCAATGATATGGTAGAGTCTGACAATGTGGCATGCTAAGATGCAATTGATCAAGGCTTTGTTGAAAAGCAGGCCTTGTGGTTGATGATCAAAGCACAGTCTATTTAGGCATAGTTTTGTGTATATCGTGACTTCGCGAGCCTCACAGCCCGGTAGAGTCTAAAACGGGAGAAGGGAACGCAGGGAGTGCACACGTTTCTTTCTAGCTAGAGTGGTGCCAGGGACCTACCAGCGCTGGCATTTATTCATTGTGGTTGTTGGATTTTTCGAGGCCTCGGTTTATGCGGTCGCTACTGGCCGTAGTATAGGTCCAAAAGGACCGGGAAGCGTGTGTTCAGGAATTGCCAATCCACAAAAGTAAGTGTGGACCGGCCCTGCAGGATCCAAGGGTTGGACAGAGTACCAATCCTGGGGCATTGCTAGAGTGTCTCGAATCGGTAAGGATCTCCTCCCTAGCCTTGACTCAGATGGAAACCCAAATTTCCAATACGACATCATGCGGTTTTGATTGTATACCTATATATGGCGACATAGTGGGATGGGGCACTCATGCCGTCTAAGATTGATACATTACTTTGATGTATTTCAAATTGGTTGCACACTATTATTATATAATACCGTGTTTATCGTATCAAGCATCTTTTGATCATTATAAGGTAAAACCCTATCCTCCGGTTTGCGTTGCATTGTGTGATGGGACTTGGGTCTTATAATGGTTTCATTTTTCTAAAAAGCATTGCGTTATTTTGACGATTTACTTTAGTCATGCACTGGCAATCCATAGGAGAAAACCCGTTCCGCGAAAGTGGCGTGGTCCTGTGATTAGCCTTATTATATTATATAGGTTAAGTAGAATTCTCACACCAGTCCCACGACTGACCTGTAGTTTGTTTCACTTTGCAAACTCGGGTGCCCTCTTTCCACACGGGCAGTCGAGTAGCTTATTTGACAGATAGATAAAACAAGATCCTGGATTGAAGATTGAAGCTATGGCCATAGTGTTGATAGCCTTCCACCGAGATTAGTTCCGCTGCAATGTATTCATTTATTGTAATTTATTCTTCCGCTGTAATTATATTCCAATGTACTCTGATATGTATATTCTGTACTCTGATGTAACATTTATTATTGATGTTATAAAAGTCTGTGTTTTTGTTCTGATGTGTTGTATGCCCAAAGTTAAAGTATTCGTAGATTTTCACCTTTTGGGTCAGACCTGTGTGGTTTATGGTCGATTCAAAGGGCGGGAATTTGCGGGTCTTTACAGTTGGTATCAGAGCTCAGGTTAGCTCAAATCTTTGGGGTACAACTCGTTAGAACTGAACAAAAGACTCATCAGAGATTGGATTAGTAATGTCCAATAAGAATACTCATTAGAGATAGGATCAGCAGTATCCTAGAATGAGTGAGCTCGTTAGAGATGGGGTTAGTAATGCCCCAGAACGAGTTAAGAGTTACGAATTTATAATTAACGTATTTTCGATATATTAATCTATTCTTTGAAATATGATTTTTATAAATATAAAGTTATATATATTTTGAAAAGATAATTAACCATTAAAATTTAAAATTAAGATAGTTAATTTTACAATTTTTAGCTACGTTCCTTTTCGAGGACGAAAAGTTTTTAAGTGGGGGCGATTGTAACAACCCGCAAAATCAGAACCAATTTAAAAATTTTATTTTAGAAAATTTTAATGAGTTTTGACAATATAAAATAATTTATTTAAATAATAATGATCACAAATTTGATTTAAATCAAAGTTAGAATGAATGATTTAATTTTAATTAACAAAAGAGTTAGAAATAGCGCGGTAGTTTGAAAAGTCAAACTTGAACTTTGACTGACCGTACAGGATGCAAATTTTAACGGATTTTAGTGAAACCAAAAATATTAGAATCTATTTAAAAATATCTTTCTAACGAATCTGAAAAATCGAAATTTCATAACGGAAATCAAAAGTTATGGCCAATTCAATTTTTAGAAAGGTCGTTGTAGAATATATAGGGCCCGAAAGGCTACTTTTCACATATATAGGAATTTCAACTCGAAACCACTTCCATTGAGTTCGGAATGACGTTTCTGCATTGAAAAACAGTAAACACTTATATATTTTGAGTTTCGAAAATTATTTGTTTAAAAATGTATTTTTAATATTAAATATATTGGCCTTAAAAATAGTCATTTTTCAAACGACCTCCGTTTTCGACGAAACCACTTTTGTTGGAACCGGAATGTCAAATTATTGCTAGGTTTTAATTTTCAAAATTTTTCGAATTAATATGTGAGCGTAGCGAAATAAAATGTGTTTTGACTATTTACAGTTAAATTTAAACGCCTTAAAAATAGCCATTTTTCAAACAGTCTCAGAATTCGACGAAAATAATTTTGTTGGATTCGTATCGTCATAAGAAAGCTAAAAATATTTTTTTTAGAATTTTCTGAGGTCGTATGTGGCCCCGGCATATTTAAATGTACGGTAGGAATTAAATAATTAATTTAATATTGTATTTTCAATTAAAACCGAAAATAAAACGTGTAGACATCAGAATTGGACATTGGGACATAGCCCATCGCGTTCAGAAGGCCTTAAAACGTTAAGATCGACAGTAAGCAGGCCCAAATCCGAGAAAGTTCAAAAATCCACTTTATTTCACGAAATTCGGAATTTAATATTAAAATAATATAAAAATCCGAAAACCCTAACCCTAATACTGTTCATGGCAGCCGCCGCCCAGAAAATTGATGGCCAGAATTGCTCCAACTTCAAACGCTAATATCTCTCAATCCGTTCGTCGAAAATTTACGTATGACCTACCAAATCGAAGAGAATTCAGAGACCTTTCAATCTATACGGTTAAGATCGGATTTTGGTGCACGGATTTTGCGAATTTTGACCGAGAAGGGGCTGCGTTTTTGGGTGTTTTCTGGGCAAGATAGGGGACCGGAATTCGAGGGGTTCAGGCCGTGGGTGTGTCTCGAGATGGTCTTCGCGGTGGTGGTGTTGGATCGGCGAACGGGGGCTTCGTTGGTGGTGCGTGCAGAAAAGGGAGGGAGCGGCTATGGGTTACGGCGATGAAGGTAGCGACGTGTTGGAAGAGAAAGGTCCGAACATATTTTAATATTATTTTATTATTTAATTATTTAATTCGTCCAATCTTTAAAAATTCATAACTCTCTCATACGAGGTCCGTTTGACAAACCGTAAATTGCGTTGGAATCACAAAATTAAGAGCTTCGCGATGGCGCAGACCACACCTGATTCTGAGACAGTTGATTTTCAGCCAAAATTTGAGGTGAGAGTTCAAAATTCTATTATTTAATTAATTATTAATTTATTTTCCCACATGAAAATAATTGTATGATGATGATGATTTAGTTCTGAAATGTTTTGTGTATATGAATTATCGATTGTTGCTTGTGGTGTGCTTATTGTTCATGTTATGCTTGAATCCGTCTTTAAATTGTATATGTTATTGAGTTTAAATTGCAGTTGGAAAATTAAATCTAAATTTAGATTTAAAACATATTTTATTCAGATCTAGACGTTCTAATTTATTTTATTATAATGTCCTTTTCATTTTTCTGAAATGAACAAAGAAATGGAACGACAAATAAAACTTTATTTTTATTTGTTGATGTTACAATGAAATTTGAACGACAAATGGAATATTATTTTTATTTGTTTGTTTACAACAGACTATGAACAACGAATAAAATATATTTCTTTTTGTACGCCTTAAAGGTTAACTAACAAAGTTCTCATTTTTGGTTGCATAAAAAGAAAGCAAAAACTCTTAATTTTGTTGCATTAAAAGTTAACAAACAAAAATTCATATTTTTGTCGTTGAGTAAAATGAAACAAGAACTCATATTTTTGTCATTGAATAAAGATGAAACAAAAATCCATACTTTTGTCATTGGAAAAAAAAAAGAAAAAGAAAATAAAAAAAAAGGGAAATTTTCCTTTTATTTGAACTGATGTGAAATATCAACTCAATATTGAAAAAAAAAGGATTGTGTTTTGTTTGCATTTCTCAAACAGAAATGTACGAAGGAATAAAAAGATTGTATTTTGTTTGCATCCCTTGATGCGGACAAAATGACAAAATATAGATTTACATTTAAAATAAAAAGAATTATATTTTTCTTGCATTTCTCAATGCAACAAAATGTTTAAATAAAAAGAGAATTATATTTTGTTTGCATCCCTTGACGCGAACAAAGTATTGAAATAAAGATTTACATTAAAATTTATATTTTTATTTGTGTTTTCAAGACACAAATGAACTTGAAACTTACTTTTTATTTTTATTGTATTTATTTACATTTCATAATGTAAATATCACTTGAGAATAAAACTTACCTTTTTATTTATATTTTATAATGTAAATATGACCTGAAAACTAAAACTTGTTTATTTATTTGCATATTATAATGCAAATGAGACTTGAAAACAAAACTTACATTTTTGTTAACATTTCATGATGTGAATATAACTTGATGATAAAGCTATTTTTATTATTTGCATACTATAATGAAAATAAAACTTGAAAATAAAATTTACATTTTTATTTGCACTTTATACTACGAATATAACATTGAAAATAAAACTTACCTTTTCATTTGCATTTTATGAGGCAAATACAACATAAGGATAGAACCTACTTTTTATATGCAATTTACAATGTAAAATAAAAAGTACATTTTTATATGTAATTAGAAAGGGGATTTGCGATAAAAAAATAAACTTACATTTTTATATGTAATTTATGATGGGATATATAATTGTAAAATAAAGTTTACATTTCTATATGTAGTAAAAAAATTGAAAATTCGCATTGATATTAAAATAACACTTTTGTAAAGATATTGCATTAGAATAAACAGATAATTTTTGTCGCTTTTTCTTTTAGAATTAAAAACATATTTTGTCACCTTTTCTTTTTAACATAAAAAGGGTCATTTTGTCGCTTCTTCTTTTTAACATTAAAAGAACATTTTTATGTCATGTTTCTTTTTAGCATTACAAAAGAAGCATCTTTGTTGTTTTTCCTTTTAGTAATAAAAAGAACATTTTGCTTTCATTTCTTATGATAATATTTTATCGTCATTTTGAATGCGGTAAAAATAGAATTGTTAATGTTGAATATTTTATCGTCATTTTGAATGCGGTAAAAATTAGAATTGTTAATGTTGAATATTTTATCGTCATTTTGAATGCGGTAAAAATAGAATTGTTAATGTTGAATATTTTATCGTCATTTTGAATGCGGTAAAAATTAGAATTGTTAATGTTGAATATTTTATCGTCATTTTGAATGCGGTGAAAATAGAATGGTTAATGTTGTCATTTTTATCGACATTTTTGGTGCGATAAAAATAGATAATGTTAGTGATTCATTTTTATCGACATTTTTGGTGCGATAAAAATAGATAATGTTAGTGATTCATTTTTATCGACATTTTTGGTGCGATAAAAATAGACAATGTTAGTGATTCATTTTTATCGGCATTTTTGATGCGATAAAAATAGCAATGTTAATGTTACATTTTTATCATCATTTTAGATGCGATAAAAAGAATATATTTTTGTGTTACATTTTATTGTCTTTCTAGAGACAATAAGAAGAATAAAATTAAAGAATTACAATTTTATGTAAAATTGCTTTCATTGAAAAGAATATATATAGAAGACGAGATTTTTGTTGTTAATAATAAATAATGAAAAAGGGAACATTTACATTTTGATGTAAATAAAAAAGAAAAAGAAAAATTACATTCAAAATGTAAGTTAGAATAAAAAGGACATTTTGTTAAGTAAAAAGTTAAATTACAATAAAGAGTATAGAAATAAAGATCACATTTTTATTGACCGTTTATAGGCAATAAAAGGAATATAAATAAAAGAGACATTTTTATCGTCGTGTTATATATTGTGTAGTACACTTCCATAGACAAGTTACCCGACTTGTGTATGTGATTGGGACGATAATTTTCACACATCGCCCAAGTGCACAAATTAGTTTATCATTTGCTTGATTGGTTGAAAACCCCACACGGGTGTTGGGATGAAGATTTACATACACTAATCCCAATATTTAGTTGTATGTTGATCGTTAGATCGACAGGCTGTGATGAGCGTTATTATTTAATTTTAACGCTTACACAGTGGAAATTACACTTTGGATGTAATGGATGACTTGATGATTATACTGTTATTGTCATATATATGATGTGTGTGAAATCCATATAATCCAAATTATATGGTAAATGGTTGAGTCGCATTTCTACTCAAGTGTTCTTTTAAATAAGACTATTTTTACATTAGAAATCCTTTTTATATAAAGTGCATATATTTTTCGTAATATATTTTTAATCAACTATATGTTAAAACAAGGAATATTTGTAAAAGATAAAGATATGTAAAATAAAGAATACTTCTCATTTAGAATCTTTTATATAAAGAATATTTTTATGATTATTTTAAAATATGTTTTTAAAAGATTACTAGCATTTGCAATCATATTTTGTGATATGAAATAAATTGAGATGTGAAGTGGATTTACCGTGGACGATGTTTTTAAACGACATCTATCCTTTAATCCAATTTGCATTGAATTTATTATTTGGAACTTATGAATCTATTTCATAGATTTAAAAAGACATTTTCTATAAATCAAGTTTTTCAACTAATATATTAAATAGGAATTAAGTGGAAATTCTATTGGTAATAATTGAGATGGGCTTCTGTAAAAGAAGACCGATATTATATATGGAATTTAAGAGGTTTTGCCGTTATTCCATTTATACTATTAGTCTGATACAGAAATTTATATCGATTATGTATTGATTGGATTTCTGTGGAATTCCATATTTTTAGAAATTGATTTATAGATTTTATTTTAAATATTTATCTTTGATAAAATTAATGAGAATCTTTTTAATTGAATATCTTATTAAAAAGAATATTCTGAGTTGAGATGTGACGAAATGTGTGATTTTCCAATATTTGTTTTTAATCCCAAATTACGCAAGTTATTTAGAAAGACCGGGTTTAACCCATTCTGAATAATCAACACGATGATCAAGAGTCGAAGACGAAGACGGTGATTGAAGACCGAAGGTTTTCACATCGTTGGGATGATGATGACTGGTATCTTGAATTGGGATTGGCCTTCCAAGGCAAGGTATTTGGTAATGATCGTCCAAACGCATTTGGAGATCGACGGACACGATGTTTCACTCAGACCCAGAGCGGACTTGTAAATGGATTGCGTGTCTGACATTGTATTCTTTTCTACTGTATTTGTTGAACGCTACTAATTATATATTTCTGTTTGGTGTTTAACACCCTTCTCTAAGACGTATGAGCTTGGAGGTTATATATATATTGGTAGATGATCAATGATATGGTAGAGTCTGACAATGTGGCATGCTAAGATGCAATTGATCAAGGCTTTGTTGAAAAGCAGGCCTTGTGGTTGATGATCAAAGCACAGTCTATTTAGGCATAGTTTTGTGTATATCGTGACTTCGCGAGCCTCACAGCCCGGTAGAGTCTAAAACGGGAGAAGGGAACGCAGGGAGTGCACACGTTTCTTTCTAGCTAGAGTGGTGCCAGGGACCTACCAGCGCTGGCATTTATTCATTGTGGTTGTTGGATTTTTCGAGGCCTCGGTTTATGCGGTCGCTACTGGCCGTAGTATAGGTCCAAAAGGACCGGGAAGCGTGTGTTCAGGAATTGCCAATCCACAAAAGTAAGTGTGGACCGGCCCTGCAGGATCCAAGGGTTGGACAGAGTACCAATCCTGGGGCATTGCTAGAGTGTCTCGAATCGGTAAGGATCTCCTCCCTAGCCTTGACTCAGATGGAAACCCAAATTTCCAATACGACATCATGCGGTTTTGATTGTATACCTATATATGGCGACATAGTGGGATGGGGCACTCATGCCGTCTAAGATTGATACATTACTTTGATGTATTTCAAATTGGTTGCACACTATTATTATATAATACCGTGTTTATCGTATCAAGCATCTTTTGATCATTATAAGGTAAAACCCTATCCTCCGGTTTGCGTTGCATTGTGTGATGGGACTTGGGTCTTATAATGGTTTCATTTTTCTAAAAAGCATTGCGTTATTTTGACGATTTACTTTAGTCATGCACTGGCAATCCATAGGAGAAAACCCGTTCCGCGAAAGTGGCGTGGTCCTGTGATTAGCCTTATTATATTATATAGGTTAAGTAGAATTCTCACACCAGTCCCACGACTGACCTGTAGTTTGTTTCACTTTGCAAACTCGGGTGCCCTCTTTCCACACGGGCAGTCGAGTAGCTTATTTGACAGATAGATAAAACAAGATCCTGGATTGAAGATTGAAGCTGTGGCCATAGTGTTGATAGCCTTCCACCGAGATTAGTTCCGCTGCAATGTATTCATTTATTGTAATTTATTCTTCCGCTGTAATTATATTCCAATGTACTCTGATATGTATATTCTGTACTCTGATGTAACATTTATTATTGATGTTATAAAAGTCTGTGTTTTTGTTCTGATGTGTTGTATGCCCAAAGTTAAAGTATTCGTAGATTTTCACCTTTTGGGTCAGACCTGTGTGGTTTATGGTCGATTCAAAGGGCGGGAATTTGCGGGTCTTTACAGTTGGTATCAGAGCTCAGGTTAGCTCAAATATTTGGGGTACAACTCGTTAGAACTGAACAAAAGACTCATCAGAGATTGGATTAGTAATGTCCAATAAGAATACTCATTAGAGATAGGATCAGCAGTATCCTAGAATGAGTGAGCTCGTTAGAGATGGGGTTAGTAATGCCCCAGAACGAGTTAAGAGTTACGAATTTATAATTAACGTATTTTCGATATATTAATCTATTCTTTGAAATATGATTTTTATAAATATAAAGTTATATATATTTTGAAAAGATAATTAACCATTAAAATTTAAAATTAAGATAGTTAATTTTACAATTTTTAGCTACGTTCCTTTTCGAGGACGAAAAGTTTTTAAGTGGGGGCGATTGTAACAACCCGCAAAATCAGAACCAATTTAAAAATTTTATTTTAGAAAATTTTAATGAGTTTTGACAATATAAAATAATTTATTTAAATAATAATGATCACAAATTTGATTTAAATCAAAGTTAGAATGAATGATTTAATTTTAATTAACAAAAGAGTTAGAAATAGCGCGGTAGTTTGAAAAGTCAAACTTGAACTTTGACTGACCGTACAGGATGCAAATTTTAACGGATTTTAGTGAAACCAAAAATATTAGAATCTATTTAAAAATATCTTTCTAACGAATCTGAAAAATCGAAATTTCATAACGGAAATCAAAAGTTATGGCCAATTCAATTTTTAGAAAGGTCGTTGTAGAATATATAGGGCCCGAAAGGCTACTTTTCACATATATAGGAATTTCAACTCGAAACCACTTCCATTGAGTTCGGAATGACGTTTCTGCATTGAAAAACAGTAAACACTTATATATTTTGAGTTTCGAAAATTATTTGTTTAAAAATGTATTTTTAATATTAAATATATTGGCCTTAAAAATAGTCATTTTTCAAACGACCTCCGTTTTCGACGAAACCACTTTTGTTGGAACCGGAATGTCAAATTATTGCTAGGTTTTAATTTTCAAAATTTTTCGAATTAATATGTGAGCGTAGCGAAATAAAATGTGTTTTGACTATTTACAGTTAAATTTAAACGCCTTAAAAATAGCCATTTTTCAAACAGTCTCAGAATTCGACGAAAATAATTTTGTTGGATTCGTATCGTCATAAGAAAGCTAAAAATATTTTTTTTAGAATTTTCTGAGGTCGTATGTGGCCCCGGCATATTTAAATGTACGGTAGGAATTAAATAATTAATTTAATATTGTATTTTCAATTAAAACCGAAAATAAAACGTGTAGACATCAGAATTGGACATTGGGACATAGCCCATCGCGTTCAGAAGGCCTTAAAACGTTAAGATCGACAGTAAGCAGGCCCAAATCCGAGAAAGTTCAAAAATCCACTTTATTTCACGAAATTCGGAATTTAATATTAAAATAATATAAAAATCCGAAAACCCTAACCCTAATACTGTTCATGGCAGCCGCCGCCCAGAAAATTGATGGCCAGAATTGCTCCAACTTCAAACGCTAATATCTCTCAATCCGTTCGTCGAAAATTTACGTATGACCTACCAAATCGAAGAGAATTCAGAGACCTTTCAATCTATACGGTTAAGATCGGATTTTGGTGCACGGATTTCGCAAATTTTGACCGAGAAGGGGCTGCGTTTTTGGGTGTTTTCTGGGCAAGATAGGGGACCGGAATTCGAGGGGTTCAGGCCGTGGGTGTGTCTCGAGATGGTCTTCGCGGTGGTGGTGTTGGATCGGCGAACGGGGCCTTCGTTGGTGGTGCGTGCAGAAAAGGGAGAGAGCGGCTATGGGTTACGGCGATGAAGGTAGCGACGTGTTGGAAGAGAAAGGTCCGAACATATTTTAATATTATTTTATTATTTAATTATTTAATTCGTCCGATCTTTAAAAATTCATAACTCTCTCATACGAGGTCCGTTTGACAAACCGTAAATTGCGTTGGAATCACAAAATTAAGAGCTTCGCGATGGCGCAGACCACACCTGATTCTGAGACAGTTGATTTTCAGCCAAAATTTGAGGTGAGAGTTCAAAATTCTATTATTTAATTAATTATTAATTTATTTTCCCACATGAAAATAATTGTATGATGATGATGATTTAGTTCTGAAATGTTTTGTGTATATGAATTATCGATTGTTGCTTGTGGTGTGCTTATTGTTCATGTTATGCTTGAATCCGTCTTTAAATTGTATATGTTATTGAGTTTAAATTGCAGTTGGAAAATTAAATCTAAATTTAGATTTAAAACATATTTTATTCAGATCTAGACGTTCTAATTTATTTTATTATAATGTCCTTTTCATTTTTCTGAAATGAACAAAGAAATGGAACGACAAATAAAACTTTATTTTTATTTGTTGATGTTACAATGAAATTTGAACGACAAATGGAATATTATTTTTATTTGTTTGTTTACAACAGACTAAGAACAACGAATAAAATATATTTCTTTTTGTTCGCCTTAAAGGTTAACTAACAAAGTTCTCATTTTTGGTTGCATAAAAAGAAAGCAAAAACTCTTAATTTTGTTGCATTAAAAGTTAACAAACAAAAATTCATATTTTTGTCGTTGAGTAAAATGAAACAAGAACTCATATTTTTGTCATTGAATAAAGATGAAACAAAAATCCATACTTTTGTCATTGGAAAAAAAAAGAAAAAGAAAATAAAAAAAAGGGAAATTTTCCTTTTATTTGAACTGATGTGAAATATCAACTCAATATTGAAAAAAAAAGGATTGTGTTTTGTTTGCATTTCTCAAACAGAAATGTACGAAGGAATAAAAAGATTGTATTTTGTTTGCATCCCTTGATGCGGACAAAATGACAAAATATAGATTTACATTTAAAATAAAAAGAATTATATTTTTCTTGCATTTCTCAATGCAACAAAATGTTTAAATAAAAAGAGAATTATATTTTGTTTGCATCCCTTGACGCGAACAAAGTATTGAAATAAAGATTTACATTAAAATTTATATTTTTATTTGTGTTTTCAAGACACAAATGAACTTGAAACTTACTTTTTATTTTTATTGTATTTATTTACATTTCATAATGTAAATATCACTTGAGAATAAAACTTACCTTTTTATTTATATTTTATAATGTAAATATGACCTGAAAACTAAAACTTGTTTATTTATTTGCATATTATAATGCAAATGAGACTTGAAAACAAAACTTACATTTTTGTTAACATTTCATGATGTGAATATAACTTGATGATAAAGCTATTTTTATTATTTGCATACTATAATGAAAATAAAACTTGAAAATAAAATTTACATTTTTATTTGCACTTTATAATACGAATATAACATTGAAAATAAAACTTACCTTTTCATTTGCATTTTATGATGCAAATACAACATAAGGATAGAACCTACTTTTTATATGCAATTTACAATGTAAAATAAAAAGTACATTTTTATATGTAATTAGAAAGGGGATTTGCGATAAAAAAATAAACTTACATTTTTATATGTAATTTATGATGGGATATATAATTGTAAAATAAAGTTTACATTTCTATATGTAGTAAAAAAATTGAAAATTCGCATTGATATTAAAATAACACTTTTGTAAAGATATTGCATTAGAATAAACAGATAATTTTTGTCGCTTTTTCTTTTAGAATTAAAAACATATTTTGTCACCTTTTCTTTTTAACATAAAAAGGGTCATTTTGTCGCTTCTTCTTTTTAACATTAAAAGAACATTTTTATGTCATGTTTCTTTTTAGCATTACAAAAGAAGCATCTTTGTTGTTTTTCCTTTTAGTAATAAAAAGAACATTTTGCTTTCATTTCTTATGATAATATTTTATCGTCATTTTGAATGCGGTAAAAATAGAATTGTTAATGTTGAATATTTTATCGTCATTTTGAATGCGGTAAAAATTAGAATTGTTAATGTTGAATATTTTATCGTCATTTTGAATGCGGTAAAAATAGAATTGTTAATGTTGAATATTTTATCGTCATTTTGAATGCGGTAAAAATTAGAATTGTTAATGTTGAATATTTTATCGTCATTTTGAATGCGGTGAAAATAGAATGGTTAATGTTGTCATTTTTATCGACATTTTTGGTGCGATAAAAATAGATAATGTTAGTGATTCATTTTTATCGACATTTTTGGTGCGATAAAAATAGATAATGTTAGTGATTCATTTTTATCGACATTTTTGGTGCGATAAAAATAGACAATGTTAGTGATTCATTTTTATCGGCATTTTTGATGCGATAAAAATAGCAATGTTAATGTTACATTTTTATCATCATTTTAGATGCGATAAAAAGAATATATTTTTGTGTTACATTTTATTGTCTTTCTAGAGACAATAAGAAGAATAAAATTAAAGAATTACAATTTTATGTAAAATTGCTTTCATTGAAAAGAATAAATATAGAAGACGAGATTTTTGTTGTTAATAATAAACAATGAAAAAGGGAACATTTACATTTTGATGTAAATAAAAAAGAAAAAGAAAAATTACATTCAAAATGTAAGTTAGAATAAAAAGGACATTTTGTTAAGTAAAAAGTTAAATTACAATAAAGAGTATAGAAATAAAGATCACATTTTTATTGACCGTTTATAGGCAATAAAAGGAATATAAATAAAAGAGACATTTTTATCGTCGTGTTATATATTGTGTAGTACACTTCCATAGACAAGTTACCCGACTTGTGTATGTGATTGGGACGATAATTTTCACACATCGCCCAAGTGCACAAATTAGTTTATCATTTGCTTGATTGGTTGAAAACCCCACACGGGTGTTGGGATGAAGATTTACATACACTAATCCCAATATTTAGTTGTATGTTGATCGTTAGATCGACAGGCTGTGATGAGCGTTATTATTTAATTTTAACGCTTACACAGTGGAAATTACACTTTGGATGTAATGGATGACTTGATGATTATACTGTTATTGTCATATATATGATGTGTGTGAAATCCATATAATCCAAATTATATGGTAAATGGTTGAGTCGCATTTCTACTCAAGTGTTCTTTTAAATAAGACTATTTTTACATTAGAAATCCTTTTTATATAAAGTGCATATATTTTTCGTAATATATTTTTAATCAACTATATGTTAAAACAAGGAATATTTGTAAAAGATAAAGATATGTAAAATAAAGAATACTTCTCATTTAGAATCTTTTATATAAAGAATATTTTTATGATTATTTTAAAATATGTTTTTAAAAGATTACTAGCATTTGCAATCATATTTTGTGATATGAAATAAATTGAGATGTGAAGTGGATTTACCGTGGACGATGTTTTTAAACGACATCTATCCTTTAATCCAATTTGCATTGAATTTATTATTTGGAACTTATGAATCTATTTCATAGATTTAAAAAGACATTTTCTATAAATCAAGTTTTTCAACTAATATATTAAATAGGAATTAAGTGGAAATTCTATTGGTAATAATTGAGATGGGCTTCTGTAAAAGAAGACCGATATTATATATGGAATTTAAGAGGCTTTGCCGTTATTCCATTTATACTATTAGTCTGATACAGAAATTTATATCGATTATGTATTGATTGGATTTCTGTGGAATTCCATATTTTTAGAAATTGATTTATAGATTTTATTTTAAATATTTATCTTTGATAAAATTAATGAGAATCTTTTTAATTGAATATCTTATTAAAAAGAATATTCTGAGTTGAGATGTGACGAAATGTGTGATTTTCCAATATTTGTTTTTAATCCCAAATTACGCAAGTTATTTAGAAAGACCGGGTTTAACCCATTCTGAATAATCAACACGATGATCAAGAGTCGAAGACGAAGACGGTGATTGAAGACCGAAGGTTTTCACATCGTTGGGATGATGATGACTGGTATCTTGAATTGGGATTGGCCTTCCAAGGCAAGGTATTTGGTAATGATCGTCCAAACGCATTTGGAGATCGACGGACACGATGTTTCACTCAGACCCAGAGCGGACTTGTAAATGGATTGCGTGTCTGACATTGTATTCTTTTCTACTGTATTTGTTGAACGCTACTAATTATATATTTCTGTTTGGTGTTTAACACCCTTCTCTAAGACGTATGAGCTTGGAGGTTATATATATATTGGTAGATGATCAATGATATGGTAGAGTCTGACAATGTGGCATGCTAAGATGCAATTGATCAAGGCTTTGTTGAAAAGCAGGCCTTGTGGTTGATGATCAAAGCACAGTCTATTTAGGCATAGTTTTGTGTATATCGTGACTTCGCGAGCCTCACAGCCCGGTAGAGTCTAAAACGGGAGAAGGGAACGCAGGGAGTGCACACGTTTCTTTCTAGCTAGAGTGGTGCCAGGGACCTACCAGCGCTGGCATTTATTCATTGTGGTTGTTGGATTTTTCGAGGCCTCGGTTTATGCGGTCGCTACTGGCCGTAGTATAGGTCCAAAAGGACCGGGAAGCGTGTGTTCAGGAATTGCCAATCCACAAAAGTAAGTGTGGACCGGCCCTGCAGGATCCAAGGGTTGGACAGAGTACCAATCCTAGGGCATTGCTAGAGTGTCTCGAATCGGTAAGGATCTCCTCCCTAGCCTTGACTCAGATGGAAACCCAAATTTCCAATACGACATCATGCGGTTTTGATTGTATACCTATATATGGCGACATAGTGGGATGGGGCACTCATGCCGTCTAGGATTGATACATTACTTTGATGTATTTCAAATTGGTTGCACACTATTATTATATAATACCGTGTTTATCGTATCAAGCATCTTTTGATCATTATAAGGTAAAACCCTATCCTCCGGTTTGCGTTGCATTGTGTGATGGGACTTGGGTCTTATAATGGTTTCATTTTTCTAAAAAGCATTGCGTTATTTTGACGATTTACTTTAGTCATGCACTGGCAATCCATAGGAGAAAACCCGTTCCGCGAAAGTGGCGTGGTCCTGTGATTAGCCTTATTATATTATATAGGTTAAGTAGAATTCTCACACCAGTCCCACGACTGACCTGTAGTTTGTTTCACTTTGCAAACTCGGGTGCCCTCTTTCCACACGGGCAGTCGAGTAGCTTATTTGACAGATAGATAAAACAAGATCCTGGATTGAAGATTGAAGCTGTGGCCATAGTGTTGATAGCCTTCCACCGAGATTAGTTCCGCTGCAATGTATTCATTTATTGTAATTTATTCTTCCGCTGTAATTATATTCCAATGTACTCTGATATGTATATTCTGTACTCTGATGTAACATTTATTATTGATGTTATAAAAGTCTGTGTTTTTGTTCTGATGTGTTGTATGCCCAAAGTTAAAGTATTCGTAGATTTTCACCTTTTGGGTCAGACCTGTGTGGTTTATGGTCGATTCAAAGGGCGGGAATTTGCGGGTCTTTACAGACGATATTCACATCGAATGCATGAGGACTATTGATGCCCATGATTGTAGTAGCTACCTTGAAAGGAGCTACAGTGGTAGTTTTCCGGACGTATTTGTTGATTGTTCGAATATGCGAGGAATAAGGTGCCTCCGGTTTCGTTCAGACCCAGAACGGACTTGAAAACGGATTGTATGTCTGACATTGTATTACTTTATATGGAATTCATTGATCTCTGCTAAATATATATTTGTTTTTTGTTTAACACCCTTCTCTAAGACATACGAGCTTAGAGGTTATATATTGGTATGAATCAATGGTATGGTATGGATTGACAATGTGGCATGCTAAGATGTAGATGATCAAGGCTTTTGTTGAAAAGCAAGCCTTGTGGTTGATGATCAAAGCACAGCCTGTTTAGGCGTAGCTTTGTGTATAACGTAGCTTCACGAGCCTCACAACCCGGTTGAGTCTAAAACAGAGCAAGGGAACACAGGGAGAGCAGCACGTTTCTTTCTATCTAGAAGTGGTGTTTGGTTTTTACACGGCCCGACATTTTACTTATGTGGATGATGGAATGAGGCGCCTCGGATGATAGGTCCTATAGGATCGGGAAACGTGAGTTCAGGAATTGCCAATCCACAAAGCTGTATGTGTGGATCGGCCCTGCAGGATCCATGGGTTCACTGCGGGGAATCCTGAGACATTAGCTAGAGTGTCTCGAATCGGTAAGGAGATCGTTCCTAGCCTTGATTCATGATGGAAACCCAATTCCCAATACGAACCTACGGACTTGATTGTATTACTAGTATGGAGGCATAGTATATGGTAGTTATGCTTCTTAGGATTGATACATTTACTTTGAAATGTTTTTGAAACATATATACACTAATAATAATACCAAATTCGTTTTTATCATACCATGCATGTTTAATCATCATAAGGTAAAACTAAATCCTCCGTTTTGCGTTGCATTGTGTGATGGGACTTGAGTCTTATGATGATTCCATTTTTCTAAAAAGCATTGCACTGTTTAACGATTCACTTTATTTTATGCACTGGCAATCCAATGGAGTAAACCCGTTCCGCGTTAGCGGCGTGGTCCTGTGATTAGCCTTATTTTTATTAATTATATTAGTTAGATTTCTCACACTAGTCCTTATTTAGCATGCCTGGTAATAGGATGCAGCATGATGGGGTGTTCTCGCTTCGCGGCTTGGTGGCGAACGGGAGACTCTTACCCCCACATGTCCCTTTTTAGGTTTGGTAGGCTACGGTCGGGGGATCCCGAAGGGGTCGCCGTAAAACAAGGTGTCTGGGGTACCACTGTAAGCCACGGAGGGTTTTACTTGCTGTACTGGAAGATGAAGGGATGGTTGCAAAGCCTACCGGATTTCGCGGTGTTGTTACAGTTGGTATCAGAGCTCTGGTTAGCTCAAATCTTTGGGGGTACAACTCATTAGAACAGAACAAAAGACCCATCAGAGATTGGACTAGTAATATCCAATAAGAATACTCATTAGAGATAGGATCAGCATTATCCTAGAATGAGAAAACTCATTAGAGATGCGGTTAGTAATGCCCTAGAATGAGTTGAGAGTGCCCAGTTTATTATTAACGTACTTTTTGATTATATATATAATCCGCTATTAGGAAATATGATTTTGAATATATAAAAGTTATATATATTTTAAAAGTTAATCAACAAATAAAATTATTTAAGATAGGATACTTAAACAACTTTTTAGCTTCGTTCCTTTTCGAGGACGAAAAGTTTTTAAGTGGGGGAGACTGTAATAACCCTGAATTTTGGTGCCAATTTAAAATTTTTATTTTAAGTTATTTTAATTGGTTTTGATATGTAAAATAATAATAATGATTAAAAATTGATTTAAATCGAAGTTAGTATGAATAATTTAATTTTGATTATAAAAGGAGTTAGAAATAGCGCGGTAGTTTGAAAAGTCAAACTTGAACTTTGACTGACCGTATAAGATGCAAAATTTAACGGATTTTAGTGAAACCAAAAATATTACAATCTATTTAAAAATATCTTTCTAATGAATTTGAAAAATTGAAATTTCATAGCGGGTATCAAAAGTTTTGCCCAGTTTAAAATTTAGGAAGGTCGCTATGAAATTTATATATAATATATAAAGGTCAAAAGTGCTACTTTTTGCATACGAAGGAATTTGGACTCGAAACCACATCCATTGAGTTCAGAATGACGTTTCTGCATTTAAAAAGTATAAACACTTATATATTTCGAGTTTTGGAAATTATTTGTTTAAAAATATATTTTTAATATAATATATTGGCCTTAAAAATAGCCATTTTTCAAACGACCTCTGTTTTCGAAGAAACCACTTTTGTTGGAACCGGATTGTCAAATTATTGCTAGGTTTCAATTTTCAGAATTTTTTGAATTAATATGTGAGCGTGGCAAAAGAAAACGTGTTTTGGGCCATTTTAGTTAAATTTAATCGACTTGAATATGGCCATTTTTCAAACGGTCTCAGAATTCGACGAAATTAGTCTTGTTAGGACTATATCGTCAAAAAAAGCTAGAAATGATTTTTCTGTAATTTTTAGAGGTCGTACGTGGCCCCGGTGAATTTAAATGTAAGACTGAAATAATTAATTAAATGATTTAAATCTTAAATTAAATAAAAACATATCGTAACAGCCGAACTGGGTTACAAAACATATTTCATTGTGTCAAGGGCGGGGGTTATTAGCTAGGGGCGACACTCGTTGGGTCTCATTTGGAGTTCGTATGGATAAGCATGAATTTTTGAAATAAATGAACTAAATAAAAAAAAGGGAAAATACACTGTATAAATACACCGTACATCTCGAAACCCTAGTGTACTATACACCAGCCTCCACTTTTAGATTTCCATGGCCACGAAGCTCCGAAATAAAACACCTAATTTCTCTCAATTAAAAGCGAATTAGTTCATAAATCCAAGGCGAAGATCGAAGAGCTCGAAGAGAGCTACAAGATCAACGGTTGTGATCATCTAAAGAGGTGTTAATCGGTCGGAATTGGGAGCTAAAGCTGCCGCGTTTGGAGCAGTTTTCGGGGGCCCATAGGGCTGCGAGTTCGCCAGGGTTCGCTGAGGAGGAAGGTGGATCTAAGGCGGTCGGAGGGGCAGGTTCTGATGATGCACCGGCGGCCTCGGTGATCGTGCGTTCTGGTGTTTTTGTCTTGAGCAATTGGGTTCGGCATACAGTAATGAACGAAGGAGGAAGACGCAATAACAAAGTAATTAGGGTGAATAATTAATTAATTAATTCAGTTAATTATATATTTAAATGTATAAATGTTTAAACAACGATAACATTTGCAAACAGAGACGGAATTCAACGAAACAAAATGTATTGCGCTCATGATAGAAAACTCTACGACATGGAGCTGACTACATCTGAAATAGAGCATCTTGGAAATTCAGGAATTTTCAGATTTGAATGATTCGGTGAGATTTCTTACTTTTAAATAATTTAATTATTTCTCTCGATCGTTTGAATCACTTTATATACATAAATAGTATAGATCTGCAATGTGGTAATTTTAGAATTTATTTATTGTTTGTGTTGTGATGTGAATTGGATTGGAATTTTGTACACTTGATTGTGTTTGCAATAACGATGAATTGTAATTGTGGTGAAATCATTTAGTAGTGTTAACAAAAATTGTTCAACTTCTAATATGTAAAACATGTTTACATTAAAGACTACATTTTATCGTGATGAATGGAATACTAGAAATTTGTTTATGTTTCAAAATGAAACATGATTACATTAAAGAAGAAAATTTTAATGTAATGAATGGATTGACAAAAATAGTTCATGTTTAAAAAATGAATGAAATAGAAATATTACATCTTTATGTGAAAAATGAATGTAACAAAAGATTACCTTTTTCATGTGATAATAGGAAGAGAGAAAAGTTACATTTTGTTTAATGTAATAGGTAAAAAGAGGAAAAGTTACATTTTATTTAATGTAATAGATAAAAGAGAAAAGTTTACATCTTTTATTTAATGTAATAGAAAAAGACAAAAATTACATTTATATGTAATGTAATCAAAAAAAAAAGTAAAATTACATTTTTATAATGTAATATAAAGATAGGAAGAGTTACATTTTTATAATTTAATAAAAGAATTTAAAAAGAATAACATTCTTTATAATGTAATAAAAGAGAATAAAGAAAATAATACATTTCTTTTTATATAAAGAAAAGAATACATTTTTATGCAAGTCATGAAACGAGGAAGATGATCATATTTTTATATAAAAATATGCTAACATTAAAAATCTCAATTTTTAATGTAAAGTTAGAATATAGAAAAATGATCATAACGTTAAAGCGAAAGTATGATTACATTGAAAATTCTCATTTCTAATGTAAAGTAGAAAAGTAGAAAATGATCATATTTTGAAAAGAAGTATAGGTTGTCATTGAAAATCCCAATTTCAATGTAAATGTAAAATATATAAAAATATGATATGAGAATAAAAACACCGTTTTGTTAACAAATATGATATGAGAATAAAAACGCCGTTTGTTAGCAAATATGATATTAGATCAATATACCGTTTTGTTAGAAAACATGTTATGTGAATTAAGATACTGTTTTGTTAGAAAACATGTTATGTGGATTAAAATACAATTTTATTAGAAAAGTCATGTTGATGAAAAATATCACAATTGTTAGAAATATTATGTTAGTATAAGAATAGCACATATATTAGAAATTTTATGATAAGATTTAAATTATCATTTTTGTTAGGAAATGATAAGTTGGGTTAAAAATATCATTTAGTTATAAAATGATGAATTATATTAAAAACACATTTTTAATGTACTATTAGAAACATAGAACAGAAATTAACATTTTTATTCATTAAAATATATTGAGCAAAAATACACATTCTTGTTCATTAGACGAAAATTAATATTTTGTTCGTTAAAATGGATTGGACAAAAATATATGTATATTTGTTCATTAGAAACAAAAATAAACATTTTTGTCAAGGGAATAGAATTGAGACAAAATTCACATTTTTGTCTAAATAAAAGAGTTGAAACAAAAATGTACATTTGTCAAATGTGGTAGTTGAAAACAAAAAATTACATTTTTGTTAGAAGAGATTTGAATTAAAGGAAAAATTACATTTTGTTGAACCAGAATTGTCAACAAAAATGAATGCATCACTTTTAGGCATTCTGTTGAGATGGAATTTGTATGTTAATTAAAGAATTATGCTTACCGTCATAATACACATTAGAATTTGTGTATAAATAAAAAGGACATTTTTATTGTCAATACATATTAGAATTTGTGTATGAAATGAAAACACATTAGAATCATGTGGCGAATTCATGCAAATAAAAACATGATTATAATAGATACATTTAAAACATGATTGTAATAAGTACATTTATGTTTACATTTTAGTTGCAAGTAGAAACATGGAGATATAAAGTACATCTTTATTTGCAAGTTAGTTGCAAATAAAAACATGAAGATAAAAATGCATTTTTATTTGCAATATAGTTGTAAATAAAAATATGATTTTAAAAGTTAACATTTTTGTTTATATTTTAGATATAAATAAAAACATGAATTGAAAAAGGATAATTTTGTTTATATTTTAGATATAAATAAAAACATAAATTGAAAAAGGATATTTTTGTTTATATTTTAGATATAAATAAAAACATGAAAATAAAAGTACATTTTTATTCACCTTTGAGATGTGAATAAAAAAAACACGAATATGAAAAGTACATTGTTATTTACATTGTAGATATGAATAAAAATATGAATAGGAAAAGTGCATTTTTATTTACATTTTAGATGTAAATAAAAACGTAGAAATAAAAAGTGCATTTTTATTTGCATTTTAGATGTAAGTAAAAAAACATAGAAATAAAGTGACATTTTAGATTTACGTTTTAGATGTAACCAAAAAGATAGAATTTAAAAGAAGCATTTTTATTGTCAAAATAGAGACAATAAAAAAGATCAGAATTAGAAAGTATATTTTTATTTACATTTTTGATGTTAATAAAATAAGAGATTTAAAGGCGACATTTTTATTGATATTTTATATTCAATAAAAAGATTAGAATTAAAAAGACTATTTTTATTTTTGTTCTAGGGACAATAAAAAGAGTTGAGATAAAAAGTGACATTTTTATCGTCATTTTAGATGCGATAAAATGAATTGATCTTTGATCTTAGTTGTTGAAATAGCAAAACGATGTGTGTGTGTGTGTGTGTGTATATATATATATATATATTTAAATTAAAAGTAAATGAATCGCACGCGGTAGTTCGCGATTCGACAATCGTAGCTTTAAATAGTTATACCGAAATATCTGACCGTCGGATTTTCCCAAAGCTGAAACCATTAGTTCGCCTTGGGAAGACCTTTCCAACGATATGAATTGTGTTAAATTCCAACAGTTAGATTTAGAGAAACTTGTAAAACTAATTTCGGTGAAAACAGTGCCAAGGTCGCCTATTGACATGAAGTGTTGTTAAATAAAATTCAATTATTTTTATATAAATAAAAAAATAGAGATTAATCATTATAAATTAATATTAACGATAAGAAATGATTTTAAATTATATATATACGAGGATCATTTGAAAAGTCCGAGTTCAATCTCATTTCAAATGACTATTCGTCGATCTAAGTCGAAGAGTTGAAGACGGTGATTGAAGACCGACGATCTTCACATCGAATGGATGAGGACTACTGACGCCCATGATTGGAGTAGCTACCTTGAAAGGGGCTGTAGTGGTAGTTTTCCGGACGTATTTGTTGGTTATTCTGATATGCGAGGAATAAGGTGCCTCCGGTTTCGTTCAGACCCAGAACGAACTTGAAAATGGATTGTATGTCTATTCCTTTATACGGTATTTGTTGATCTCTGCTAAATATATATCTGTTTGGTGTTTAACACCCTTCTCTAAGACGTACGAGCTTATAGGTTGTATATTGGTAGGAATCAATGGTATGGTATGGATTGACAATGTGGCATGCTAAGATGTAGATAATCAAGGCTTTTGTTGAAAAGCAGGCCTTGTGGTTGATGATCAAAGCACGACTTGTTTAGGCGTAGCTTTGTGTATAACGTAGCTTCACGAGCCTCACAACCCGGTTGGGTCTAAAACGGAGCAAGGGAACGCAGGCAGAGCAGCACGTTTCTTTCTAGCTAGAAATGGTGTTTGGTTTTTACACGGCCCGACATTTTACTTATGTGGATGATGGAATGAGGCGCCTTGGATGATAGGTCCTATAGGATCGGGAAACGTGTGTTCAGGAATTGCCAATCCACAAAGTTGTATATGTGGACCGGCCCTGCAGGATCCAAGGGTTCACTGCGGGGAATCCTGAGACATTAGCTAGAGTGTCTCAAATCGGTAAGCAGATCGTTCCTAGCCTTGACTCATGATGGAAACCCAATTCCCAATACGACCCTACGGACTTGATTGTATTAATAGTATGGAGGCATAGTATATGGTAGCTATGCTTCCTACGATTGATACATTTACTTTGAAATGTTTTTGAAACATATATACACTAATAATAATATCAAATTCGTTTCTATCGTACCAAGCATGTTTAGTCATCATAATGTAAAACTCTATCCTCCGGTTTGCGTTGCATTGTGTGATGGGACTTGAGTCTTATGATGATTCCATTTTTCTAAAAAGCATTGCGTTGTTTAACGATTCACTTTATTTTATGCACTGGCAATCTAATAGAGTAAACCCGTTCCGCGTTAGCGGCATGGTCCTGTGATTAGCCTTATTATTATTAGTCATATTAGTTAGATTTCTCATACCAGTCCCATGACTGACTCGTAGTTTGTTTCACTTTGCAAACTCGGGTGCCCTCTTTTCCACACGGGCAGTCGAGTAGCTTTTTGCAGATATTTATCTCTTGAACAGGGTTTTGGATCGAAGTCTAAAGCTGTGTCCAGAGCATAGAAGTCTTCCGCTGTTTATTGTATTTAATTTATTGAAATTTATCTTCCGCTGTAATTTTATTCAATGTACTCTGATATGTTCAGTACTCTGATGTAACATTATTGTAATGTTTATAAAAGTCTGTTGTTGTTGTTCTGATGTTGTTGTATTCCCAAAGTTAACGTATTCGGGTTTTGAACGGTCTTGTTCGATCTAGCGATCGATCGGGTCGGGCGAAAACCGGGGTCGTTACAAAGTGTTTCTTAATTCATTAACACCGTAACCTTGTAAAGACCTCCCACATTAGACTGGCATTTGTGGCAGCTGGATTTGCCGGGCGGGTCCGGGCAGTCTTACACCACAAAAGAGCCTAACCTCGTGTCTTTACAACTGTCACGAATTTAATTTATGCCTAAGACCTCCCACATTAGACTGGCATTTGTGGCAGCTGGATTTGCCAGGCGGGTCCGGGCAGTCTTACACCACAAAAGAGCCTAACCTCGTGTCTAGACGATTAATTACACAAAATTATTTATTCCTCCAATTTGAATTAATTTCCCTATTCAAATAATCAATCAATTCCAAATTTAACGATGTTCAAAATTGACTCAATTATGTCCATCTATTTATGGTATGCAAAATCATACCAATTATAATCACAAATTCATTTTATGCCATTTAAGGCATTTATGCCAATTCTATATATTAAATATTTTAATATTATCCCATGGCCCCATGTTGTACGTTCGTTCGTTTAACGTAAAATATACGTTAGACTCGAATAGTCTAACTCATGGAATAAAGAGAAAACATCACAACATACATATAAATAAAACTAGATCTAAACATAAGGGGTGAACTTGCATGTGTGAATGAGGTTCTACATCTAAAACTTGCATAGGCCAAAGTCACAACTTGCATAAAACTACATATATCATAGATCTAAATCTAAAGGTGTAAACTTGTTTGGGTAACAGTCACGAACTTGCATAACCATGTATGTCATAGATCTAATCATAAGGTGTAAACTTGCATAGGCAATAACCACAAACTTACATTACATGATTCATACCCCAAACATACATATACTTGAATATGTGATTTACGCAACATAACGATGGTGTGAACTTGCATTTAAACATGTAAACTAGTATATAGAATTTAACATATAACTCACACATGTCATAGCCTAAATTTAGGTCCAATTTACACATAAAATAGATGTCATGAAACATGTAAGGTTGTTCATAATTTCATTAACTTGCATATGATCCAGATCTAAACTAACATCCAGACTTGCATACATACATACATATGATTTAACATATGAATTAGTTCCAACAACATAGCCAAGCTAGTATATGAAACATCATTATGAATTTATTATACATAAGCTAATCATAGAATTACAATAGAGATGATAACATCGCAACTTTACAACATACATGACAACATCATAGAATCATATATAATAACATGCGGTCAATAATTCACAGCATAGCCATATAATCCGCATTATATCTCAATCTAATTAAATTGTTAATTATTCTATTAAAGAAATCGAACTCACAAGAAGAAGGTCTTGCGTTCTGAAATCTGAGTTCTGAAATTGATTAAACTCGCCTTCGTAGTAGATTCGTTGTTGTTTAGATTAATGTTGAATAGAACTGAATTGATTAGTTGTTCTTCCTCTCTAATTGGTGGCGGCTACTCTAGGTTACAAGATGACAGCATGACGGCCATAGTTTCAATTTTTATTTTGATTTAGGGTTTGAGTCTACTCATCTTTATATAGAATTTTAATTTAATTATAGCCGTCGGATGATCTTAGGGTTAATCAAAACCATTCAGTCGGGACAGGGTGACACCTCAGCCCTAATGACTCAGCAAGGAGTCAGAAAGGACATAGCAATGAGTCACAACATGGATCAGACTGAACCAGAAAGCTGTGTAGACCTGCTGCTCGGCCTGGGCGCACTTGGCAGGTGCGCCAGTGCAAATTTGTACTAGCGCACTTCCCAAATGCGCCAATGCAATATATTTTTATTTTTTCCCCGCCTGACTTCGTTCATCCATATCTCCTTCATCCGATATCCGTTTTATGCAAACTTGGACTCTATCTCGACTAGAATTCCGAGACGAACACGATGGCGCAACCCATTTCCCTTAATTCTCATGTCTGGGATTAATTATTCTTGAGTTTAGTTAATTCGATTATTCAAAAATCCGGGGTGTTACAAAACGTGTTGGGTGGATTGGGTTAAACCAACTGGACTGATGAATCTAATAAACCCGTTTTGTGAATCTGTATGCCCAATACAAAGTTAGACAATCTGTAAGTCTATTAAATCCGTATATCTGATCTGTTAATCTGAAAACTTGTTAACTTGATTGTCTGATCTATGAACTGGTAATCTGAACTTTGTATGAAACTTGTAAACAAGTTAATCGGAAATCTACAGTCTGTGGACACAAGGTTAGGAGGGGAAATACTTCTGTCATCTGTTGTTTGGGACCCATATTAGTCAGTAACCCTTTATGGTATCAAAACTTTGAACCTGCACTATGTAGGGGTCCTGGCAAGCTTACTAAACTAATTATAAGAGGTTCATTCTGATAATGCTGAGGGGTGTTGATGGCGCGTTCCAACCGGGTCATGTGCGTGCACAGATCCGGTCTGCTCTGAGGATGTAAGACACCGTGACATCTGTAAATAGGTATATGCCAATAGGTTGCCACTCTAGGGAGTGATACACCCTACTGTGGGGCCGACACAGGGTATTTATGTATTAGGGAGCCGATCGCTTGGGGGTAGGACATAGGGTACACTTAGTTTTGTCTGTTTCTGTTGGTACCGTCTGTTTCTGTTGGGTGGTAACACCTGTCTGTTTCTGCGTGGTACCGTCTGTTGGGGTGGTAAAGGCCCATTAAGTGTACACCTCATTCTAACATTCTATTTCCGTAGGGATTATTCTGTTTCCGTCTCTGATTCCGTTCTGATTCTGTTTCCGTACCTTCTGTCTGTTGGGGTGGTAAAGGCCCATTAGTTGGGTAGTAAAGGCCCATTATTAGTGTAACATCCCGGAAAATACGAGCCAAATTAAAATTTTTAAAATTGGTTATTTCAAAGGAATTTGAACAATTGAAATAGAATATTTCAATAAAAAAGTGAATTAGAAATAGCGAGTCAGTTTGAAAATTTGAATTCAAACTTTAACTGGCTGCACCGGGTGCAAAATATAACGGATTTTAGTGAAACCAAAAATATTTAAATCTGTTAGTGAATATCTTTCTAATTAATCTGAAAAATCGAAGTTTCATAGCAGGAATCAAAAGTTATGGCCAAATAAATTTTCAGAAAGGTCGTTATATAGATATATAGCCCTTGAAAATAGATATTTTGCAAACAACCTCGGAAATCGACGAAACCACTTTTGTAGGGTCCAGGATGTCAAACTATTGCTAGGTTTCAAATTTCATAATTTTTGAAGCTAGTATGTGAGCGTGGCAAAAGAAAATGTGTTCGGTCAATTTTTGTTAAATTGGATCGACCAGAAAAGGACCATTTTTCAAACAATCTCAGAATTCGACGAAATTAGTTTTGTGGGGACCGTAGCATCAAAACATAGCTAGATTTATTTTTCTGGAATTTTTCGAATCAGTTTGTGGCCCTGGAAAATTGAAATGTATGTTCAAATTGAATATAAAATGTTTATACATTAATTTGAGGAATAACTGACTATAATAGTCGAATTGGCCTACGAAACATATCCCATTATGTCCGGGATGGGGGTATTTAGCTAGGGGCGACAGTCATTGGGTTTGAATTGGGATTCGTAAGTGAAAACCATAATTTTCTGAATAATATATATATCGGCGAATCAGAAAATTCCATTCATAAATTAAAAATAAAAAAACGCTCAAAACCCTCGCCGCCTCTCTCGTTAACGGCGGAAACCGCTCCAACCTTCCTGACCGAAATTCCGCCGCCTCAGTCAACGCCACCACCCTGACTCGACGGCGCCCGCCCCTCTCTTCAAATCCGACCAACCCCCGCCCTTTCTCCCTTCACCAGCGTCGAGAACGACGCCCTGAAATTTGACGACTTCACGTCGACGCCACGATCGCCAGAGACTGTAACACCCCGCCTCCGCCAGGGTGTCTCTTGCAAGCACTCTGACTTTGGAGGGCGTTTGAATCAGGTAAACATGCATAATGATATATCAAGGCAGAACAAGAACATATGTATATATGTAAACAGAGTAAATAACATAGATAAAACAGCGGAAGATTTCAAACCATTTCAAAACAAGTCTGGTACAACATAATGTCAATTTTCCAAATACACAAGTCTAGATAAAAACAACATTACTGAAAAACTGAAATACACAAGTGCTATCCCCAAAATAAGTGATAACCATAGCTAGCTTCATGTCGAAACCATACATGAGCTGAAATCCCTCAAGCAAGCAATCCGAAATCCAAGCTAAGCTCCAACGTTCCCGCCCCGAGAACCTGGGGGGGGGGGGGGGGGGAACGGAAGAAAAGAGGCGAAAGAAAACAGGTCAGTCAAAAAGACTGAGTAAGCCCTACTACAATCAATGTAAACTAATAAAGTTAACTGGCATGAGAAGCAGGGATGAACATAAGGATAACAACATACTAGCATGATGATTAACTAACAAGGTAGATAAAGGTGTCATCGCATAATCAGGATTAAGGTTTTGCACCATAGGTGTACTAGCAAACTAACATGACTTGAATAAACAAGTATTGATCCCTTGGCCCAAGCTTTGGCCCAATAACATGAAGTGACCCTAACACGAGGTCCAATAAACATGAAGTGACCCTAACACGAGGTCCAATAACATGAAGTGACCCTAACACGAGGTCCAATAACATGAAGTGACCCTAACACGAGGTCCAATAACATGAAGTGACCCTAACACGAGGTCCAATAACATGAAGTGACCCTAACACGAGGTCCAACCAAACGGTCTAGTCGATCGGCTCCCTAAGCCTAACTCGTCACGTGTTGGTGTCAATGCGGCCCAAACATAATTGTAGTCAGACTGTGCAGGGTCTCCCGTCGGGTGTATCAAGCCCTAGGATGTCAACCCCTGGACACCATAAACATGAGTGCACAGTCACGATCTACTGGTACCCGTGCATGTTTTCCCCGGCTTCAGACTATGTGCACGACCATGGTCCGCCCGGAACTACACCGACGTACCCTCGGCCGTCGCTTTTGGTCGCTTACCTCTTAGTCCAGTAATCGTGCCCCCACCCTAGCCTAGACCCTAGGGTCATGATGATACGAACTTGGGATTACTGCTGGAGTGGACCCCCATTGCTAGGATTTTCTAGTGGGTTAAGTACGGTTTAACCCTCTTGCTAATCATGGATTAACTTGGTTAAGTGTAACGATGAGTTCACGACGTCTCCCTGATTAATCTACCAAGCCAAAATTGGTTAAGTATTAAGTGGACCATGACTTAACCCTACTCATGAGGCATTAATTAATTTCATGTGCCTTAACCTCTCACATTAGACTTTGTTGCGGTTACTAGTTAAGCCGGGCGGGTCCGGGCAGCTTTACACCACAACTTGGTCTAACCTCGGGTTCAAGGCATCACATGGCCAACTTCTCACATTGGGTCCTATTGTCTGTAGCAACTAGTTAGGTCGGTCGGTTGCGGGTAGATTTACGCTACAAACTCAACCCAACCTCGAGTTGGTCACACTTATATTTTCTAAGTGTCATGTCCATCATGTTTCCAAAACATGTTAAAAGCTTTCAAGCATTTGGGTAGACCTAACTTAATAGGTAAATTCCCAAAGGGTAGACCTAACTTAATAGGTAAATTCCCAAGCTTAAGTTTTTATGTCTTTTAAGTTTACCCAACCCCAAATGCAATCCCATCCCTTACATATCGCAATAGCGCATAAAGGATAGAAAGAGGGGACTTGGCATAATCATGACATAAAGGTGTTGAAGCCACAAGTTCAACATGGTGGCATACGAAATGCACATATGTTCATACACTTGCATATTACATTTTTAGGCCTCAAAAGCATGCATAAAACCAAACTTACATATAAGTGATATATGGTGATAAATGACATGTAGAAATGGCCATAAGTTCGCATTTAGCCTCACATGCATGTTATCATAAGGGATATGATAACTTACATGTTGCCAAAATGCAACCTTTAGCATAAAGCTTGAAGCTTTAGGCTCATAAACCCAAGATAAGCTTGCATAACATGATAACATGAACCAAATGATCATCCCAAACTTGCATAACATAACTTGCATATCATATGACAAACTTGCATATCAAACTTGCATAACATAACATGATAAACTTGCATATCATAACATGGCATACTTGCACATCATAACATGGCATACTTGCATAACAAAACTTGCATATCATAACATGGCATACTTGCATAACATAACATGATAAACTTGCATATCATAACATGGCAAACTTGCATAGCATAACATGACATACTTGCATAACAAAACTTGCATATCATACATTTAACTTTAGAGTTTAAGTATGAAAGTAGAATAGGGCTTACAATGCTTATGAAGACACACAAAAATATGACAAGGCCCTTATGCAACCAATTAGACCCAAAATGCAAGCTTCAATACAAAAACCCTTAAGCCAAAACGATCAAAACCCTTGCTTTATGATGCAAATATGGAAACTTGACTTGAATGCAAGCTAATGACACTCATACAAGCTTAAAAACACTTGTATGCACGGAAAATCTCTCATAGAAATAATTTTAGAATTTTATGAAGAGAGTGGAGGCCATGAGAGGGATAATTTTGCCATAGTTTAGTTGTAGGATTGATTAATAATGATTTAGGGTTAGGTTAGGGTCTTATTTATAGAGATTAGGATTAGTTTCAACCCTAGGATTAAACCCTAGTTCCAATCTCAGCCCTCAAAACCGAATCTGGCCCCCAAGCTCAACACAAACCCAAAATGGTGCACCAGGCAGAACTGCCCGGCTGGACCAAGTCGACAGCCAAGTCGACAGGGCTGTCGACTTGGGTCCAACCAAGTCGACTCCCAAGTCGACAGGGCTGTCGACTTGGGTGCTCTGGCGGGAATTTTCCCGCCTGGCCCAATCTGCCCTAATTTTCCAAATTCAAACTTGAATTTGAAATCTGTTTTGAACTTGCAATTTTCTGAAAACTTCGTTGGGCCCTTAATCGGGTCATACGGACTCCGATTTTCGAAAACTCGGACTCTATTTCGCGTATTTTTCCGAGACGAACGCAATGGCATAGCCCGTTTCCCTTGATTCAGATATATAAATTAAATTCTGCCTCGATTTATGTTATAATAGGTTATTGAAAATACGGGTTGTCACATTCTCCCCTCCTTAAAGGATTTCGTCCCCGAAATCTTCAAGTTAGGAAGAACGTATCCTACCATCCAACATCCATCTACTCAAAACATCATCCACGAGCAACCATTGTCCTTACAAGATTCTAAATGTTGTATGAACATATGCAAAGGTGTGTGTATATGTACTTATCTAATGCAAATATCATCAATGCAAATTATGTTAGTGAAATGAATCCATATGTATGCAATTCCTAACATAATGTATAACATCTATATGCGTGCACATAACATACATCCATATGCAACATCAATGTGATAACACAAAAATTTTCATCCATGAATAAGCATAAACACTCATGCATATGCAATATGAGGAGTGTGTGAGCCGATCTAGTGCCTAATGTGTATAATGCATCCACGAGTAACCACTTGCAAACACTTGCAACCACTTGCAAACATCAAGCATAACATGTTTCAAACACATGTTTCATCCAAAGGGTTTCTACCTAAGGTTCTCATGACAAGATTAACATGATATACTAGATAATCCAGACAAACATGGATAGCAAAAGATATGCTACAAAGAGATCGGGAAGATAAGCAAGATATACTCCTTTTTGGATTACAAGAAATCCCTTCCTAACCCAACCCATATTCCATAAAAGCCCAAAAGGTTTAGTCAACCTAACGGACCCTTCAAACCCTGACATGTATTACTAACCGATGAGTCATACCTCCCGACAGAAATAGGACCGAGAGGATATACGTAAAAAGATAACATGCGAGTAAGTTCCACAGGAAAACAAGGATCAAGAATATACTCTTAAAAAGAGATATGATGCGCGTATCTAGCCTTCAGTCTTCTAAGTCATGTTTCCTTGAGCTTAACTCCACTGTGCTTTGACCGTCTTTTACCTCATGATTTCTTAGCTTCCTAACTCTTATTTCCAAATATGAGTTGGAACCCATTTCATTGTCGTCTCTCGTCTTCCTTTTTCACTTACTCTTCTAACATTCTTGGCTTAAACATAACTATGACCTCATGGTTTCATGCAAGCTCTCCAAAATTCACTAGTGAATCCTGGATCTCGTTTACTTACTATAAAGTATTCCACGCAGCAGAACTTTTCTTGGAAATACCAATCCACGTTGCCAATTATTCTTACTAACGTGATTTTCTATAACTCATGCTTGAACGAAATGAACCATCTGCCTGCGAATGATAGGCCGTACTTAGATTCAGTTGCTTGCCCATGACTTCCTGTAGACTATCTCAAAACTGGCTAGTGAAGATTGAGTCATGGTTACTAACTATACTTTAGGGAACCTCGTGCAACCGCTTTATTTCTTGAAAGTAAACTGTCGCTAGCTATGATGCAGCCCTTTCGCTCTTTACCGGAGTGAAATGAGCACTCTTCTTAAGTCTATCCACAATAACCTAAATGCTCGTATTCCCTTTCCTTGACCTAGGCAGTCCATCCACGAAATCCTTCGTGACGCCTTTCCCTCTTCCATTGCGGGGACTTCCAATGGATATAATAGCCCACCGGGCTTCTATGACTCGGCCTTTAACCTGTTGGCACAACATGCACCTTGGGACAAACTCGGCCACCTCCTCGAGTGATGTGCATCTTCAAGAGCCTTCTTACTTCGGTTGCATTCCTTGGAGTCTTCCAATCCTGAACTGTAACTACCTTAGCGGGATCCACCGCTAAACCTTGCTTAGATACTATATGCCCAAGGAATCTAACTTCCCTTCTCCAAAAGTGATACTTGGAGAACTTGGCCTTCAACTGATGCGCTCTAAGCGTATCCATCACCTCCACGAGATGCCTTGCGTGCTCTTCCTCATCCTTAGAGAAGAACAGAATATCATCTACGAAGACCACGACAAACTTGCTCAAGAACTCCCTGAACACCCTACTCATCAAGTCCACGAAGTAGGCGGGTGCATTAGTCAAACCGAATGGCATGACAAGCCATTCGAAGAATCAATCTGGAGTTCTGAACGCAGTTTTGCCTATGCTATCCTCAGCTACTCTGAGCTGATGGAATCCAGTAGCAAGATCAAGAGAAAACAGCTGTTCCTACAAGCTGATCATACAAATCATCGATCCTTGGCAATGGTTGTCTATTCTCTTCGTTTAACTCACGATAATCAACACAAAGTCGAAGAGAACCATCTGCCTTGGTAGTAAATACTATACTTCATCTAATGAAGTTCTTCTCAAGCAACTCCTTGACTTGCTTTCTTAACTCTCATCTTGCGGGGCCATGTGCCTAACCGGCCATGAAACTATCTTGGCATTATCAACCAGATAAATGCGGAAATCAATCTCTCGCTTAGGGGTAACCCCCCTTCACTTCACCCAAGATATCAGGATATTCTCGGACCACCCTCACCGATTGCAAACTATTGATAGACGAGTTGAGGGATTCAAGATAACACAACATGACGGGACTCATAGGGTTACTAGAAATTTTTAGGGTATTACCGAGGCGAGTCATGAGCCTCACAACCCTATGCTCAAAAATCAAGGATGGCTCCAAAATTGGACAACCCATCCATGCCCAAAATCAACCCATACCCTATGAAACCGAGAATATAAGCATCACACGAGAATTCAAATCCACCTAGATAATAGACAAATGGGCGGAACCCCCAATTGGATTTGAAACACACACGGGATCATTAACTAGACTATTACTTAGGTGCAAACTATCAACAAGATCAGATGAGATAAAGCTATGCGATGCACCAGAATCAAACAAGGTACGAACTGAAAATCAGAAATGTAAACAAGACTTTCAACAAAAATACTACCTCGATCGGGAACTGGAGCGGTATGAACTTGCCCTCCTGAAGGTCCAGCACGCTGAGTCTGACCCTGGACTTGCCCTTGCTTCTTCGGGCAATCCCTAGTGAAGTGTCCCATTTTCCACAGTTAAAGCAAGAGCCCTTCCTTTTCCTGCAATCCTTGTTTAGATGAGTCGAGCTTCCACAAGTAAAGCACTTCTTTTCCTTCTTATCTTCAGACTTCTCCTTGTTGTTCTTTCCCTTGTTGTTGTTCCCCTTTTTGCCTTGACTCTTGTTCTTGTTCTTATTGCCTTGACTGCTCTGACCGCTTGGATTACCCTGATTTCCTTTCCACTGGGAATCAGTATTCTTGGCTTGAGTACCATTCATCTTGATCTCCTTCTTGTCACTCCTATTCACTTCATTGAGTAGGGCCATATTCACCAAACTCTCAAAAGTTGCCCCCAAGGGTATATGAGTCATGGCTAAACCATGTAATGGCTCGTTTAATCCTAGAGCAAAGTATAGGGCCTTCTTCTGAGCTGTGTTAACCAAGTCTAAACCGACCCGAGCCAGTTGATTAAACTTATCTATGTATTCCCTAATAGTCATGTCTCCTTGTTTCAGTGATAGGAACCTTACTCCAAACTTTCCCCGAAAGTCATCCCAAGTCTCAATTGGCCTAGTAGCGGTGGTGACCACCCACCAATGTGCAGCTTCTTCCCTTAGCAACCACACTGCCAATAAAACCTTCCTACGGTCATCTATATCAAAGAAGGCAAAAAGATCCTCGGTTTCTTTCAACCAATTCCTTGCCTCTACATAAGTCTCGGTTCCAAAGAAATTCTTGCCACCCATCGCCTTAAAGTCTTTGCAAATCTCCGCGAAATCCTCTTGTGGATGCTGAGGGGGAGGAGGAAGAGAAACCTCAGTGACAGGAGGAGGAACATTAACTACCGGAGGAGGAGTAACATTTGCGGGGCCGGCTTCGGTCGCCATAGCCTCCAAAAGTCTCCTATACCAAACAGGTACGTGTACTCCCTCCGGAATGGCAAAGTTATTGGCTATACTGAAAACGAAGAAAAAGATAGATTCAGAATGGAGAAAAACGAAGGAATTTTGCTAATGGCTTTTTGGGGAATAGCCTTTAAAATAAACTAGACTTTTCTTTGGAAAATACTTTATACTTGGTTTTGAAAATAGTTTTCCCAAAAGTTTCAAAAACCTTTTAGTTCCTTCTCGTAAACCATATGCTCTGATACTAAATGTAACACCCCGCCTCCGCCAGGGTGTCTCTTGCAAGCACTCTGACTTTGGAGGGGCGTTTGAATCAGGTAAACATGCATAATGATATATCAAGGCAGAACAAGAACATATGTATATATGTAAACAGAGTAAATAACATAGATAAAACAGCGGAAGATTTCAAACCATTTCAAAACAAGTCTGGTACAACATAATGTCAATTTTCCAAATACACAAGTCTAGATAAAAACAACATTACTGAAAAACTGAAATACACAAGTGCTATCCCCAAAATAAGTGATAACCATAGCTAGCTTCATGTCGAAACCGTACATGAGCTGAAATCCCTCAAGCAAGCAATCCGAAATCCAAGCTAAGCTCCAACGTTCCCGCCCCGAGAACCTTGGGGGGGGGGGGGGGGGACGGAAGAAAAGAGGCGAAAGAAAACAGGTCAGTCAAAAAGACTGAGTAAGCCCTACTACAATCAATGTAAACTAATAAAGTTAACTGGCATGAGAAGCAGGGATGAACATAAGGATAACAACATACTAGCATGATGATTAACTAACAAGGTAGATAAAGGTGTCATCGCATAATCAGGATTAAGGTTTTGCACCACAGGTGTACTAGCAAACTAACATGACTTGAATAAACAAGTATTGATCCCTTGGCCCAAGCTTTGGCCCAATAACATGAAGTGACCCTAACACGAGGTCCAATAAACATGAAGTGACCCTAACACGAGGTCCAATAACATGAAGTGACCCTAACACGAGGTCCAATAACATGAAGTGACCCTAACACGAGGTCCAATAACATGAAGTGACCCTAACACGAGGTCTAATAACATGAAGTGACCCTAACACGAGGTCCAACCAAACGGTCTAGTCGATCGGCTCCCTAAGCCTAACTCGTCACGTGTTGGTGTCAATGCGGCCCAAACATAATTGTAGTCAGACTGTGCAGGGTCTCCCGTCGGGTGTATCAAGCCCTAGGTTGTCAACCCATGGACACCATAAACATGAGTGCACAGTCTCGATCTACTCGTACCCGTGCATGTTTTCCCCGGCTTCGGACTATGTGCACGACCATGGTCCGCCCGGAACTACACCGGCGTACCCTCTGCCGTCGCTTTTGGTCGCTTACCTCCTAGTCCAGTAATCGTGCCCCCACCCTAGCCTAGACCCTAGGGTCATGATGATACGAACTTGGGATTACTGCTGGAGTGGACCCCCATTGCTAGGATTTTCTAGTGGGTTAAGTACGGTTTAACCCTCTTGCTAATCATGGATTAACTTGGTTAGGTGTAACGATGAGTTCACGACGTCTCCCTGATTAATCTACCAAGCCAAAATTGGTTAAGTATTAAGTGGACCATGACTTAACCCTACTCATGAGGCATTAATTAATTCCACGTGCCTTAACCTCTCACATTAGACTTTGTTGCGGTTACTAGTTAAGCCGGGCGGGTCCGGGTAGCTTTACACCACAACTTGGTCTAACCTCGGGTTCAAGGCATCACATGGCCAACTTCTCACATTGGGTCCTATTGTTTGTAGCAACTAGTTAGGCCGGTCGGTTCCGGGTAGATTTACGCTACAAACTCAACCCAACCTCGAGTTGGTCACACTTATATTTTCTAAGTGTCATGTCCATCATGTTTCCAAAACATGTTACAAGTTTTCAAGCATTTGGGTAGACCTAACTTAATAGGTAAATTCCCAAAGGGTAGACCTAACTTAATAGGTAAATTCCCAAGCTTATGTTTTTATGTCTTTTAAGTTTACCCAACCCCAAACGCAATCCCATCGCTTACATATCGCAATAGCGCATAAAGGATAGAAAGAGGGGACTTGGCATAATCATGACATAAAGGTGTTGAAGCAACAAGTTCAACATGGTGGCATACGAAATGTACATATGTTCATACACTTGCATATTACATTTTTAGGCCTCAAAAGCATGCATAAAACCAAACTTAGCATATAAGTGATATATGGTGATAAATGACATGTAGAAATGGCCATTAGTTCGCATTTAGCCTCACATGCAAGTTATCATAAGGGATATGATAACTTACATGTTGTCAAAATGCAACCTTTAGCATAAAGCTTGAAGCTTTAGGCTCATAAACCCAAGAAAAGCTTGCATAACATGATAACATGAACCAAATGATCATCCCAAACTTGCATAACATAACTTGCATATCATATGACAAACTTGCATATCAAACTTGCATAACATAACATGATAAACTTGCATATCATAACATGGCATACTTGCACATCATAACATGGCATACTTGCATAACAAAACTTGCATATCATAACATGGCATACTTGCATAACGTAACATGATAAACTTGCATATCATAACATGGCAAACTTGCATAGCATAACATGGCATACTTGCATAACAAAATTTGCATATCATACATTTAACTTTAGAGTTTAAGTATGAAAGTAGAATAGGGCTTACAATGCTTATGAAGACACACAAAAATATGACAAGGCCCTTATGCAACCAATTAGACCCAAAATGCAAGCTTCAATACAAAAACCCTTGAGCCAAAACAATCAAAACCCTTGCTTTATGATGCAAATATGGAAACTTGACTTGAATGCAAGCTAATGACACTCATACAAGCTTAAAAACACTTGTATGCATGGAAAATCTCTTATAGAAATAATTTTAGAATTTTATGAAGAGAGTGGAGGCCATGAGAGGGATAATTTTGCCATAGTTTAGTTGTAGGATTGATTAATAATGATTTAGGGTTAGGTTAGGGTCTTATTTATAGAGATTAGGATTAGTTTCAACCCTAGGATTAAACCCTAGTTCCAATCTCAGCCCTCAAAACCGAATCTGGCCCCCAAGCTCAACACAAACCCAAAATGGTGCACCAGGCAGAACTGCCCGGCTGGACCAAGTCGACAGCCA